>JAJHZJ010000131.1:3934418-4335421 GCA_023548195.1 Bettongia penicillata ogilbyi | reverse complement strand
TTTCTTTTATGGTATTATCACAATAAATGGGTTGCTCTGGGATTTGTTTCTATTAAAAAAAAAAAAAAAGAATAGCCAGGTCAGTGTCACTGAAAGATAGGAAGCCACAGAAGGTTTTTGATCAGGGCAATAGTATAGTCATATCTATGCTTTAGGAAGAGTATTTGTAGGGGGGATATATTAGAGAAGGGAAAGACAGGAAGCAGGGAGACCAATCAGGAAACCATTGTAGCAAACAAGGTGACAGGTGATGAGGGTTTGATCTCCATTCCTTTCTCTGTAAAACCCTAGAGGAATCCCTCCTTCTCTGCTACACTGACCTTGGTTAGCAAAGGTCCCTCCCCATTGTCTTTAAAAATCTTCTCCTCTATAAAACTGTTTATACCCTTTGATCCAGCAATACCACTGCCAGGTCTGTATCCTCAAGAGATTTTTAAAAAGGGTTGGGGAGAAGACCTACTTGTACAAAAATATTTATATTAGCCCTTTTGTTGGTAGCTAAGAATTGAAAATCGAAGGGGTGCCCATTAATTGGGTAATGGTTGAACAAGTTGTGTTATATGAATGTAAAGGAATACTATTGTTCCATAAGAAATGATAAGCGGCAGATTTCAGAAAAACCTGAAAAGATTTGAACAAATTGATATGAAGAGAAAGTGAGTAGAACCAGGAGAATGTTGTACACAGTAACAACAATATTTTTGTATGATGAAGAATTGTAAATGACTTAGCTGTTCTTAGCAATACAATAATCCAAGACAATCCCAAAGGACTCATAATGAAAAATGCTATCCACCTCCAGAGAAAGAAATGATGCTGTCTGAATACAGACTGAAGCATACTATTTTTCTCTCTTCTTTCTCTTTTCTCTTTCTTTCTTTCTTCCTTCCTTCCTTATTTTTTGGTGTTGTTCAAGTCCTTGCACAAAATTACTAATGTGGAAATATTTTACATGATTGCACATGTATAACGTGTGTCAGGTTGCTTACCATTCTGGGTGGCGGGTGGCGGGGAATGGATAAAATTTGGAGAACAAAACTTCAAAAAAAAACCCTAAATGCTGAAACTTTTTATACGTCATTGGGGAAAAAATTTAATATTACTGAAGAAAAAAATCTTTTCTTGTAGTGGAGATACAATAGTTACAGCCCTTAAGGAATAGTTGGGAAGGAGGGAGGTAGGTTGTGAAGATAAGTAATGTATCTTAATTAATTTAAAGACAGATCTGAGAGCCTGCACAGTAAGTCCTCATCACTATTACTTTCAGGTTGGAAAAGGAACTGGATCCTGCTTCCCTAAGGTAAAGATGATTAGGGTCAATTAACAGTTAGAACAGGGGTTCTCGAAGTGTAGTCTGGGAACTACTAATGGTCCCCTAGACCCTTTCAGATGGTCCACAAAGTCAAAACTGTTTTCCTAATCATACCAAGCCATTATTTGCCTTTTTCACTTCCATTCTTTCACAAGGAAACAGTGAGGTTTACTAGAGCCTGCAAGATCTGTGAATTAAAGATTTAGCTGTAAACATGAAGATTGAGTTAATCTCTCATCTGCAGAACTGAACTTTTTCTTTACAAGTGGACATATCTCCAGCAAGTCTGGACTTGCTCTTTTTCTTGTACTTCACCAGAATCAGTACTAACTAATCATAAAAAGATCTTCTTTTATGTGAATGCTTGACAACCAACGTAAGAGGTGTTAAATCTTCAACTTTTTTGAATCTCATGGTTTATCCTGGACCACCATTTGCACTGATGGTGCAAAAGCAATTTGCAATATTTTATTTGGAAAAATATGTAAAACAATGCCCTTCTCAACCTCATTTTTAAAAAATATATACTTGCTTTTTCTAAAAATATGCTCTTTATATTAACATGCAATGCATTTATCATTGTTATTTTAAATGAATTGATAAATATTTTAATTTATAATATGGTAAAGTCAATAGATATGACTCAAATAAACTAAAGCTCTTTCTCTTATTAAAAGAAAGGAGTGGGTTATTAATTAGCCAATAAACACATATTAAGCACTTACTTATACTTCAATAATTTTTCAGAGTATAAAGGGATCCTGAGATAAAAAAGACTGAGAACTACGGGGGTAAAGGAAAGAATCTTCCTGGAGAAAGAAGCTGTTGCTCAAATTGTGATCTGGGAGGGTTTGGGACTATGATTTCTTGAAACTTTAGTCCAAAGTGACTCTAAAAGAAAGCGTATTGGGATTGTGAAAATGGATACCTTGATTTGCTTAAGCCACCCAATTATCCAGATAACCAGAATAACCATATGAGGACTGGCTGTATCCGCCTGACATACCAACAGTCCCTTTGCAGTGATAGAGAGTAACAAGGTGGATGAAAAGAAAATCAGCAACTCTCAAGCTAATTAAACTCATGCCAGCTTTGAAGCAGAAGCTGAGTCATTTGGTGGTTATGGATCTTCAAGAGACTTCCCTATCTTTAAAGATTTTATGGGTTTTGGAGACAACCTTATCTCCAGACTCCCCTAACTTTGGTTAGGGGGCTGTCAGAATTACCCTGTTTTTGGAGACATCTTCTTATCAAGCCTTTATGAACTACTTATTTGGTTTGTGTATCAAAGAGTCACTGCCTTACACCTGGAATTCCTCACTCCCCCCTTCTTGGGGATGAGGATCATTGACTCATTCTTTTCTAAGCCCACCTTTCCCCCAAAGTTCCTAAACCTTCCTTTGGTCAAAAGATATATAAGCTCACCCATCCATTACTATATGCATGTTTTTACTCCCTTGCTTAAAAAAAAACATTCCTTTAATTTCACAGGCATCATCTTCCTTTGGTTTTCTTCCCTTTAGAGAAAAGAGGGATTTAAATCTTGACAACCATCCTTTGCATTCTCCAGCGTCTTCTCCTTTGGGGGAAAGAGAGATCTAAATTTCCCCAAGAGACATTGGTTTACAGAATAGTGAGGAATAAACTTAGTGGGGCACATTTAGAGGGGCCCTTTGCCAGGAGAGCTAATAAATGACCAGCTGTTGATCCATCAGAAGAATAATTTCTTAGCCTAGGACATTATCAGCCTAGGGATGAGATTGCTCACTGCTCAGTTCAGAGAGCTGAGGGAATGGAACTGGAGAGAGGAAAGAGCTATCCTAGAGAGAGAAAAATGAAAAGATTATTGATGCTATCCCCAGGCAGCATTCTTGCTTGTTTGGGAGAAGCCTGATGGAGCAGAGAAGATATTACTCTGCATTGAGAAGAATGCTGAACTGTAAGTCCAAAGTCTCTAAGTTCTGTCATTAATTTCTTGAGTGACTTGGAAACTTGAAATCTCAGAGTCTCAAGGGATCCCAAAAGCTGACTAATCCAATTCCTTGATGACTCATTAAATACCCTTGACATCAAGTCAGTTTGCTTCCGGAGACCTGTGTTTCTCTTACCAAAAGAGGGGGATTAGGTTAGCCAATCAGTCAATCATTGAATAAGCATCTATTAAGCACCTACTATATACCAGGCACTGTGCTAATCACTGAAGATACAAAAAGAAGGCAAAAGATAGCTCCTTTAAGGAGCTTATCACCTAAGCGAGGAAAACAACAAGCAAATAAATTAGCTATATAAAGGATAAATATTGTTGGTGAGTAATTTCAGTAGTGTCTAACTCTTTGTGAACCATTTGGGGTTTTCTTAGAAGCAAAGATACTGGAATGGTTTGCCATTTCCTTTCTTCAGCCCATTTTATAGATGAGAAAACTGAGGCAAACAGGGTTAATTGATTTTCTCAAGGTCATACAGCTAAGTAAGTGTCCTGAGGATGAATTTGAATTCATGAAGATGAGTCTTCCTGATTTAAAGCTCAGTGCTCTACCCACTGTGCCACCTAGTTACCCATACAGGATAAATAGGAAATCATTAAAGAGAGGAAAGTCACTAGAATTAGAAGGGTTGGGAAAAGATTCCTGAAGATGGGAAGATTTTAATAGGAACTTAAAGGAAGTCAGGAAGTGAAGATGAGACAAAGCATTCCAGGGAAAATTCCTGGAGAGGAGAAATGGAGTAAGACTGGAGTAAGTGAGAGTAGTAATTCTCAAAGTACTGCTCTCAGGACCCCTGTGCAGCTTTTTTTAAGTTTTTTATTTGTTTATTTTTAACATTCATTTTAAAAAATTTTGAGTTCCCAATTCCCTCCCCAACTTCAGTCCCTCCCTCATCCATTGAGGAGGGCTTGTAATATATCTATTATGCATGTTTTCATGAATAGAATATGCCAAAGGTAAACTGAGATATGATTTCTCTAAGCAAGATAACAATTTATTAATAGTAATGTGAATAACTGTAACCAAGACCCAATCGGAAACACCCAGGTAGTTGTCCCCTTGGAGAAGAGCAAACCATACTTAATTTCATAAAGTGAAATTAGGGCAGAAGAATTACAAAAGTCCCACGGGCTAGCTGAAAGGGTACTACTCCCTTCCAACCACACCTTTAAACTAATTTGAACGGGGAGACACTACATTTTTTAGCTTAACTGAGAAATGGGACTAGACAAAATGGGGGATCGGTTCGATTACAGAGTGGAATCAATTATTAAATGATACAGTGTAATTTTAATTTTCTCAATGTGAAGTCATGCACAACATATTTCCATATTAGCCATATTGAAAAAGGAAAAAAAAATAAGCAAAGTGAAAAAAATTATGCTTTAATCTGCAGAGTTCATCAGTTCTCTCTGTGGAGGTGAATATAATTTTTCATTATGAGTCTTTTGGAATTGTCTTGGATTATTGTATTGATCAGAGTAGCTAAGTCTTACACAGTTGATCATCATTACAATATTTGCTGTTCCTTGTACAGTGTTGTCCAGATTTTACTCACTTCACTTTGCATGATCACTTCATATGTCTTTTCAGGTTTTTCTGAAACCATCCTGGTTTGTCATTTCTTATAGCACATTAGTCTCCATCACAGTCATGTAGCACAACTTATTCAGCTATTCCACAACTGATGGTCATCCCCTCAGTTTCCAATTCTTTGAGACTACCAAAAGAGCTACTATAAATATTTTTGTACATGTTGGTCCTTTCCCCTTTTTTGGTGATCTCTATGGGATATAGACCTAGTAGTGGTATGTCAAAGTATATGCATATTTTATAGTCCTTTGAGTATAGTTCCAATTTGTTCTCTAAAATTGTTGGACCAGTTCACAACTCCACCAATAGTGCATTAGTGTCCCTATTTTTCTCTCTGGCATTTGTCATTTTCCTTTTCTATCATGTTGGCCAATCTCATGGAGGCCATCCCCAGTAATCCTGATCTATATCATGCCACTGGACCCAGATGGCTCTGGGAGAGTTAGGCTGGTGACTTTGCACAGCCCTCCCTCATTTAAATCCAATTCACTTGCAAGTCATGGCACCATCTTCTTGACGTCATGATCCTCTGCAAGAATGAAGGACAAACAACAAGTCAAACTGATAGGTTTGAGGTGGGACTGCAGCAGTGTTGTTTTAATTTGCATTCTCTAATCAACAGTGATTTAGAGCATTTTTATGTGACTGTTAATAGCTTTGATTTCTTCTTCTAAGAACTACCTTTTCATATCCTTTGACCATTTATCAATTGGAGAATAGTTCTTTGTTTATAAATTTAGCTCAAATCCCTGTATATTTGAGAAATGAGGTCATTATCAGAGAAACTTGCTATAAATTATTTTCTCCCAGTTTCCTGCTTTCCTTATAATTTTTTTGTTGGTTTTTTTGTTTGGTTTTGTTTGTGCAAAAAGTTTCAATTTTATGTAATTAAAATTATCCATTTTATTTCCCATGATTCTCTCTATTTCTTGTTTGGTCACAAACTTTTCCTTTATTCATAGATCTGAGAAGTAAAAATTTTTCCATGCTCCCCTAATTTACTTATAATATCACCCTTTATGTTTAAATCATGTACCCATCTTGAAATATTTTGGTATGTGGTGTAAGATGTTAGTCTATACTTAGTTTCTGCCAGACCTTTTTCCAATTTTCCCAGCAAGTTTTCTCAAATAGTGAGTTCTTGTCCCAAAAGTTTGGATCTTGGGGTTTATGAAACACTAGATTGCTGTGGGCATTTACTGCTGTGTGTTGAGTACATAATCTATCCCACTGATCCACCAATCTATTTCTTAGCCAGTAATAAATTGTTTTGCCCATTACTACTTGGTAATACAGTTTGAGATCTGGTACTGCCAGGCCATCTTTCTTCACATTCTTTTTCATAGATTCCCTTGGTATTCTTAACCTATTGTTCTTCCAGATGAATTGTTATTATTTTTTCTAGATCTATAAAATAATTCTTCAATAATTTGATCAGTATGGCACTGAATAAGTATTTAATTTAGATAGAATTATTGTAATCTTCTTGATAGTATTTTATTTAAATATTTTTCATCAGTATTCATTAGGGAAATTAGCCTATAGTTTTTTTTTCCTTTGTTTTTTGCTCTACCTGGTTTAAGTAATTAAGTAAGATTAATGCAATCTTAAAAATTATTGAGGACTCCAAAGAGCTTTTGTTTATGTGTGCTATATCCCAGTGGTATGCTGGAAAATGTTTAACAACTGGCTCTCCAGGAGAAAATGTACACATGACACACTTTTAAAGTTTAAGTTTATTTAAAGTTTTTAAGTTTTAAAGTTAAAGTTTGTTAACATTTTCTTCATCACTTTCTTCAGTACAGATAATCAGAAAAACAATAAATCAAACCCTGATTTGTAGCATTTACCAGTTTTCAAGATTAATGTTCAGACTGAAAATTTAACAATTTGCTTTTATCAACTAATATGATCTAGATCCAACACACTCACGGTTATATCTGTTGATAATTACTAAATTAGAAATTAAAATTGATAAGGTCTTGCAAACAACCTTTACCTCTACAGCCTATAAAATGAAGGGTACAAGTGGAGAGAGGATTCTATGTCCTCATTTATTCATATTTTCCATTTATCCCTGAGGATTATTGCTCACCCACTTTTAAGTTCCTCCCTTTGCCCATATTTTAGATAATCATCTAAGATGCATCAGGGACCACTCAGTCTCTCCAGTACTATGAATATAAATACATGTAGCAAGACCTGAACTTTTGAGCTGACTAGAATGTTAAACAAAGACCAGGAATTTTGTTTCTGGCAGATACATTTGACAAAGTCCAGAATGTAAACAAAGGCTCTAAAGGATGAGGTCAAAAGCCCTGCTTCACCTAACCCTTCAGCGCTTGTCACCAGATTTATTTTTATGACACCTGGCAGCATTATGGGGGACTTCAGGGGATGGAAGGGAATCAAATCCCTAGTGGATTTTTTGGATGGTGTTCCCAAAGTGGTTTGAGGAAATAGCAAAAAGCTCTGTTAACACATTTGATCCCTACGACAACTCTTTGAGGTATGCACTGTTATTACCTCCAATTTTACAGATGAGAAAACTGAGGTACAAAGAGGTTAAGTGACTTGCCCAGAGTCACACAGCTAGTAAGCATCTGAAGGAAGGCTTTGAATTCAGTTCTAACCAATGTGCCACCCACTTGCCCCAATGCAGGGTAAGAATCAACAATCTGACAAGACTTAAAATAATCTTTCTTTAATCAGATAATTGACTGAGCCAAGGGAATGGATCAGTCAGAAGAACAGCCTTAATCCTGGCTTGAGGGCTTTTCAGCTGGCTGTATAACTCTGTAAGGTTCTCATAGCCTTAGGTAAGACTCTGATGGGGGGACTCTGGGCTTGGAGGAATGGCCAAAGTTAATTGATTACCTTCTAGTACAACTCTCAGACAAATATACCCTCTTTTCAAGGAAAACAAAGCTCAAATCAATCAAGAAAAGAGAAAGTAGGCAAATTAGCTCCAGCAGTGAATGCAGTGATTGTTTAATACATCATTACAAAAAAGGTTCAATGAGATGTCTTCCAAAGTGAAGGGCTGTGCTGTGGTGGCTGACTGTGGCTGAAGGGCAGAGTGCATGCCGCAGAAGTGACTAATTCCATTATCTCCTCATTGCAATCACCATCCATCAGTGACAGATAAGTCTTACATGGGCTTGCTTTTGAATGTGAACCATTCAGGAAGCTCATAGGATCATATATTTAAATCATGAAGAGACCTTTGAGGCCATTGAGTACAACTCCCTTTATTGATAAGGAAACTGAGGAACAGAGGGCTAAAAGTGACTTTCCCAGGGTCACACAGAAAGCTGGAAAGTGTCTGAGATAGATTTTCAACCTAGTTCTTCCCAAGGCCAAGTTCTGTGTTCTAGCCAATACTCCACACTGCCTCCTTAAACAATCTTTGCATAGAAGTCGGAAGTGCCAAAATATGTTATATTTTTTTCCAGTACCATTCATTTTGGTAAGTATGATATAATCAGCTGGTTCCTTTTAAAATGCTCATTTTGTTTTTATGTTTAAAGTTTGTTTATGTGTTACCTTAACATTTTTACTAGATTTTTAATTTTATTTGGACAAAATACAAGTTAAAAGTATTTGTATAGATTGCTTTATGAAAAATATGGGTAGACATGGAAATTTTTTTTTTTTTAAAAGGACAGCAGTGCTATATTAAGTTTGGAAAGCACTGCCTTAGGCTGTGTAGACCAAAAGAGCTTTAGTCTTCCCTAGCAAGGGAAAGGTTTACCAGCTGATGTGTTCCAGTAGATGTTAGCAGAGAGCAGCAAATGGCCCAAAGGGACTGAAAACCAGTAGATGGTAGCAAAGGGTAGCTCATCGAGTATGCAGCTACAGACCAGTAGAAATACCTAAAAATTACTGTAACTTACCACATAATTGTCACAGATTTTGTGCCAATTTTTTTTTTTGCAAAACAGTGGGGTACAACATTATGGGAAGCTATTAAAAATGATTAAAAATAAAAATTATTACTTAAAATCATTTATTACTATCATTGGTGCAAGATTGAGTCACAGAATAGCTCATGAATATACATTAAAATTGAATGATGACTATGTTGTATGTGCTGAGAATTCTAGGCTCTTGGTTTGCAATTTAAGAAAGATAAATGCTACCCATATGCCATTGCTGCTCTGTTTATCCTTTAAATGTCCTGATGAACAGAATTATACCATGCGATGATTACCTGATGAAAGATTATAAATATTTAGACTGGAAAAACCAGGATGAGACTTTTATGTAGTGAAACGCAGTACTCAAAGTCCAGAGAGAGCAGCAACATAATATACAGCAGAAGGTGTCAGAGGCCAACATAAAGATATCCTCAAACATTGGCAGTTTTATAGCATCAGAGATGTGAGGTGCCCCAACCACAAATGTTCCCTGCCCACCTGTATCCCTCTGCAGGCATGTGTCTTGGCCCCACACATTCTGCAGGTGAATGTACGTGTGTGGGTGTGTCTCCCTTGTGGCAGTATGGGAATCTAGGAAAGGCTGTACCTCCAAGGACATGAGGGACAATGTTCTTTTTTCACGTAATTTACTATACTATTCAATTGAATGTCTTTTGCTTGGCAGACTTCAGAAAAACCTGGAAAGACTTATATGAACTGATGCTGAGTGAGGCCGGGAGAACATTGTACACAGTTACAGCCACATTGTGAGATGACTAATTTTGATAGACTTGGCTCTTCTTGGCAATGCAAGGTTCTAAGACAACTCCAAAAGGCTCATGACGGAAAATGCGATCCACTTTCAGAGGAAGAATTACAGAGTTTCAATGCAGAACAAAGCATACTATTTGCTCCCTCTTTTTTGTATTTTTTTTCCTTTCTTGTGGCTCATTACATTGGTTGTAATTCTTTTTTTTCAACATGACTAATTTGAAAATATGTTTAGTGTGAATGCATATGTACAGCCTATATCAGATTGCATGCAGTCTTAGGGGGGAGGAAAGGGAGAAGGAGAAAATTTGGAATTCAGAAGCTCATGGAACTAAATGTTGCAAACTAAAAATAAATAAATATTTTTTTTTAAAAAATAGCATATCACATCTGATTAGCTTGACAAAAGCAAACACATCAGGAAGGGCTCAGGAGTTATGGTAGGTGCTAGTGTAGAGGGTCCTGTGTGCTATACTATGTACATAGTGCAGAAGTATCAACGGTCAGTTTCCTGAGGGAGAAACTGGGCCAGTAAATGTTGAGTTTATCTGTAAGATGTTATAATACAAACTTTACACTGTAAAGAATATTCACACTAGGTCCTTACTGCCAGTTATACCACTAGCTAGCTGTTTTACCTTGATCAAGTCACTTCACCTTTATAAACCTCAGTTTCCCTGTGTGTAAAATTAGGATTTACAATTCCTGTCCTGCCTACCTCACAAGACTGTTGGGAGAATCAAAGGATATAATGGATATTAAAGGGCTTTGAGAAATAAAAGGTGCTGTACAAATATAGGATAGTATTAGGTGGATTTGTGGCTAAATTCTGGTAAGCCAGAAGAGGCTTCCCAGAGGAAATGAGCTTTGAGCTGTCTTAAAAGCCAGGGAGGATGAGGCAGGTTGAATGGAAGCTTTACAAGTGACTTCACTCAACCTGACTGCTGCCTGAAAACCTTTCTTTGACTTCAAAGCTTTATCGGGTTCAAGTGTGAATTATTCTGGGAGACCATCACCTGAAGTTCCTCTTCAGCTATTTACACCCCAGTCTAAATGAGTTTATCAGATTCTTTCCTGAGAGCAAGAGTTGTTGGAAGAAGGGAGAATGGAAGGGAAATAAAGCAATACTATTAGGAGAAATGGAAGACGCATCTTCCTGAGTTCATATCTGACCTCTTATTAACTGTGTGATCTTGAGCAAGTCGCTTAACCTGTTTGCCTCGGTTTCCTCATATGTAAAATAAGCTGGAGAAGGAAATGGCAAATCACTCCACTGTCTTTGCCAAGAAAACTCAAAATGAGATCACAAAGGGTCAGACACAACTGGGAAGAGAGGTATTCCTATTATGCAGAGAAAGTCAAGAACATCTTTAATTTTATTTCTGGGTAGGGTCGGCTCTGATCCTGGATTTTTGACCTTTGATTTCTCCTCTTCTTCCCCTCCACCTTTAATCTAAATTCCCAAGCTTCACTTCCATTCATGACACCCCCATCCTTTCCCTCACCCTCTCATGCCCCAATCCAGCAACCTGCTCCTTGCATGGTCAGTAAATTAGGATAAGAAGTTCCTTTGCTCCTCCTGCAGTATGGAGGCTGGGGCTGAATATCTCCCACCCTCTCTCCCAACCTCCCCAGAAGAGGGATTTAAGGATTTCTGCCCCCTTAGTCAGAAAGCTGCTCCCCAGAGAAATGCGTCCAATCCAAAAGGGAGCTTAAGGCTCTGAGTCTTTAAATGGGAAATGATTGAGTCTTAATCTTACAGAGTAAAATTCAACTGTTTTCTATTAATAGTTGACAATCCCTTTATGCTCCCCAGCTCCAAGGGTTATTTTCCCCTCTCCTGCAGCTCTGTGCTGGTGACATGCACACCACTTTGGAGAGATGGCTTGATGGCTTTCCCCTATCAACATACTTGTTGGTCAGTACTGAATGCTACTTTCTCCAGAAGTCAGGATTAGAAGTAGGGGTAGAATGTGTTCATCCTTCTTTGCCGAAGACCATGCCATCAGAGAAATGATGGCATGACTTGCACTTTGTTTTGAGTGAGGGAGGTCTGTGCAAGGTCACCAGCCTCACTTCTTCCCAGAGTCATCTGAATCCAGTGACCAAATACGCATCCAAATGACTGGAGATGACCCAGGATGAGGCAATTGGGGTTAAGTGACTTGCCCAAGGTCACACAGCTAGTGAGTGTCAAGTGTCTGAGGTGAGATTCTGACTCCTGCACTGGTGCTCTATCCACTGCATCACCTAGCGTGTAAAATAGAATTCTGTAGAGTTCCATCTCCTAGCCCCACCCTGTGATGACATCACAGAGGAATTTACTAACTTTTCAAAGCTCTGTCTCCTAAGAATTCTGTGTCTCCTTTCTCTGTGGAGTCTTCATCTCTAAGAAATTCCCATCTAAAGGACTTGTGTGCTATTCCCTCTCTACCTCAGCCTAGACTTCCCAAAATGTCCTTCTTCTTTCATATTCTTTTTTAAGTGATTTTTTTCTTTTTACCACTAATTTAGCAATCATCAACAAATACAGACACTTCTAGAAAGAGAGAATATGTGTGTGTGTGTGTGTGTGTGTGTATAAGAAACTGTGAGCTGGTTAATTCACAGTTAACAAATATTAATTCTGCTGTGCATGTGACATGCTTTTTTTCTTATTTTTCATTTCAGTTTATAGTATTTTTCTTTTCTTATCATGCATTTAAGTTTTTGTATTTACATCTAAAATTTACAAACAAATATTAAGTACTCATTATATGCCAGTCACAGCACTAAATAAGGGTTGGAAATGAAAAGGAAAAAAACATACTCTTCCCCACAAGAAGTTCACATTCTAACAGGGGAAAATCATGTAGATAGCTACTGACATACAAGATGTATGTAATGTAAATGGAAAGTCATCTCGGAACATGCTAGAGGAGGTAGAGACTGAAATAGGCCTCTTGCAGAAGCAAGGATATGAGCTAAGTCTTGAAGAATGCCAGGAAAACTAGGAATGGGAGACCAGGACAGACTGGCCCCATCCCAGGTCCTCTTCTCTCTCTACCTTCTTTCTCAATGACATCACCAGCTCTCATGGGTTTAATTATCATCTCCATGAAGGTGACTTCCAGTCACAGAAACAGTCAATGCAAATGCATGGAGAAGGGATATGGCCTGTTTTGTCTGAGGAACTGTGAATAAGCCAGTGTTGCTGGTTAGAAGCCATGAAGGAGAGTTAATTATAAGATGACTGGAAAAGTTGGAAGGGAGCTGGTTTCAAAGGGCTTTAAGGGTATTCTATATTTGATCCTGGAGGTAATATGGAGTAAGAATCAGGTGGGATGGGGTAGGGAAAGTAAACAGGATGGAGGAAATGCGACAGGGTCAAACTTACATTTTAGGAAAAATTATTTTGGCAGCTGAATGAAAAATGGATTAGGGTGAGTCAAGATGAAGCAGGGGGATCAGTTAGAAGGAAGGAGAAAGGGGCAGCTAGGATAGAGCACCAGGCTTGGAGTCAGGAGGACCTGAGTTCAAATCTGGCCTCAGACACTCACTAACCCTGGGCAAATTCATATAACCCTGCTTGCCTCCAGAAAAAAGAAAAGGAGAGAAAGACAAGGAGACAATAGCAGACAATAATAATACAGGCATACCTCAGAGATATTGCAGGTTCAGTTTGAGACCTCTACAATAAAGCAAATATCTCAATAAAATGAGTCACACAATATTTTTTGTTTCCCAGCACATATAAAAGTTATGTTTATGCTATGCTGTAGTCTATTAGGTGTGCAATAGTATTATGTCTAAAAAATATACATAGCCTAATTAAAAATACTTCATTGCTAAAAATGCTAACCATAGTCTGAGTCTTCAATGAGGTATCGTTTTTTTTTGCTGGTAGGGGGTCTTTTCTTCATGTTAATGGTTTGCTGATTGATTAGAGTGGTGATTGCTGAAGGTTGGGGTGACTGTGGCAATTTCTTAAAATAAGACAATGAAGTTCGCTGCATCAATTGAATTCCTTTCACTAGAACACTTAGAGGCTATTGTAGGGTTATTAATTGACCTAATTTCAGTATTGTTGCATCTCAGGGAATTGGGAAGGCCTGAGATGAGGGAGAGAGATGGGGAACAGCCAGGTGGTGGAGCAGTCAGAACACAGACAACATTTATTGATTCATGGCACTCCAAAACAATTACAACGGTAAACTCAAAGATCACCGATCTCAGATCTCCATAACAGATATAATAATGATGAAAAAGTTTGAAATATTGCAAGAAAACGGAAATGTGACACAGAGACATGATGTGAGCACAAGCTTTTGGGAAAATAGTGCAGAAAGACTTGCTGACGCAGTATTGCCATAAGCCTTCAATTTGTAAAAAAATGCAATACCTATGAAGCACGGTAAGGCAAAGCACAATAAAACAAGGTATGGCTGTAATCATTTTGCAGGGAAACCTCACAGTTTATAATACTATTTCACACACATAATCTCATTTGATTTTTCACAACAATTCTGTGAATTGGATATGAAAATATTATTACCCCCGTTTTACAAATGGAGAAATTGCTCTCCATTTTACAGGAGAGAAAAATGACTTGCCCAACGTGAAAGAATTAATTAGTGCAAATTTAGGATCAGAACCCAGTTCTCCTTACTCCCAGTCCTGCCTCTGAATTTTTCCATATCTAGAATCACAATCCTTCCTGCTCATAAATATCAATTTCCTTCAAACAAACAAGAACAAATAAACCTAAGGCAGCAGAGTAGATAGAGTACCCACCCTGGAGTCAGGAGGACCTGAGTTCAAATCCAGTCTCAGACCCTTACTAGATGTGTTGTTCTGGACAAGTTACTTTAACCTCTATTGCCACAGAAAAAAAATCCTAAAAAGCCTTTTTTACCAACCCTTTTGTTGTAACCATCACCCACACTTTTAAGAATAGGTAGACTGAGGCAACTGGGTCACAACCTACAAAGCCCCCCTTTACAGCAGCCAGGAACCCCAAACCCTCACTAAACCCCTTTATCCCCTCAAGATACCATACTATACTTTGTCCTTTCTTCCTCCACTAAACTGCTAGAAAATGTTGTCTATATTTTATGCCTTTATTTCCTTTACTCTCACTCAGTGCTTTGCAATTCAACTGAACTCAACTGAAATTGCTCTGCCCAAAATTACCAATAAGCTCCAAATTGCTAAAGTTGATGGATCTTCTCTGAGTCCTTATTTTTCTTGATGGGCTGCTACGGTGGTGCAGTGGATAGAATGCAAGGCCTGGAGTCAGAAAGACTCAGTTTCATGAGTTCATATCCAGCCTCAGACACTTACTTGGTTGCCTCCTTTCTTCTCAGAGAGGACCAAAATGGTATCACTATGATAAAGTTAAGTTTCAATGTGTCTGATTGTGGCTGATCAGAGCAATACGAGCTCAGAATGCTGTACCACAGATTGGGCACAGACAGGCCATGTGACCCTGGTCAAGTCACTTAGTCTGTTTGCCTCAGTTCCCTCATCTGTAAAATGAGCTGGAGAAGGAAATGGCAAACTCATATCTCATCCAAGAAACAGCAAATCCAGTATCCTTGCCAAGAAAAATCCCAAATAAATCACAAAGTCTGAAAAATAAATGAAGAACATTCTTCTTGACTCCTCTTCCTCATTTAACACTGTGAATAACTCTCCTCTCTTCTGCTTTCTAGGTTTTTCACAATACTTCCTCTCCTGGTTCTTCTACCTGCTTTGTCCTATTCTTCTCAGTTTTCTTTGCTGGCTTATCATGCATATCACAAAAACCCCCAACCATGAGTGTACCCCAGGGCCCTGTCCCAGGCCCTCTTCTCTCTCTACCCTCTCTTTTCAGTAACATCAATAGCTACTATGTATCATCTCCATGCAGGTGACTCCCAGAACTATATATAATCTGCCCTTCTCTCTATAAGATCCAGTCTTACCTTCTTACCTCTATAAGATACAGTCTTACCTTCTTACCTCTATAAGATACAGTCTTACCTTCTTACCTCTATAAGATACAGTCTTACCTTCTCCATCAGATACAGTCTTATCTTCTTACCTCTATAAGATACAGTCTTACCTTCTATTGAACATTTGAAACTGGTTATCCCAGAGACGTCTCCAACTCAAAATATCCAAAACTAAACTTATTATTCACCCCTTTAAAAAAACCCTCTCCTCTTCCAAACCTTACTGTAACGTAAATACTGCCATTATCCCAGTATCTCTGTATAAATTTTGATGTCCTCAACTCCTCTTTCTCTAACCCCATCTGCCCAATCAGTTGCCTAACCTATTTCTATCTCCACAACATCTCTTCTAGCTTAATCACCTCCCTATTTCTGTAGCCACAACCTTCCGCCAGACCCTCACTAGAGCAACAGTGTCTGAACTGGCCATTGGCGTAATTGGTCCTTGTACTCTCCCCATTACAATCCATCCTCCATTCAGCTGCTAAAGTGATAAAATATAAACTCAATTTGGCTTTCAAAGCTCTTCACAACCTGGATCAACCTACCTTTGTAAATTATTATGCATTATTCATTATTAATTACTCCCCTCTCTGAATTTAACAGTTCAAACAAATTGGGCTTCTCTCTGTCCCACACACAAGGACATTCTGTTTACAGTCCCCAAGTCTTTGTATTGGCTGTCCCTCATGCCTGGAACTCACTCCCTCCTCACATCTACATTATAGATTCCCTTACTTCCCTCACCCTCCACACCATTTTCTATAAGACCTTCCTGATCCACCCAGCTAGTAATGCCCTTCCTACCAAACTCCCTTGTATTTGCTCTGCATCTACTTCTATATTCAGTAGGGAGCTGAGAGGCATGAAAGATACCATACTTTACCTGGAGTCAGAAAGACTTGAGTTCAAATCTTGCCTCAGACACTTGCTTGCTATGTAACCTTGGGCAAGTCACCTCTGTTTGCTTCAGTTTCCTCATCTGTAAAATGGAGACAAATAATAGTAGTGCCTACCTCCTAGGGTAGTTGTAAGGCTCAAATAAAATAATTTGTAAAGTGTTCTACACCATGCCTGGTACATAGTACTATTACATTCCAGTTACTGTTAGCATTATCATTATTATGATGAATACGTTATCTCACCTGATAGGCACTTAGGAAAGAGTGCAGACATTTATTATGTGGTTATTATGTGCCAGATACTGATAGAATAAAAACTCCCTGAGCACAAAGAACTAAATCATTTTTGTCTTTGTACCCCCAGAGTCTAGCAAAGTGTCTGGTTCATACAAGAAGTTTACGAAATGTGTGTTAAATGGTTATTTGATTGGCCGAGCCAACCTAAACTCCTAGAATGACCTCTATCAGGATCAACACTTACTTGTGACTCCCTGAGCCCCCTCTACCTGGGGCTAACTTAACTAGATATTAGGGACCCTTTAGGATAAAAAAGAATGAGAAGAAATGTGATACAGCAGAAAGAATAATTAACTTAAAGTCAAAAGGTCTAGGTTCACATTCCAGCTCTGAAGCTTTCTAGTTGGGTCACTTCCTCTGGCTGAGTCTCAGTTTCCTTATTTCTAAAATTGGTCATAACACTTACACTACTTACCTCATGGTATAACTGTGGGGTAAGTGCTTTGTAAACCAAGGTCAAACAAAAGTGACACAGAACAAAGGAAAATAATAGAATGCTACTAGTCGATATCTATATAGTGTTTTTTGTTTTTTTTGAATGGGGTTATGTGACTTGCCCAAGGTCACACAGATAGTAAGTATCAAGTATCTGAGGCCACATTTGAATTCAGTTCCACCTGACTCCAGGGCCTGTGCTCTAGTCACTGTGCCCTTGCACCTCTATATAGTGTTTTAAAGTTTTAGAAAGTACTTTACATACATTAGTCATTTTAGTGCCACAAAAGCCTACTATAGGGTAGGTACAACAATGTTAATATCCCCATTTTGCAGATGATGAAGCTAAGATTGCGAGAGGTTAAGGTGCCCAGGTTCGCACAGCTAGTGTCACAGGTGAGATTTGAACCCACCTTTGTGACACTGAATCCAGTGCTTATTTTAGTAGGATACCTCATGCCTCAGAACTTATTCAGAGCCTACCGTGATAAAAGGGAAAGAGTACTGAGTTTGAGATTGGAGGTTCTGGTTTTGAATTCTGGCTCCGCTATTTACTAACCGTATTGCTGTTCAGTAGTTTTCAGTCACATCTGAATCTTCATGACCATTGGGATTTTCTTGACAAAGATACTGGAGTGGTTTGCCATTTCCTTCTCCAGCTCATGTTATAGATGAGGAAACTGAGGCAAACAGGGTTAAATAACTCGCCCAATGTCACCCAGATAGTAAGTGTCTAAGGCTAGATTTGAACTCTGGGATATGAGCCTTCCTGACTCCAAGCCATGTACTCTATATCTATATATGCACCACCTAGCTGCCCACTCCCTGTGTGACCCCATGCAAATCATTTAACCTTTCCAGCCCCTAGTTTCCTCTAAATCTATGATTCTATGAAATTTCTACCATCCTAGACCCTAATGATGAGCCATCTGTCTTCCTATATTAAAAACCTAACCTCAGGGTTGCTCCGCTCCTTTCTCCTCCTACCTGGGAATTACAATTTTCCCTTCCTTTTATTTCCTGAATAAGACAATAGGATGTTAATGACCTCTTTCCTCAGGGCCAAGAATCCCAGCTCAATGACCTCCCACCCATCCTGGTTAGTGTGGTAACCTAAATATGGTCACAACTCTATAAACAAAGGCTGGAACTCCTAATCCATGCACAAGCTGGACAGGGAACCAGACTCCATTCATTACTTACTTGAAAGTTTAGTATTTCAACATCTTGATGATATTAATGATCAATAATTGGTAGCTTATCCTTATGCAATGACACATTCTCAATCTAAAAATCTTTCTATTTGATGTTAATCAACAAACCTTTATTAAAGTCTACTCTGTGTTGACCATTATACTAGATACTGAGGTACAAATATAATGAATGAAACAATTATTAATGAAAAGCAGCTTACATTCTAAGAGGGAGGATAGCAAGGGTATATGTAAGTACATACAGAATAAATGCAAAAATACTTAAATATAAGGTAATTTGAAAGAGGAGGCAACTAGATGTCTCAGTGGAAAAAGTGTGAGTTTGGCATTAGTGAGAGCTGTGTTCAAATTTAGCATTAGATACTCGGTAGCTGTGTGATCCTGGGCAAGTCACTTAACCTTTGTTCACCAATTCACTAGAGAAGGAGATGGTAAAACTACTCCAGCATCTTTGCCAAGAAAACCCCACAGGGGGTCATGAAGAGTCAGATACAATTGAACTTTTGGGCAACAATGGTTTCAAAGGATGGGTACTAGGAAGGGCTTCATTTAGAAGGTGGTATTTGAGCTGCATCTTGAAGGAATTGAGGATTCTACTAGGGGATAAGGAAGGAGCACATTCTAGGCATGGGAAACCACCAGGAAAAAAGGCGTAGTGACAGGAGGTGGAGAATCATGTGGAAAGAACAGAAAGAAAGCTAATTTGGCTTGATGGAAGAATACATCAGGGGGAGTAATGTTTAATGAGGCTAGAAAGATAGGCTGGGGCCAGGTTGTGAAGGGCTTTAAAAGTTAAACACAGTTTATATTTTATCCTAGAGGCAACTGGGAACTGCTGGAGTTGATTGAGTAGGGGAATCATAAAGTCAGGTCTCTATTTAAGGAAAATTACTTTGACAGCGATGGATCAGATGGACTTGAGTGGAGAGAGAGCTGAGAGAGGGAGACTAATTAGGGAGCTGTTGTAATAATTCAGATGAGAGGTGATGAGGGCCGGAATAGAGGCTGCAACTCTTCAAGTAGAAAAAGGTTAGAATTCAAGTGATGTTATGGAGGTAGAAATGGTAAGATTTGACAGCTGATTGGACAGAGAGAGGATCTGAATATCATACTAAGATTATGAATCTGAAGGATGGTGATAACTTCAACAAAAAATGGGAAGTTTGAAAGAAAATTTAGTGGGGGGGACACTAGGGAGGGGAAGCCCTAAATTCACTTTTGGACATGTTGAGTTTGAGATGTCTCTGGAGCATCTAGTCTGATGATTAATATGGATATATGTTTTACATGGTTGCGTATATATAACCTGTATCAAATTGTTACCATCTTAGGGACAGGGAAGGGGAAGGAGGGAGGGAGAAAAGTTGGAACTTAAAATTTTATATAAGAAAATGAATCTTAAGACAAAACAAAAAAGACTATCTAGGCAATTTGTAATATGGGAATTAAGCTCAGGGAAGGGATTAGGGATAAATATAGACATACATATATTTGTATATCTGTGAGTCATCTGCATAGATGAGATAGTTAAACCCATGAGAGCTCATTATGTTATCAAGAGAGAATATAGAGAGAGCCTGAGACTGAAAAGAACATGATATGGATGATGAGATAGCAAAAAAAGAAAAGAAAAATGGAGATGGAGGAGTTAAACAAGGAGGAGGAGAACCACGAGAGTATCAACATGAAAACCAAAAGAGGAGAAAGTATATAGAAAGAAAAGGTGGCCAACAGTGTCAAATGCAGCAGATAGAAACAGAAGGGCTGAGAAAAGACTACAATATTGGCAATTAAGAGATCACTGGTGACTTTGAAAAGAGCATTTTCAGTTGAGTGATGAAGTTGAAAGTCATTGTGACATTAAGAGATTGGAGGGGCCTTGGAGAGTATCTGGTCCAATTTGTTCATTTTTCAAATGAAGAAATCAAGGACCAGAAAGGACAGGTGGTTCACTTGGGTCACTCAGAGTTATATAGGCTGTAACTTTGACAAGATAGGATTCAAATTCAGGTCCTCTGACTTCAAATATAAGACTCTTTCCTTATTAGAGTCACCATTATCTTCATAAAAAGAGTTCTTGACCATTCCCCAATTGATAAATGGTTAAAGGATATGAACAGGAAGTTTTCAGATGAAGAAATCAAAGCTATACATCATATGAAGAAATTATCTAAACCACTTTTGATTAGAGAAATTCAAATTAAAACAACTCTGAGGTACCATCTCATACCCATCAGATTGACTAATATCACAGAAAAGGAAAATGATATATTTTCTAGAGGGTGTGAGAAAATTGGGACACTAATGCATTGTTAGTAGAGTTGTGAACTGATCCAAATATTCTGGAGAGCAATTTGGAATAATGCCCAAAGGGCTATCAAACCATGCATATATTTTGACCCGGTAATACCACTACTAGGTCTGAACCCCACAAAGATCATAAAAGGGGGAAAAAGACCGATATATACAAAAATATTTATAGCAGTTCTTTTTGGGGTGACAAGATTGGAAATTGAAAGGATGCTCATTGATTGAGGAATGGCTGAACAAACTGTGGTATATGTGTGATATATAAGTGTAACAGAATAACATTGCACTTTAAGAAATGATGTTCACAGGAAGAATTTAAAGTTATCTATAGTCATATAAAAATGCTCCAAATCACTATTGATTAGAGAGATGCAAATCAAAACAACTCTGAGGTACCACATCACACCTATCAGATTGGCAAACATGACAAAACAGGAAAATGATAAGTGTTGGAGAAGATGTGGGAAAGTTGGAACATTAATTCATTGTTGGTGGAGCAGTAAGATGATCCAGCCATTCTGGAGAGCAATTTGGAACTATGCCCAAAGGGCTACAAAAATGTGCCTACACTTTGACCCAGCAATATCACTTCTAGGGCTGTATCTCAAAGAGATCATAAAAATGGGAAAGGGTCCGACATGTACAAAAATATTTATAACAGTTCTCTTTGGGCCAAGAACTGGAAATTGAGGGGATGCCCATCAATTGAGGAATGGCTGAACGAGTTGTGGTATATGAATGGAATGGAATACTATTGTGCTATAAGAAATGATGAACAGCCAGATGTCAGAAAGACCTGGACTTATATGAATTGATGCTGAGTGAAATGAGCAGAGCCATTTACAGCAGAACACTGTACACAGTAACAGCCGTGGTGCTTAAAGACTGATTTCGATAGACTTAGCCCTTCTCAGCAATCCAAGGACCTAAAACAATTCTAAACTTCCTGCTGACTCCAGGTCTAGCTTTCTATCCACTGTGTAACCTAACTGCCCCATAGCAGGTAGATACGAGGACAAAAGAAATTAGCTAGCATTTATATCTCGCCTAGAGAAGCTAGGTGGCAAACTATTCTCTCAGCACCTGGAATCAGAAAGTCCTGAGCTCGAATACGGCCTCCTACAGTTACTAGTTGTATGACCCTGGGCAAGTCCCTTTACCCCATTTGCCTCAGTTTCCTCATCTGTAAAATGAGCTGGAGAAAGAAACGGCAAACCACTCCAGTATCTTTTCCAAGAAAACCCCATATAGCATCATGAAGAGTCAGATACAACTTGCACAACAATAACAACAAACTCTATCCCCGGAGCCCAACTGTGCCTGACACACAGTAGGTGCTCAACAAATTAGGACTGATAAGACTGACAAATGACTTTGTACTGTGATTTTGCTTACATTCTAATATTTGGGAATTCTGCTAGGAGCAGAATTTTGCAAGAGAAAAAACCATAAAGCAAAAAAACAAGATGTGTCCCATTATGATGAAAAGAGGAGGGGTGCTCTAGTTCTTTTACTGTAATGGATCCTGAAGGAGATGGGGAAACCCCCAGGGTCTCTGGCGAATGTTCCAGTTTGGTCTTTGTCCTGTCATAATAATCCATTTTTTTTAATTCACTCTGTGTAAATGGCAATGCTCTGGCCAAGCTGTGAACAGGGGGGAAAAAAGGAAAAAGGACCTCATAAAAGCTTTGAGAGATTTATAAATAGAGTTAAGATGACAGGCTTGTTTTCCCACAGTTTGGTTTCGTAAATTTAGGTGGGGGAAGCAGGAAGGAGACTTGCCCTAGGCATGAAAATCTGTAGTCATGCCTCAGTCACCACCTGCGTTACATATCCCTCTGCTGCCTAGATGATGACTGTTAAATCATATGCCTGCTCCTTCCCCTCCATCCTCCAGGCTCTAATAGCAACCGCCATCAATGACAGACTGGAAGGATGCCTATCTTGAGCTCTGACCCTGAGAGAACCCAAGCTATCTCAGGCAATTATCTTATCCACGAGCAGAAACAAGAGCCAGGCCCCCAGGGGTCCTGAGGTAGCTGAACCCTAGATAGTGTGATGGAGGGATCACAGGATTGTAGATTCAAAGATGGAAGGGACCTTAGAGGTTATCTCAACCAACCTTCTTATTTTCCAGAGGAGGAAACTGAAACCCAGAGGTGTTAAATGACTTATCTCATAGGATCACAGATGTAGATAGAGCTGGAAATGTTCCAACCCTCTCATTTTGCACACGAAGGAACTGAGACCTAAGGAGGTTAAATGACTTGCCCAAAGTCCCACAGATAAGTATCAGAGGTGGTATTTGAACCCAGGTTCTCTATTTCCAGAGGCAATATTTTTCTCTTTCTCTTTGGAGATATGTCCATCCCATTGAGGGATCTCCTCCAAATAGGCAGACTTCCTCCCGTTCAAGGACCCTCTCCTATTGAGAGAACTATCTTTGCATAGGGGATTTGGGAATACCGCAGTTTGAGAGGCAGAAGGCCGATAGGTATATTCTAGAAGAGACGAGGTTGGATCCTGGTGCCTGGAATTGTGAGAAGCCAGATGCAGATATCAGGGGATATCAATTGAAGCAGGTTTTCCCCTGACTTCCTGGGAAAGGAGAATAAGAGGTAGGTAGACAAGCTGGAAAAGGAGTGGAAAAACTATTTACTTCATTCAAGGTTAAACTTACAAGAAAAGAGAGGGTCCTCTCCACTGACATCATTAGATTATTGCCTTTAGGCCTGTAAGGGACCTTAGATTAGGGGTTCCTAACAATATTTTCTCTCATAGACCCCACTGGCAGTCTGGTGAAGCTGATGAACCCCTTCTCAAAATGTTTTTAAAAGCATAAAATTAAATATACAGTAGTACAAAAAGAACAAATAGTATTGAACAAAGTGTAATTTTTTTCCCCTAAGTTCACAGATACCTTAAAATCTATCCATGGACCTTTTGCAGTAGGGGTCTGGAGTCCTGCTTACTAAGACCTGCTGACTTAGATGGATCCAGAGAAGCATTACAGAATAGTAGAAAGAGCACTGAACTTGGAGTCAGGAAAGCTTGGTTTTAATTCCCACTTCTGATATTTACTAGCTACATGACTTTAGACAAGTCACTTAACCTGAGACTTAGTTTCCCCATCTGTGAAATGTAGAAGTTGAACTTGATGACTTCTAAGGTATTTTCCATCTCTAATAACAATATCTTCCAATAACAGCCCTTACCTCTCAGGTCTCTATTTTGGGGGTGGTCCCAGGCAGGTCATTCATCATTCCCCTGCTGACTGTGCTTCTGACTATCCAGATGGCCTCCATAAACTCTCTGGAGTATGTTCTCTCCTTAATCCTCTTTTCAGATCCTTTTTATGTATTCCCTCCTTTAGAATATAAACTCCTTGAGGGCAGGAATTGTCTTTATTTTGGCTTGTCTCCAACACAGGAAACCCTTAATAAATATTTGTTGTACACCAGTCTTATTGCCCACCCCACTCCCATCTTGGACTCACAGCAAGTCTTGGAGAAATCCTTAGGGGGAAAAAATGGCAGCTAGGTGCCAGACCTGGATTCAGAAGAACCTGAATTCAAATCCAGCCTCATATACTTACTAGATAGCTGAATGACTCTGGGCAAGTTATGAAAGAAAGAAAGAAAGAAAGAAAGAAAGAAAGAAAGAAAGAAAGAAAGAAAGAAAGAAAGAAAGAAAGAAAGAAAGAAAGAAAGAAAGAAAGAAAGAAAGAAAGAAAGAAAGAAAGAAAGAAAGAAAGAAAGAAAGAAAAAGAAAGGAAGGAAGGAAGGAAGGAAGGAAGGAAGGAAGGAAGGAAGGAAGGATGTGTATGGAGTGGGTGTATCATGTTCTACTTTGCTCAAAGTGTCAGATTTATGCATATAATAGGGTTGGGAGTGAGATGGGAATGAAGGTACAGATGCAGTGAGTAATGAGTGTTGCATAGTTACAACCATATGGTCAAAAATGAATCTTGTCCTTGGGGAGAGGTGGAGAAGGACAAGGGCATGAAGCCAGGGAAACCCTGGGATAGTGTAGGGGTAGACTGAGGTTCCCTGAGAACATCCACTCAGTTCTGTTGCTTCTGGGAGGAAATGAATACTGAGTCCAAGAGATTTGAACCTTCCCTGGAGGAGGAGGACCATAGGGAACAGGAGAAGTGAAGATTTGGAAAGTGAGCAAAGCTAACACAGGTGGGGAGGGTGAAGGAAGCAGGGGAACCAAGTCAGGGCACCAGAAAGGGGGAGGAGACAAGGAGGCTTACCCAGACTTTGTTGCCAAAACTCACCCCTCCCAGTTCTCTAAGGCAGCATTACTTCAGCCCTATTACGTCTCTAACTGGAGACAAATACAGTACCATTAATTCAACTTTATTTACATTTCAGAGTCATTTCAAAGGAATAAATTGAGGAAAAGTTGATTGAGAGTATCCTGGAGGAAGGGACCTAAACTCCCTCAGTCTATGAGGGCTTTTATGAATTATGGCAGCAGTTACCTTACAAAGGACACCTTTGGGCACTGACCTCCAAAGAACGCTTGAAAGCTAACAGTTGTTGGTTTGGGGTGCCAGAAGGAGACGAGGGCTTAGTTAGGTGCATGATGCAAATGATTTATTTGATCACATAAGAGCCTTTCTCTCACACGCCAGTCTCTAATGCAATTCCCCCAGCACATTTCTAATAATAGAACACAGGACCATAGATGGAAGAGGCCTCAGAGGTCATTTAATCCAGAGGTTCTCAAACTTATCAGTCCTACCACCCCATTAAAAAAAATTACTCATCACTCCCCTGGAAAGCTACCTTCTTTAACCCATTAATGGTGTTTTTTAAAATTTGCATCATTTCAAACCTCCCCCACCCTGGACCATTCCAGCATCCTTCAGCAGGCACTATCACCCACTTTGGGAACCTATGAATTTTTCCAGTCCAGAAAGTTCTTTCTTTTTACAGGTAAAGAAACTGAGGCTCAGGGAGATTAAGTTCACATAGGCAGTAGGTGCCAGAGGTGGGATTTGAACTCAGCTCCTCTAAAGCCAATGCTTTAGCTGCCGTCTTCCACAATGATGGTAATAGTGGTTATTAATAGTAGTTACCAACCTACCAACCAACTTCGTGCCATGCTCTGTGCTGTGCTTTACAATTATTTTCTCATTTGATCTTCTCAATAACCTTGGGAGATGGGTGCTATTATTGTCCCCCATTTTACAGTTGAGGAAACTGAGACAGGGAGAGGTTATGTGACTTGTCAGTAAGCATCTGAGGCTGGGTAATAACGACAATAATAATATAATTAATAACATTTATCTATCACTTATTATGTGCTATGCACTGCACTACATACTTTACAATGATTACCTCATTTTAGGGAGGTGCTCTTATTATCCCCATTTTGCAGATGAGGAAATTCAGGTCCAGTGCTATTCACTGCACCACATGATTAACTCCACCTCATTATTAGTAGTTATCAAATCCTCCTGCACTTATGCACTTATGGAATCATGAAATATTGGGACCGCTAGGACCCTCAGAGTAATAACAGCCAACATTTATGTGTGCAAAATGCCTTACATGAAGATATTATTTCACTTGAACCCCAGAACAGACGCTGTGAGGAGGTGCATGAAGCATAAGTATCCTCATTTCAGGGCATCTAGGTGACACAGAGGATAAGAGTGCAGGGTCTGAAGTCAGGAAGACCTGAGTTCAAATGTGGCCTCAGACACTAGTTGTGTGTTTCTGGGTACCCTTTTTGCCTCTATTTCCTCTTCTGTAAAATCAGCTGGAAAAGGAAATGGAAAACCACTCCAGCGTCTTTGCCAAGAAAACCCCAAGGAGGGTCATGAAGTCAGGCAGAGAACACTCTTATTTTACAGTTGAAATAACTCAGGATCAGAGAGATTAGGTGACTTCTTCATCGTCACATAACTATTGAGTTTTAGAGTTAGGTCTCAAACCTGGGTCTTTTCTGTCTCCATGTACAGATCTCTCTCCACCACACTGTGGGACTTTTACATTTCAAAGAAATATATGAACTGCCGCATTGAGGGCCAGCGGTTGGCAGTTGGTAACTTGCCAGCTGCATGCACATTATAAAACTCTTTTAGCCAAAATAAATGAATGAGTCGGTATCTATGTATCAATTTGCTATATTACTTTTCAAACAATGAATGGCTGCTCATTTACTATATAACCCTTCTTTTTGGCTCAGGTAGCCTTCTTTAAGCCTTGAGAGAGAGAATTACCATGTTAATTATCCAACACAAAGGTTTCATTAGCTGAGTGCAACGTTAGAAGCAGCCAGGGAGCCTGCGGTGGATGGAACACTGGACTTGGAGGAAGAAAGATCTGAATTTGAATCTTGCCGAAGAAGACTTTTGCCAGCTGGGTGGGTAATTACTTAACTTCTGCAGCCTCATCTGTAAAATGAGGGGGCTGGACTCAGTGGTCTCTAAGGCCTCTTCCAGCCAGTGGTGTTCCGTAGTTGGTTCATACTGGCTCCCTGAACCAATGAGCATTTTCACTTATGAAATCAGCAAATGCTACAGATCAGGGCTTGATTTACTATTTTGTTGGTTGTCTAGACCTAAGAAAGTGCTGGAGAAAATGTTAATAATGTAGACTACACCTTTTTAAGCTTTTATTTAGAATTTTATTTTTCCCCAGTTACATGTAAAAACAATTCATCTTTAAAAGTTTGAGTTCCAAATTCTCTCCCTCCTTCCCTCCCCAAACCCTTCCCATTGAAAAGGCAAGCAATTCCTTACAGGTTATACGTGTGTAGTCATGCAAAACATATTCATAACAGTCATGTTGTGAAAGAAAACATAAACAAGAGAAAAAATTCAAGAAAAACAAAGTAAAAAAAAAGCATGCTTGAATCTGTATTCAGACATCAACAGTTCTTTCTCGGGGAATGGATAGCATTTTTTATCCCAAGTCCTTCAGAGTTGTCTTGGATCATTGCATTGCCTAGAGTAACTAAATCATCCATGGCTGATCATCTCACTATACTGCTGTTGCTTTGTACACAGTGCACTTCACTTTGCATCAACACAGGCAAGTCTTTCCAGGTTTTTCTGAGAGCATCCTGCTCATCATTTCTTATAGTATAATAATATTCTATCATAATTACATACTATAACTTACTCAGCCATTCCCCAACTGATGGGCATCCCCTCAACTTCTAATTCTTTACCCCCAGAAAAGAGCTGCTATAAATATCTTTCTACATATAGACCCTTTTCCTTTTTCTTTTTTATCTCTTTTGGGATACAGACCGAGTAGTGGTATTGCCAGGTCAAAGGGTATGCATGATTTTAAGGTCCTTTGGGCATAGTTCCAAAATAATGCAGATTTCACTTAAAAGTGTGCTCTGTATACACAAACTTTTCCTTTGGGGGTACAGGTTGTTAAACATTTCTGTTCCCAGTTCTGAATCCATGATTTTTTTTTTGAATGTCTGAATTCGTCACCCAGTGACTATGCACTTTCTGGAGAGCCGGCTAACTCATAGCAGTTGCTGTTGGTCAGTCATCTTTCAGTTATGTCGGACTCTTCATGAACCCATTTGGGATTTTCTTGGCAGAGATCCTGGAGTGGCTTGCCATTTCCTTCGGCCACTCATTTTACAGGTGAAAAAGTGAGGCAAACAGAGTTAAGTGACTTGCCCAGGTCACATAGCTAGTAAGTATCTGAGTCAGGATTTGAACTCAAGAAGATGAGTCTTCCTGACTCCAGGCCTGCCACTTTATTTACTGTGCCGCCACCTAGCTGCCCAATTCACAGCAATAGCTACTTTCTAATAAGTTGCAAATTCTTTGTGGCCATTAGGGGGATGCTGAGCATGCAAAAGTTTTAGCTGATTTCTCCCTAACCTGGTAGTCACACAGAAAAATAAACTGTTTTAGTTAACTGCTTGATGATCAAGTTTCAGTTTAACATAGGGGATAGCATGGAATGTTACTCAAAATATTAAAATGTGAAATCTACTATTCATACTTAACTCTCAGCTCCCACCCTTCATGAGTCCTTCATTCTCTCAGATCATTTCCTACTGCACTCATAAATTCTGACACCTATGCACGCTATAATTGCATCATTTTTAATGAGATGGAATTAAATACAAAAGAAATATATAAAACCTCTTGATAGGATCTCTCTCCACCTTACCCTAGGGTGGTAGAAGGCTTTCCACCCATGCACACCTGCAGCTTGTAGAAAATAGGACTGAGAGGGTGAGTTCATTCGTTTTCTCTCTTTCCACTCATGGATTCACCAGGTAAGTATGGAAATGGAAGCTGCTTACGGCATCCTGGCAGTGCCTTGGCAATAGGTGAGTCATTGCGGCTAGTGTCTTGACCTTTTGGAGATGAAGTCTTCACGGCAGAGGAGGGAGAGAGTGAAAAGAATATCAGAGAAAAGAGAGAAATCCATGTACTGATGCTGCAGCTTTTAACTTGCTTCCTTTCCTTTGAGAACAACCATTCATCTTCGGAGCTCTCGGTGACTGCACATTACCACTTCTGAGCAAACTAGACTCTACTTCGCCTTCACATCCTATCCAGGTTGTCTTACAATCTTCTTGCCATTTCTTGCATGAGTACTCCTACCTGCCTCCAGTCCTTACCTTTATTTCTTGCTGGGGGAAGGGAGGCTATTTATCAAACCAGTTATGTCATAGTGTTCAGTTATGTCCAACTCTTCCTGACCCCTTTTGGGGCTTTCTTGGTAAAGATACTGGAGAGGTTTGCCATTTCCTTCTCCAGCTCATCGTACAGATGAGGAAGATGAAGCAAACACGGTTAAGTGACTTGCCTAGGGTCACAGATAGTAAGTGTCTGAAGCTGGATTTGAAGTCAGATTTTCCTGACTCTGGGGACAAAGTTCATTCAAATGTGGCCTCATATGCTTACTGTGTGACCCTGGGCAAATACTTAACCCTATTTGCCTCAGTTTCTTTATCTATAAAATGAGCTAGAAAAGGAAATCGCAAACCACTTCAGTCTCTTTGCCAAGAAAACCCCAAAGGCAATCACAAAGAGTTAGACATGACGGAAATGACTGAACAATAACTTCCTGACTCCAGGCCTGGTGCTCTATCCACTGTGCCACCTAGCTGCCCATGAAGAGACAATAAATATCTACTATTTAATCTTTTGTGTGAGGAAGCCAGGTGGTTCAGTGTACAGAACCCTGGTCCTGGAGTAGGGATGAAATGAATTAAAATCCTGACTCAGTCATGTAATAGCTGCATGATCCTGGACAAGTTACTAAACCTCTGTCTCTTTCCCTATATGTAAAATGGTTGTAATAACAGCATTTACCTCCCAGGATTGTTGTGAGGATAGAATGAGGCAGTCGTTATAAAACTCTTTACAAACCTTAAATGCTAGCTCTAAGGTAGCTAAGTAGCACAGTTCAAATCCTGCCTTAGGCAGGCAAGTCATTGGACAAGTCATTTAACCTCTCTATACCTTAGTTTACTTTTTTGTGAAATGTGGTTAATAATAGCACCTACGTCCCAGTGTCACTGTGAAGAACAGATGAAATAATATATGTAAAGTTCTTTGCACACCTTTAAATATTCTATAAAGTTAGTTTTCTGTTTTTGTCCTAATGCACATGAATAAAATAAAATAACCAGTGTATAAAAAAATATGTAAGGTTAGTGTAACATCTTTCTGCATGACTTGAAAAATACATACATATGTAATATGAATTCATGTAGGTGTGTCTATGTATTGTATGTGTGTATTACATTGGCAGAATGCAACTCTTCAAAAATCTATTCTAAGAATATTACCAAAATAATTGCTTTGCTCTCTTGAAATGTGGCTACCTCTCACTCATCTTCTAGATGAGATAATAACAGAGGTTAAAATTAATTGATTTACCCAGGGTTGTACACTGTTAATGGCTGGGCAGTGGAAAGAACTAAGATTATCTTTCTGTCCTGAGCCATTTTTTTCCTTGACTTTCTACTCTTACTCTTAGTTATTCTGTAAATTGGAATGGGTCTCGATATCATCCCTACCCAGATAATAATGATGATGATGATGACAATTATAGTTAGTATTTATATTTCACCTGGGGAAGCTAGGTGGCAAAATGCATAGAGCTCAGGGCCTGGAATCAGGAAGCCCTGAGCTCAAATGTGACCTCAGACTTACTAGCTGTGTAACCCTGGGCAAGTCATTTAACTGTGTTTGCCTCAGTTTCCTCATATGTAAAATGAGCTGGAGAAGGAAATGACAAACCACACTAGTATCTTTGCCAAATAAAACTCCAAATGGGGTCACAAAGAGTCCAACAGGACTGAGCAAGAGAGACATCTCATCTCGAAGAAGCCTAAAACAGAATTCATTATCTCTTTCCTTAAGACTAACTTTCCTCCAAGCTTCCTTTACTTGTTCTATTTAGGGCAACCCCATTCTTTCAGACATTCAGGTTCTCAGTCTTGGAGTCAACCTCTTTCTTTTTTTTTTTTACTCCCCTATCTTTAAACTTCAAAGTTTAAATATTTCTAAATGTATAGCACTTATAAGGGTCTATGGGAAAGGAAGTCTAGGGAAATTTTTTTTTAATTTTAATTTAATTTTCATTTCAATTAATTGCCAAGTCTTATTGATTCTATCTGTAACTTGAAGCATGTTGTCTAGCCACAGTAGTTGCTTAATACATGCTTGTTGATACCACAACATCTTTGACATCTATTTATACAATGATAAATATTGCGAAGAAAAATAACTTTGAAAGATTCAAGAACTTTAATTACAGTAATGAACAGTGATCAGTCCAGAGGGCCTAGGATGGTTTTAATCCTTCATTTTTGAAGAGGACTGACGACATCACTGGTGATGTCTCGACTTGCACGCGAAGTGGATTTAAGTAAGGCAGAGTTACACAAAGTCACCAGCCTCACTCTCTCTTCCTGAGTCATCAAAGTCCAGTGGCAGAACAAAAGTCAGGAAAACTGGCCCGGGATGTAATGGAGTCTTCCTATGTCGGTCTGAGCTCTAAGTGCTCCACAGTGCCTACTTTAGCCACCTTTGTGAATGCTGGAACCAATTGTTCTCATTCCCCTATTCTGTCAGGGAAAGTCTTCACCCCCCTTAGCAGATACTAGACCCTAGATATTCACCTAACTCATTGATAGCTTTGAGGCCTCCTGGTTGCCCTTAACCTGGTTTAGCCTGTTGGCCAAGACCATTTACCAGGGTGTGGCCAATGCTGCACATGCTACAGCTTCTTGGAGCCACATGTGAGAGCTGGGTAAAGGTGGACACTAAAGGTGGATGAGCAACCCTGAAAAAGACTTGGCAGACATCCAGAGGTGCTATTAAAGGTGTCTCCCTGCACACCCCATACATCCTGCTACCATACTGCTTTACAGATCCCTTTTATGTACTGTCTTGCTTCGTTTGAGCAGTCATTATCTTTCTTTTTACTTGCATTTGTATCCCCAGCATTTAGCACAGTGCCTGTCACACAGCGAAAGCCTGATAAATGTGGTTGCCCTACAGAGGTCACAAGAAGATGTGTCCAGACTTCAAGACAGTCTTGTGAGTTTGAGAGGCTGGGAGATCCTGAGTCATTCAGTCAGAGTTTCTACATCAGAGAGGATGAGTCCAGACTTCCAGAAGACACGGACCTAGAGAGAATTGTTTCAACAGTGCAGAAATGAAATATCAAATTTTTCATTAGCAGTCCCATACACTACATCATCTTCATTTGTACACATTTATTTGCTTCCTTAGATTATAAGCTCCTTGAGGGTCTCTTTTGTATCCTCAGCACTTAGTACAGTGCCTAGCACATAGATAAATAATAAATGTTTATTGACTGACTGATAAGGTCTTGATGTTTTAGGTAATATTATCCGAAAGAGCACAAGCACAGTTATGTTACTCATGCTGTTTTCTTTTAAAACTTTTTCCATCAAGATGAACTTGTAAATCATTTGTGTTTAACCTTTATTTTGTCCCAAGTAAAAAGAAAAATAGATGTCCTGTACCTGATCTACATTGTACCTCAAATCCCCCTCCTCCCACTTTGGGGGAAGGGCAGTTTCCTCATCTGTAAAATGGGGATAACAATAGCACCTATGTCCCAGGTTGTCGTGTGGAGGACAAAAGTGAAACAATATTTGTAAAGTGCTTTGCCAGCCGTAAGGCATTATATAAACGCTGGCTATTTTTAGCTATCATTATTGTTATAGTTAATGAATGAAAAACATTTATTAAATGTTGATGCGGTTTGTGGTTGTTGTTTACTTGTGTCCAATCCCTGTGGTTCCATTTGGGATTTTCTTGGCAAAGATCCTGGAGTGGTTTGCCATTTCCTTCTCCAGATCATTTTACAGATGAGGAAACTGAGGCAAACCAGGTTAAGTGACTTGCCCGGGGTCACACAGCTAGGAAGTGTCTGAGGCCACATTTGAACTAAAGTCTTCTTGACTCCCAGCCCCAAGCTTTATTCTTTGTGCCACCTAGCTGCTAGAGATGATCTCTAAAGGGCTCTATTTTCCAAGGATTTATGCTAACACAAGGCTAAGGAAGCTAACAAAGGTGACAGAGCAAAGATAGCCTGGGCTCAGTTGCCACATCCCTCTCCTCTCATTCCCCTGGAGATCAATTTTCTTCCCTGTGAAACAGGGACAAATGCTCCAATCTTATTTCATACTGGGAGGACAGCAGGATGACAGCTCTGCTTTGAGAAGGCTTTTAGGTCTTTGGAATTAGAGTTAAAATATTTACCAGGGCTCATTTGCTAATATGATCTGAGAGTTGGCAGTGAGAGGATTGATCAAGTAAGGGAAGTGGGGGAAGGGGCCAGAAGGTGGAGAAGACAGAAATATATTCACATGTATATGCACGCATATGCTCACAATGCATTCATATAATCTCACATTCATACCCAAATGTATAAGGAAAAATGCACACAGTCGTATTTTATATCTCCCTATATGTATATGTATATACACATATTTATATTTATCCATGTATATACATAAACCAAGCTTCTTGCCAATCCAAAAAGAATGAGGCCTTTTTTATTCCAGTCATTCATCCAAAAAAAAAATCCACGAACCAGATGGAATTGGGCAGCCCCCACATCAGAAAGTCATAATCATTGACTCCATCATGGGTAGGGACTCGAGAGAGGGTGTAGCTCCTTATTCTGCCTAACGGGCTGTAGCAGAATCCTTTCTCCCTTAGAGCAGGGAGCCGATATGGACCAGGGACTGTGCCAAGAAAACAAATGGAGTCTCTGCTCCCAAGTTCATTGGATCCCATGGTTCCCTATCCCTGCCCCTCATACCCTGATCTCTGAACCTTACCTTTAATCCCTTAATCTTGTTCCAGTAACCTGTCTTTATACTCCTATTCTCCAAACTTTACTCCCAGTCCTAATCTTTCCCCCATCTCTAGCACCTTCAAAATCCACCCTGCTCCTCACCCTGGCAACTTTTAACCCTGCCCCACTTAATTTCCAAGATTAAATCTCTAATCCTGCCCCTTCATCCCAACTTTCATGGATTATCCCATAAATCTAACCCTCAAATCCTTCCCCCCAAACCTATAGGATCATAGATATAGAGTTGGACAAGACCTTAGAGGTCAGTTAGCCCCAACCTCCTCATTTTACAGATGAGAAAATTTAGACACAGAGGGATTAATTCTAATCCTTTAACTTTGAATATTAATTCCCTCTCCCCTAAAAATCTGAAAATTTAACCTCCTAAATCTACACTAAAATCAAGGAATCATAGGTTTAAAGCAGCAAGGGACCCAACCACCTCATGTTAAAGATGGATAAACTGGGGCCACTGGAAGTTAAGTAACTGTCCAAGATCCAGTATCGAATCTAGACCTTCTCACTTCAGATAAACACCCTTTCCCTTGTAATTCATTGTCTCTATAATTGTTGCTATAAATCAACAAACATTTTACATCGGTAAATATTGCTCTTCTCAACTCTAGCCCCCAATTCAACAACAAATAAAACAAACATTTATTAAGTGCCTACTGTGTGCATGGTGCTATGCTAGGTCTTGGAAGAGATTTGAAGTTTAGTTCCTTCTTGATTCTCCTTCCACCTAACTGACCATTCCTTCTCTGTCTCCTTTGTTGGATCATCATCTATATCATATCTCTTGATTGTGCATGTACCCCAAACCTCTGTCCTGGGCCATCTTCTCTTTACCTTCTACATTATGTTATGACTTTACCAGCTCCCATGGGCTCAATCATGTTTCATGAGCTTCATTCCAACATCACCAATTGCCTATTGGACATTTCCAAGTAGATGGTCTTACACTCAGTGTTACAAAACAGAATTCATTATCTTGTCTCCCTACCCATATCGATTTCTCTCTTTCTATTGAGAAAAACACCATTCTTCTCATCATTGTGCTTGAAACCTTGGTGAGTATTTGATTCCTCCCTCTCTTACTCTACTTATCCTCTCAGTTGCCAAGGATTATCTTTTCTACCTCAGCAACATTGTTCAAAGTTGTCTCTTCTCCTCTTACATATAGCTAAAACCCTAGTTCAAGTCCCAATCACCTATCACTTAGACTATTACAATATTGCCTTCTGGTTTGTCTCCCCAACTCAAATTTCTCCCCTCTCCATTTCTCCTCCACAGGGCAAAGGGATTTTCCCAGTTTCCTAACTAATTCTAAAATTACTAAATTTTCCCAATATGTCATTACTATATTAAATATGCTCCAGTGACTCCCTGTTATTTCTAAGATCAAATATAAAATCATCTGCTGGGCATTTAAAACCTTCACAACTTAACTCCTACCTACCTTTTCAATCTTATTACATGTTTCTCTCTGGCACAAATTCTGTATTGCTGCCAGCATGGCCTTCTTACTATTCTATACATTCCACATTCCATGTCTAATTTCCATCCCTTTGCACCAAATAAATCCTCTTCCTCATGCCTGAAATGCACTCCTTTCTTACCCCTCTTTCTTAGACTCCATTTCCTTCAAGTCTCAGTTTAAGTGCCATGTTCTACATGAAGCCTTTCCTGATCCCCCAGTGGCTAGTGCCTTAATTATTCAAGTTGTCTTGCATCTATTTTGTGTCTGCCTATACTACCAGTATTCATTCTGTGATCCAGCTATATTATAAACTCCTCCAGGGCAGGCACGATTTCAGTTTTAATTTTATATTTCCCAGCACAAGCCCAGTGACTAGAGATGTTACATTTGTGTTAGGAAATCACTGAGCCTTGCAATTCAAAAACTGGAGAATGACCAGTTTAAGAATTAAACCCAGCTATGAAATGAATCTTCCAGGCTCTAATATTAAGTGACATTACTTTGAGCAAGTCACATAACCTAATCTATGAGATACATAAGATAGTCAATGTTACTTGGTTGGGTGATCAAGTAAGAGTAGTCCCTGATTTCATGGACTTTGCAATCTAGTAGGAGAATGAGCCACAAACACAGAAAACTATAAGACACAACATTACACAGTTAAGTGTTTATTATTTTCTTTACACTTAGTGCTTTAGAGAGTTACAAAGCAAAGTGCTCTATGAGAATTAAAAAGTTCCAAAGTTGCCTTTAATTATGTTGATCTAATCCTAACATCCAAACCATCTCTCTACTAATTTTCCCATTCAATTCTATTGTTTTTGTTTAGTCAAGTTCCACTTTTTGTGACCTCATTTGGGGTTTCCTTGGCAAAGATAGTGAAGTGGCTTACCATTTCTTTCTCCATCTGATTTTACAGATGAGGAAACTGAGGCAAACAGGGTTAAGTGACTTGCCCGCAGTCACACAGCTAGTAAGTATCTGAGACCATATTTGAGCTCAGGTCTTCCTGACTCCGGGTCCTGCACTCTATCCACTGTATCACCTAGATGCCCAATTTTAGTTCTCCTCAAATTCTAATTCCTTAATGTTAATTGTATCCTTCTACCCCTAGATTTAACTTCAATACCCTAAACCCCTAAATCTTAGACTCCTACTTCTGAATCTTTAGAACCTATTCCCTAAACTCCTAATACTAACACTGACCCTCATGAATCAGCACCTAGGAAAATATTTGATACCCTCTCCTAAAAGTCTGTTATACATGCCCAATTCCAGGCACTAGCAGCTGCTATGATGTGACAGCAAGTAACTTATGATGGTAATCCTGGGAACTGACCCAGTCCTGGAAGTTAATCAGAGTGGGGGTAGAGAAGTTAGCTACAGTTGGCTTCTTCTCCATCCGTAGTCAGGGAACCATAGCTGGGACATCCTGTCCTAGATGGGTAACCCCTGAGGATTTAAGGGAGGATACTAGGTTGGGAGGATCAAGGCTGATTATCTGGAGGGCTTGGAAATCTGCCCTAGAACTGAGTGACCATGTTGGCTTGCCAGGGATGGGAGTTGAAACTCTGGGATGGTTACAGAACTGGGCTAGGGTCCAAAGAAATTCCTTTCAGATACTTCTATTTCTGTGCCTGTCTCCCTCTTTTCCCCTTCTCTGTGCTATAGCTCTTAGAATCTCCTGATAACAAATGCTCAGGCTGATAACTCGAACTTTCAAGAGCAATTCGTTTATTATTTTGTATGGACTTTGCATGTTATTCACTTAATATCAAATACATAGAAATCACCTCTCCCCAATTCTGTCAGTACCTCAAGTCCTTTCCATTTTTCCTTCAGCCTCTTTTACTAGTGTCTTCCTTCCTTCTCCCCACTAAAGCTTTTGCAAAAGGATAATAATTACATTGTATTCTTCTGGTTAAAGTTTATTTCCCTTAGCCTAGGGGATTTGCACCTATATGTATCATGGACTCCTTTGGCAGTTTGGTGACACCTACGGACATCTCAGAGTAATTTTTTTAAATGAAGATAACTGGTAAATTTCAGTGAGAGGCCATTGAAATAAAGATTTAACGTTTTTTCTCATGCAAGTTTACAGAATCTCTGAAATGACCCCAGGTTAAGAACCTCTACCTTATAAGTTTCTCTGACAGAGTTCTCATTTCCAAGATACAAAAGGAACTAATTCAAATTTATAGGAATAAGAACCATTACCCACTGATAAATGGTTAAAGGATGTGAACAAGCAGATTTCTGATGAAGAAATCTAAGATGTATGAAAAAATGCTTCAAATCACTTTTAATTAGACAAATGAAAATCAGAGGGACTCTGAAGTTCCCCCTCACACCTATGAGACAGGCAAAGTTGACAAAAAAAGGAAAATGAGAAAAGTTGGAGTAGCTTCAGGAAAACAGATACATTATTAATACACTGTTGGTGGAGCTATGAGCTATGTTTGAGCCATTCTGGAAGACAATTTAGAATTATGCTCAAAAGGCTATCAAACCATAAATATTCTTTGACCCAGCAATACAGTTACTAGGTCTATGCCCCAAAGAGATCAAAAATACAAAAATTTGTAACAGCTCTCTTCATAGCAGCAAAGAACTGGAAACTAAAGAGGTACCCATCAATCTGCAGTGACTGAATAAATTGTATGAATGTAATGGAATATATATTGTGATACAAGAAATGATGACATGGATGGTTTCAGAGAAACAAAGGAAGACTTGTATAAGCTGATAGAGTGCCATGAGCAGAACCAGAACTATAATAATGTTAGAAAGAAATAACTTTGAAAGATTTAAGAACTCTGATTATGATGACAAACCATCATTTTATAGGACCCAGGAAGAAGTGTGTTACTCCTTTCCTTCAACAAAAGAAGCTTCTTCTCCAACTTGCAATTTCACCAACAGTGTATTAATGTATCTGTTTTCCCAAAGCTCCTTAAACATTTATCATTTTCCTTTTTTTGTCAACTTTGCCAAAAGTGAGGGACTCAAGGTACAGACTGAGACCTATACGTTTTAGACATGGCCAATGCTGAAATTGGTTTTGCTTCACTATGCATATTAGTTACAGGGAGTTTCTTTTTCTGCTAGGGGAGGGAGGTGCAGGAAGGAGAAAAAAAAAATGTTTGTTCATTGAAAAAAATAAATTAAATTGAAAGAGAAAAAAAAGGTAGGAGCTTCCTTTGTTGGCCAAAAAACCAAAACCCAAAACCCAACCTGAATTAGACTTTAATATAATTCCAATTGGTTAGCCAATTGCAAAGCTTCTAGAACCACAGGCCTAAAGTTCGCAGCTCTTTTTGGTCCCAGAACTTACTTGCCTCTCCCTAACTCTAGAAGAGGCAGGATCTTTTCTACTAGCCTCATTGGGAAGCCCCATCTTAGGGTCTAAGTATCAAAAGGAGCTTTGGAATCCTTTGGTTCATGGGAAGATGAGCATGACCAAAAGGGAGATGAGACATTACATCCTTTATATAAGATGCAAAAGGAACTGACTCTGGAATTCTTCTCCCTTCTTCCTCAGCTTCCCTGCTCTTTTTCTTTTCTGGTTAATTCTTAAGGGAGGCAGGGGAGGGAAAGGGAGAGAATTCTTCCAGTTGCTGCCGTCTTCTTCTCCCTCTTGTTCTAAAAGGAACCTTCTGCAAAAACCAAAGGAAGCCACTAAACAACCAGACTTCACATCATTCAGCTTTGGAGCTGGGAGGAATATTGAAGTTCGTCTAGTACAGCCACTTCCTTTTACAAACAAGAAAAGGGAAGGGACTTTTACATAATCAAATAGAGAGTTAGAAGCAGAACTAGGTCTTCTAGGTCTTCTAACTCTCAGTCTAATAAAATACTTTTTTTTTTTTTTACAATATGTCTTATTCATTCAACAAACACTTGTTGGTAGAACAGGTGGAGCTTTTTCAATTGAAGTAAACTGAATTTTCCTGTCAGTAACAAAATCCTGCTCTCCCAACACATTCATTAAGTACCTAACCCAAACAGAGTTTAAATAAGACAGGATCTCTGGACTGAAGAAATTGTAAATCTATTGGGGAGAGAAGACACAAAAACAGATAATTGGAACACACAATATTATGTGTTAAGCATCTTAGAGAGGCACCATAAAGGGGCCTGCCTGATGTGGGAAGGTTGTGATTGGAAGATTCCTCAACCTGTACAAGTGAATTTCCTCAGCTCTGTTCTTGAACCGTATTTTCTGACCAAGCACTAAGCTAAATAATAACCACTAACTGCCCTCTCTGGGAAGGTCTCTGCTACTTAAGTAGGTAGCATTGATCTCATCTCTTTTTCCCCTAAGAACCCAGATGTCACAGATAATTTTCTCTTTTTGACACTGCTTCCCTTTCCTGGTTAGAGCCCCAGAGCATGTAGAGCTGAAGGGTCCTTTATTTTCCAGGCTATGCCAGGGTCAAAGAAGGAAAGTGGTAGATACAGAGAAAAGCAAGCAATAAAGAAAGATGTGCATATGGTGAAAGGTTTGGTTAATGATTATGGTTGTGGTGGAGTTGGGAGTAGATGTGGCATTAAGTTTTTATAATATAAACTGCTTGTTTTACCCTGGGCAAGTCATATGATCTCTATCAGTCAGTTTTCCTCATTTGTGAAATGGGGATAATAATAGCACCTAATTTAGGATCAGGGCAGCTAGGTGGCACCTTGCTGGATAAAGTACCAGGCCTGGAGTCAGGAAGACTCATTTTACTAAGTTCAAATCTGGTCTCAGACACTTGCTAGCTGTGTGACCCTGGGCAAGTCACTTGACCCTGTTTGTTTCAGTTTCATCATCTATAAAATGAGCTGGAGAAGGAAATAGCAAACCACTCCAGTATCTTTGCCAAGAAAACCCCAAATAGGGTCACAACGAATTGGACATGACTGAAAAATGACTAAACAGCAGCAGCCTTGAGAATCAAATGAAAATATCTGTAATGCATTTTGCAAACCTTTAAGTGCTATATGTTAGCTACTCGTAGATTAATATACACATACAAATATGTGCATACATGCATATATTATATATCTATGTATATGTGTGGAGATACACACAGTCATATGAATGGATTTAGAATTGAGTGGATGGCCAGACTCTAACGGTTCAATTGCAACAAGGCAGGAAACTCCCCAGTGATCTGAGCAGCTCTCTATCTGCTCCTGGAGTCAGGAAGAACTATGCTCAAATTCAGCCTCAGGGGCAGCTAGGTGGTTCAGTGAATAGACTCAGGAACATCTAAGTACAAATCCATCCTCAGACATTTACTACCTCTGTGACTCTGGCAAGTCACTTAGCCCTGATTGTCTAAAACAAACAACCCCGTGCCCCCCGCAAATAAGACTTTTATTAGCTGTGTGACCCTGGACAAGTCACCTCCATTTCATCAACAGTAGAATGGAGATAATAACAGCATCTACCATTCAGGGATGTTGTGAAGCTCAAATGAGATATTTATGAAGTGCTATGCTAAGGCATAGTGCCTGACGCATAGTAATTTCTAAACAAATATTAGCTATTATTTTTTATTTGTGTTTGGCCATGTGTAATAATACCATGGTATATTCATAAAATGTGCAGATGCCTAAACTGGGATGACAGTCGGGTCCAAAAACATGTCGACAGATTTAGAACAGTGGGCTGAATTTTTTTTGAAGATTTTATTTTTTCCCCCAATTACGTGTAGAAACAATTTTAAACATTTGTTTTTAAAAATTTTGAATTCTAAATTCTCTTTCACACCATGGGATGGTAAGTAATTTTATGTAAGTTATATGGGTGCAATCATATACAACATATTTGCATATTAGTCATATTGTAAAAAGAAAACACAGACAAAAAAACACACAAAAAAGTGAAAAATAGTATGCTTTGCTCTGCATTCAGATTCCATCAGGCAATGGTCAAACTCCCTTTAAAAAAAATTTTCTTTAAATATTTATTTGTTTTTTATTTTCAATATTCACTTCTACAAGATTTTAAGTTCTAAGTTTTCTCCCCCTCCCTCCCCTTCCCTCTCCCCAAGATGGTACGCAATCTGATATAGGCTATATACTTGTACAATAACATTAAACATATTTCCATATTACAGACTCTGTAATTCAATTAGAAGTAGCTAATAGAGTGCTAGGCTTGAGTCAGAGAGACCTGGGTTCAAATCCGATTTTTAAGTTAGCTGTGCGCGCCTCGGTGAGTCACTTAACTGCTGTTTGCTTCAGTTTCCTCACCTGTAAAATGGGGTAATAAAAATAACAATAGCACCTCCCTCCCAGGGCTGCTCTGAGGACCAGAAGAGATAGTATTTGTAAAGCAGCTAGCACAATGCCTGGCACACAGTTGGCGTGTGCCAGTTACTAAATTGCTTTTTTCCTTTACTTTCTTTGATTAAATCCCAGGTTTGTGGGTTGGAGGAGGGTGAGGAAGGGTGGAGGCTGTCCGAGATTAAGTCTCCTACTCCTATATACACACAAATAGATTAGATTAAGTATTTATTTGGCATTTACTCTGTGCTAAATGCTGGGAAATAGGGACTCTTTCTTTCTTTCCTTCCTTCCTTCCTTTTTTCTTTTTCCTTCTTTCTTTTCCCTAGTGCTTAGTATAGTGCCCAGCATGTAGCAGAAGATTAATAAATGCTTGTTGACTGTTGTCAGATTGAATACAGGTAAAAATAAAAATCGGGAGTTGATATTCTAATGGGGCAGATAACACAGGGAAATGAAGAAGTTCCCTGGGAAAGAACATGGAGAAGGTACCTCTCAAGGGACAAGGTGGAAAAGCATGTGGACATGCTGAACTGGGGCAAGCAGTATGAGTGCTTCCTCAGACAGAGGTTCTCCAGGAACCCACCATGCCAGCCAAGGAAGAAGCAGCAGAAGTGGAGGAGGCATCTCCAGCATGGGAAGACCTTTAGGGAGGAGATGGGAAAGCACAAATATACATATAAATGTCTGTGCCTGTGTACATATATAGGTAATGTTTTAGGATCAGCTGTGTGATTTCAACCATCTAGGGAGCTTCCAGTGAACAATTTCCTCTGTCGATGCAGACAGCCATTTCATTTTCTCCATAACTTATTATTGTTAGTATTAGAGAGTTCTCTGAGGTCAGAGAAAGGGTAAGTGATTTGTGTAGGGTCACACAGTAGAGAAAGAGAGAGAGAGAAAGAGAAAGAGAGAGACAGAGACCGTGACAGAGACAGAGAGATAGCTTGTGTGTGCGTATGTGTGTGATTAGCTCTCTTTTCCACTAGGCAGCATTTCTTTTTCTCTTTCCCTGCCCAGTTCTTTACCATTCTTGTATTAGTGAAAAATCCACTGCCTTCCTCGGTGTGTGTACATAAAATTACCTATATTTAAAATTAAAGCATAGCTTTTGTGAGCCCTCAAATAGATCTATGCTAGCAATTGTTAGGCAGTCTCAGGGTCATCTATGCTTGTCATATGTGACTTGCAGCTCCCCAAGACCTCTAATTTCGGTAGAAGAATATTCTATTATACTCATGGGTTAGATAATAGAGAAACATGGATCTTTTTTCCTAATGCTTGCAAATATGGTAGATAAGTTAAGAGAACCATTAAGTCATTCTGACCATCATCAGTTCCAGAAAGCAGCAAGACAGTTGTGAACCCTGCCTTCCATTATTCCCTTCCTAATCATGTGCAGTCTAAGGTTTTCTTCAGTTGAAAAAAAGTATGCTGCAGGCATCTGATGAAGAGACTATGCTGATAGAAATTAAAAACTGAAAATAAAGAGTTGGTTGGCTTAGGGCTTCACACTGAGGACAAGACTAGCCATACTTAGGTCTGATTCTGCACCACAGGAAAAATGGTAAAATGGGTCTGGATTGGCAAAGGTCTCACCAAATAAGAAGGGTTAACTCTCTGAGTAGTATAGGGAAAGCTCTCATGTGGGTTCCAGGGTGTCATTAAATAATGGGGTATTGCAAGAATACCTGGGACCTTTCTACCCAAAGTGAAAATGCTTGGAGAGAATGAAAAAAAACGCATTTACCAAGGATTGTGCCAACCACTGAGCCAATACTAATGTCAAAGCAAGATAGTTTCTGCTTTCAAAGAATTTACCATCTTATTAAGGGAAATCATGTATAGGGGAATTGGGATCAGGAGAATGATCTGGTTTGGGCTTGAGGAATCACAAAAATGGTGAGTAGATCCATTTTGTCCAATCATTTTTTCATTGTGTCCATTTCTTTGTGACCCCATTTGGGTTTTTTTGGGCAGAGATACTGGAGTTGTTTGCCATTTTTTTCTGGCTCATTTTACAGATGAGGAAACTGAGGCAAACAGGGTTAAGTGATTTGCCCAGAATCACACAGCTAGTCAGATTTGAGTCCTGGAAGATGAGTTTTCCTGACTCCAGGTCAGGCATTCTAATTGACATGCCCTTTCCAGAAGCAACGATAGTTTTGCTTTGATAATTGTTTCTGGAGCAAGAGGTGGAACGGTGGGAGGACAGAGGTGGAGTGGATAACAGGGATGTCTGAGGTAGATGAAAGATGATCTGGGATCTGAGGATGGCTGACTATAGTAGGCTATGAACTAACTCACTGTATCTAGAAATCCTTCCCCTCTCTATGCTCAGAAAGTGTGGATAAACATTAGCTCCCATGGGTTTAGGGATGATCTCTATAAAGTTGACTCCCAAATTTAAATATCCAGTCATATTTTCTCTCTTGAACTTCAGTCTGTCACCAATGTCTTGTTAGTTATCTCCCCAGGGATGTTTCTAATAGGCATCTTAAAGACAACACATCCAAAACACAACTCATCATCTTCACCCTCTCCAACCCCTTAAACCTATTGTTTACCATTTCCTATTTCAGTTGAGAACATCACCATCCTTCCACTCATTCAGGTCTGCAACCTTGAAATCATCCCTGATTCTCCACTCTCCCTCACACTCCATATGAAGTTAGGTTCCACATCTTTATTAAATCTTTTTTCCCAAACTATTTCTCTCATCCATCTCCTTTTCTCTAGAGTCTAGTTCATGCTTTCATCACTTTTCACCTGGGCTATTGAAATAACTTACTAAATAAATCCTAGTTGGTCTCCTCAACTCCAATCCACTGTCTGCTCCAAACCTCCTTTCTCTTCTCCAAAGCTTAAAAGCTTCCTAGAGCACAGGTGTGGTCATGGCACTTCTGTGCTCAAGAATCTTCAGAATCTCCCTATTGCCTCTAGGATATTTCACTCTGTGTTTCAGGGAAATAAACAGACATGTTGTTCCTTGAACTTTGCATTCCATCTCCTTAGTCCAACTTATTCCTTGTGCCTAGAATATGTTCCCCTTCCTCACCTCCACCTCTCATAATTCTTAGTTTACTTTAAGGTTCAGCTCAGATGGGTTTTCTGATTCCCTTGACTAGTGGTTTCCTCCCTCCTCAAGTTATCTTGTATTTAACTATTCTTTCATATGATGTATCCCCCATGAGTCAACAAGGAGTGATTGTAGCATAGGAAGATACCTTGAATATAATAGAGAACATGAGAAGAAAAGAAAATGACAACAGGAGGTTTGGCTAAAACATGTATGTTCCCTGTAGGATTGAGAGGTTATGGAACACAACATACTGAGCAGAAAGAAGGTAACCTTGGGTTAGAAGACGCTAGTAGCTATATGAACCATCAGCATTACTTGGCTTAGGGTCTCATAACCAGATCAGAGGCAAGATTTGAATAAAGCTCTTCCTGATTTGAAAGCAGGTTCCATATCCCTTATTACAGGAGTTTGCAAACTTATTGGTCTCAGAACCTCTTTACACTCTTAAAAATTATTGAAGATCCCAAGGAGCTCAAACATTAGTCATTTCATTTACATTTATGTTAACATCTCTATTAATGTTTACTATATTAGAAAATAAAACTTAGCTTTTAAAGTATTAATTAAAATAATAGAGCTATTACATGTTAATATCTTTTGTGAAAAATAATTATATTTTCCAACTCCAAAAATTAAGCGAGTAGCATTGTTTTACATATTTTCACAAAGCTCTTTCGTTTCTGATTTAATAGAAGACAGCTGGGTTTTATTTGCTTATGCATTTAAACTGTTGTGATGTTGTTTTGGTTGAATTACATCAAATGAGAATATATGTAAGGGGCTTAGCACAGGGCTTGACACATAGGGGCCACTTAAGAAATCTTGTTCTCATCCCTTCCCCCGTTATATGATAGGGAGTTGGGGAAAAAAAGAGTATTTTAATCAGCAAATAACTTCTTAGTATTGTGAAAAGAGTTTTGATTTTATAACCCCCCCTGATATTGTCTTGGGGATCCCTGGGGATTGTTAAATGACACTTTGAGAAGTGCTTCTTGTTTGCATAGGAAACTGATAAATAATCCTGTTTCTTTTCCCCCCCTTTTGGGCTTTTCTTTCTTCTCTCCAACTGAATTTCCCTTAAAAAGTGGATTTCATAGCCTCATAGATTAGACTTGGATGGAACCTTAGAAATCATCTAGTTCAACCTTACTATTTTGGAAATTGAGGTCCATATTGAGATATTAAGGGAATAGAGTTGGGATTCAAATCCAGATCCTCAGAGTCCAAATACATGTGTGTTCATCCTTCATTATTTAAGACCATGGCATCACAGAAATAATGACATGACTTGCACTTGACTTTGTTTTGAGTGAGGGAGGGCTGTGACTGCTTTCAATGTACCATGCATTTTATTCTTTGAGAGGTCACCCATCTAATCTTAACATATTAAAAGACCTCGTCAGTGCTGGATAGACCTCACCCATGTCAAAACACTATCCATCCGGAGTGATCATTAAATGATTAATCAGTTTACAAGTGACTAACCCACCTCCCTCTCCATAGGTACTTAAGGTGAGTCAACTTCAACTGTTCTTGCTTCTACCTAGCCTACTAACTGCAAACATTTCACTCGAGCGTGAATTGAACAAAAAAGTTCTCATTTTATAGATGAAGAGACTCAGACACAGAGAAAGGTTATCTCAATTTAGCACAACTGGGTTTTAAACCTAGATTTTCTAACATCCAAACCCAGCTATTCTTTCCATTGCCTCTTGGAGCAGACAACCTACTTCTGGGCATCTAGATTGGCTATGAAAGCCTCTGACCCTGAATTCAGTTTTTAGGTCATATTGATTGGGCAACGGCTCTCAAGTCAGCAACCAGTTACTTAAATAACATGTATTGGAACATTTCTTTTTATTTCTGAATCATTCCAAGGTATTCTGGGGATAGGGAACTAGCTATAAATCCCCTGATGGATGAGGGCAACAGGATAGTTAGAAAGATCCTCCTTTCCTATATGTTTGGTTCTGTGACAAGAATGCCAGTGACTAGAACCTTCAGAACTTCCTTTATGACCTAAGCTAAGGGCATAATTTACTAGGAGATGCCTTAGCTGTCTCAAGTTCTTACAAGCTTGGTGGACTCTCATAAGCCAACCTGACTTCAACATCTTATAGCTTTCACTTAAAACTAACAAATGATTACCTTTTACAACAGAAGTGGAAACAGAACCTTAATTCTTGATTTTGCTACAATTTCTCGTTGGTTTCAGAACTCTGGCTATAATATACCCACTCAGTAGGGACAGGTAAGCTAGTGGCTATATGAATACTAAGTAATTTATGAGCTTGTGTTTTTTAATCTCAGTATTTCCTTTCTAATAATGTTTCCCCACCATAAACCATGAAGATGCAAATGTGCTATAACCTTATTCCCATTCTACTAATCATGAAATCCATTCTCTCAAGAAAATGGCATGTTTATGTCATTTCTCTGTGTAGATTGAAGGGTAGTAGGAGAGTTGGTACTATTATGACTTCATTAATCCCATGAACTGTATATTTATTTGCAGTCTGTAAATTACCAATAATTTTATAAGTCAAGTTAGGTAACACCCTGGCCGTAGCTATTTTTGTCATCATTTTCCTCCTTCAGGATAGTAAGATGTGATTCTTTCCCTTTATTAATTGAAAAGCCAACAGATATATTGAAAACATAAATGACAGGATATTTATATAGGAATAAAATGGCAAGGCTGGAATATATTTATATTAGATACATGGAAAGGAAATCTTGTGAATTGTCTTAAAACCATCTCTGGAGGTGGGAAAGAACAGGGATACCCACAGTAGACAGAGAAAGCTTGGGGTTTTTAAGAATTTGCCCACCAATGAGTCTCAGTTAAAAGCGACTAGGGGGAGAGGGATGTCAGAAGTTATCTTCCTCTTGGAGACATCGATGGGTTTCTGATGATATTCTTTGGACCAGAATGACTTTTAAAATAAAGGGAGAGAAAGAAGAAACAGCATCATCTGGGGCGGAGGGACAGTTTTTCGTTCTTATTTCGGAACTGAAGAAGCTCGTTTTCTAGTTTCTGATTGATTCTCCAACTCTCCTCCCCTCCCCCTTCCCTGAGGCTGCTCAGAGCTATTTTTTAGAAGTCTCCTTTCCAAAAATCAATCCGGTAACACCAAATCCTCCCTTCCACTCGCGTCCTACTTAGAGAAAACGGATCCAAGGGGGGGAAAAAGGAGATGGGATGCTCCCTGGAAATTGGATGTCAGGATCTGGGAGGGGAGGGAGGACAAGTAGCAAAAGTTCGTTTTTTAAACGCTCTTTTTTTTTTTTTTTTTAAAGAGTAAATTTAGAAGAAAAAGTTGAAATCGGTCCTTTGTCGGGGTTAGTTTCCAGGAGATAGTGGGACTCAAACGTCTCCCGCGAGGGGGTGGGGCAGGATGCTCCGAGGGCACCAATAGGCCAGTGGATTCCAGGTCAAAAGCATCTATTAAAGTGCCCACTAAATACCACGAACCGTGCGCTCAGCGCTGGGGATACAAAGAGCAAAAAATGTAGGAAAGCGTGTGGAGTTAGGTGAGAGTCCCAGCTCTGGCTGGCTGGAGGCAAGGGAACACGTCCAGGGGAAAAGGATAACTGGGGGAGAGCCAAGTCGGGGAGCGCCGGCAATTCAGAAGCTCGGAGGAGGCAGGAGGGGAAGGGCTGGGGGAGGGGAGAAAAGACCCGATCCCGCCCACTCGTTTCCGGGAGGAGACTCTCGGCCCCTCCTCCCGACCCAGGTCGTTGGAGGCGGAGAAAGGGTTTCCCCGGACGCATGCGCACCGATTCACCTCTGCTCCAGGGAATGGTCCTCCTCTCACCCTAAATAACCGCTTCTATTCCCTCCCTTCCCGCCCTCCTTGCAGCTACCACTCTCACGGAGGGGGGGGAAGCAAGGATACTCCTCCAGGTATTCAGGAACCCTGTTCGCTTTTCCTTAGAGAAGGGAAAAGGGCGAGAGGGCTTCCTTGTGAAAACATGTTAGAAATATCGAGGCGCCTTCCATGCCTGTCCCGAAGTGACCGGACAGTTCTGAGGCGCGGAGGTTTCTGCTCCGGGTTCCCTTCCCCTTCCCAGCTCTCCTTCGCGGAGCCGGGGAAGAGTGGCACGCCCGGATCCCAGCTGATCAGCTGCTGGGGCCTTGGCGTCTGCTCTTCCCCCGGGCGAGACCATTCTCGACCCGCGAGGAGGGGTGGGACAGTAAAGTTGGGAAGGGAGGGGGGGGAGAGGAGGAAGCGGCCATTGTCCGGTCAGCGCAGCCTCCAGGGAGGGGCGGGGAGGGTGCGTGTATTACGAAGTAAGCTGGACCCCGGGGCTCCGCCGCGGCTGCCGCTAGCCCAGAGCGGGGGGACCAGGGGGGCCAGCGCCGCCGCACGGGGACATCTCTCGGGCCAGGGAGCGGCGGTGGGACCTGCCGAGGGCGCCGGGTCTTCCCTCCTCCCCCGCGGGTCCCTCCTTCCATCAACGCACCTCCTTTCCTTCCTCTCGGGCTCCCCTCCCCTCACCACGCACCGCCTCTCCCACCCCTGTTTCCGCAGGCCGAGTGGTGCGGCCCGCCTCCAGCTGACCGGCCTGGAATCCCGGCTCCGAGCCCCGGACTCGCGCCTGCCCGCGCGCTCCCCCTCCCCCCGCCTCGAGACCCCCGACGCCGCTGCCGCCGCCGTCGCCGCCTCAGCCTTCGCCTCGTCCTCCACGGGTCCAGGCCGCCGCTGCCGCCGAGCACCGCTGCCGCCAAGCACCATGGGAGACGCCGGGAGCGAGCGCAGCAAAGCGCCCAGCCTGCCGCCGCGATGCCCCTGCGGCTTCTGGGGGTGAGTGCTGGGGTCGGGGCTGGGACGCTAGGGTGGGCAGGGGCCGTGGGGGGAGGCGGCGGGCGGCGGCCCGGGCCGGGCGGGGGAGGCAGGGTTAGGCCCCGGTCGGGCCTACGGGGGGAGCTGGGGCAGTGTCCCGAGGCTGGGCCTGGACCGGGGAGGGGGGAAGGGAGCTGTACCCTGGGCTCCTCCTACTTCCCCCACCCTCTTACCCCCCCTCCTACTTTTCTGCCCTTTTACGCTGCACCCTTGTACCCCGCTCTCCTTTCACCTCCCTACCGCTCCCCGGCACTTTTCTGCCCCCGTCCCTTCCCCACTTTTCTGCCCTCCATCCCCTCCCTCTGCGTCCCCCCTTTCCTCTTACTTTCCGCCCCCCGCCTTTCCCCTTCTTTGATGGGAGGGGGGAATGCCGCGCATAGTTGCCGCTCTCAGTGCCAGGCCGGGGTCGTCCTCCCCTCGCCCCCAGCACAGAGTTTCCCCCATCCCCCTCCTGCATCCCGGCTGGGGTCTGGGCTTGTGCCCAGGCTGGGAGAGGGTATTTCCTCTCTTCCCTTCTCCTCCCCCAGAAGCTTGCATAATCACTTCCTAAATTATATCCCAGCGCTCCATTTGCTTTCCTTTATTGAGGGCAGAGGCATCCTAGCAAAGTAATCTCCTGCCTTCTGGGGAGTTGTCCTGAAAAGTTGTTCAGTGCGTGTCATTTGTTGTTTTAAATAGAAAAGGCTCGTCCCAAGCCTCGCTGGCCAAACACCTTGCCTAATCGGTCCGGCTCGGGCAGGGGCGGCAGCCTGCGGGCTCTGTGTGTGGCTCCCCTTGTCCTGTACTGGAGGGGGCAAAGCCGGGATCGAGGGGGGCTCTGTGACAGCCTGCGCTTCCAGCGGAAGTCCTGAAAAGGAGCTGCAGCTCAGGCTCAGAGCCGGGGTTTTCGGACTCAAGTTTTCTTTCATACTGATGGACGGTGTTGGCAACATAGACCCGGTGGCTTGAGAAAAGATTGGATGTCACAGGATTCATCTGATAGGAGTTTGTTAGTGCGAAGGTGTGAGGCTTAGAAGGAGCTGTCTGCTCACCGCAGCTAATACCCAGAATGTTTTGGAAGTCAGCTTCTTAGCAGCAGATTTGTCTTCTTGGGATCGTTATTTAAAGCATCCATGAAGCGTTTCAAACTGTTGAGGAAATTGTTATCTTTAGCAGTACTCTTCTGAATTAGAGAGAATGCTGCTATTTCTATTCCAGACCTATGCCAGACACAGAGGACTTGTGCTTTGGATACTCGCTTTGAAACTTTTTATGACCTTCATTTGTCTAGGAGGAAGTGTTCGCAGTTTCAGAGGTGAAAAGTGCTTTAAAAGGTCTGAGTTTTCTTCAGGTTGTGTTTGGGCTTGGTGACAAAGACCATGAACCGTGCCTTATTTTGATACTTTATAATATACATTCAGGGGCATTTTCTCAGTGGTGCTTTGTAGACTGCCTATGCTGATGGTAGCTAATCCTCATCCCGCCTCTCACAACACTGACTTTATGTGACCCTGGAAAGTCACTTAACTTAATGTCAGTGATACACAACCCTCTGTGGCCATGAATTGCAGAGAAGGTGCTTTGGCAGAGGGAATGTCCTTATTCTGTCTGGAGTTTCCTATACTATTGAAGGCACAGACTAGTCCTGGTCTCCATTAATGAAAACTTAGTGTATTTTCATAGAGGGAAATAGTAGCAGTCATGTCTCTTCCAGGCTTAAAAGAATGTCTCCTTACTAGAAATAATGGATTTAATTATGAACATATTTTCTTTTCCTTTTTGGGAGGAGGCACTCAGGGCTAAGTGACTTGCCCAAGGTCCCACAGCTAGTAATGGAGACTGAATTTGAATTCAGGTCCTCCTGGACTAGTGTGCTGTCTGTCCTCTGGGCCACTTAGCTGCCCTAACATATTTTCTTTTCTTCCTCTGTTTTGATAAATAGTATTTTTTTTTCCAGTTCTATGTAAAGATAATTTTCAACATTCATTTTTATATAAGATTTTGAGTTCCAATTTTCCTCTCTCCATTTCTTCCCTTCTCCCTCTGCAAAATAGGTGGTCTGAATATAGGTCATACAAGTGCAATCACCTAACATATTTTGTTTTGTTGAGATGTTCAACTCCAAAAAAAATTTGCTAAGAGTATAAACTTGTGGGATGCTTTTTATATGATTAAATTTGGGGTTTTGTTAGAGTTTTTATTGCCATCCCACATTCAGGAAAGGGGAGGCTCTTTGAAAATATTCTGTATTCTGGCACCCTATAAGATTTATGCCTCTAAAAAGTAAACATTAAGTACCTACTATGTACCAGGCACTACTAAGCATTGGGGCTGCAAAAAGAGACAAAAGGCCCTGCTCTCAAGGAACTCACATTCTGTTGGGGAGATAACATGCAGACAACTATGTACAAACAAACATGTAGGATAAATTGAAAATAACACAGGGAAGACACTAACATTAAGGGAGAGCATCAGGAAAGGTTTCAGGAAAGGTGGAATTTTGGTTGGGACTCCTTGCCGGGGAAATCCTTTAGAGGAACTTCTGTTGACACCAAACTTAGTAATGTTTCTGTTATTTTCACAATCTGGCTTCCATTTCTTATGCCATTCAGAACTTTGGGAAACTGGTTACAGCTAAATGTTAAATGTGGAAATATTTAGGCTCCCTTTAGTAAGACATTGACAAACGGCAAATGTTCTTAACGTATGATGCATTTATAAATTTTAAATGCATTATTCTAAGAAAAGGTTCATAACATAAAAAAAATTAAAGATCTCTGTTCTAGTTCTTCACATACATAAACCAATTTCCTTTCACATGGTCTTAAAGTAAACCAGCCTAACCTATTTATACTAAAATTGCCCTCCTATGTAGTAAGCATTATAGCAAGGTTGGTGAACCTATAGGATGAAATAATATAGTAGAACATTTCTTATTTTATAACACTCAGACTTGTAGTCAACTACAAATTGAATGTTGTGTCTCCCTGAGTCATTATATACTTAGATAATTGTGCCCAAAATAGATTGGTTGATATCTGTAAAATCTGAAGTGTTATAAGGAATCTTTTTTTTTTGGTGAGGGTGGGGGAGTGAGGTATAGGTGTAATCTAAATCGTCTTAAATGGTTTGGACACCCGGGATATACAGATGAACCAAACTTCACACTGACTTTTGAAAGTTAATTTGAAATAAAGTGATCTAGAAAACATGGAGGGATAGAGTGAAGATTGTAAACATGGGACAATAATTAAATGCTGTTTTTGTAGGCCAGTGGAGAAGGTGATTGGGCAGGACATCGGGAAAAACAAAGGTGACATTTCAGAGCAGTACTATAGGTTAGATAATACTGTTTGATATTTAGCTGTCAAAACTTGTTAAATTTTCTTGTTATTCTTTAAAAGGTTTTAAAGATGAGTTCTGTGTGTATTACAGTAATGTGGGAACATTAGGAAGTTCTGTGTCTCAAATGAGTTTGTTATATTAGTAACTGTGACTCAGAGAGCATTGGGGGACTACTAAGCTGCATTCAGTTTATGACCTACTCTCATTCATTGGTGTAAGGCACAGGTGTCAGGCTCACTGCAAGCAAAAATGTAATTGGAAATGTTGAACAAAACAGATAAAAAGGCAGTACAACATAGATGATGTTAATTTGTGATTTTCTTAGTCAGTAAGAGGTCCACTGAGTTTGTTATGAATTGTGTAAGGAATATCATTGAGGAAATGTTTTATTGCAAAAAAAAAATGGACTGGTCAGATACTATGAATGAAATAATTGATCACTTGAGTGCTTCATCCATCCTCTCTAAATGTAAAATGATCTAGAGGAAAACTTCTAGCATATCAAGTAGATCTCCTGCAGAGCACTGATGGATATAGAAACTTAGACAAATGTGCGTATATGAGAAATGTGAGAAGTCACAGATGGTCTGTCATCTGTATTTCTATGCACAGTATCTGTTCTTTGATGAGATACTACATTTTTTTGAAGTTTGATGAAATATCAGATTATTTGAGTATCTGTATTGAGGACAATATAGGATACTGATTTTTATAGGATTACTTAAATTTACAATGTACTGTTTTTTGGTGATGAGAAAGCCACAATAATGCCGAATCATGTCACAAGACCAATTACATAGGATAAATTTTCTTTAGCCACTTGCCAAGGAAAAATGCTTTACTTTTTGTCATACTGTGGCTGAAGCATTTTGCCTTCTGCCTAAGCCTGTTAAAGATAACCATTGTAAACCCTAAACAAGAACAAGTTTACTAAAGAATTTAAACATTTTAGAGGTAAGGGAAAAGAATTACAAAATATATTCGTAGTTTTTGTTAAATGAAGAGATACTCTTCGCATGAGGAAATTTGTAGTTTTAAAAAGTTTGAGGACTGATTTTTGAATATAAAATAAATTCTTGAAAAAATGATATAAAGAAGTTGCAAATATATTACAATTAGTTTCATCTCATTTCATTTTGAGCAGTTAAAAGTATGCTGATTAGTCTTGTTAAATAACAGAGCCTAATGGACTTTTATGTTGACATCAGGGGTTAGTATAGGGTATTACCTATTCTCTTTCTGACATAACATGTGTCATTTGCTTGGCATGGTTGGACCTATACTAATATATGATTATTGAGAGAATCTAGTTTAGTTTCTTAAGCCTCCCAACTAGAACATTTTGCTATACTTTAGCAGTTTAATTTCAGCTTTCTAGTTCATTTTGAACACAATGAGTCACTAGTTAATCAGGTAAATGTTCATTCCAGTGGTGCCACTGATTATCCCTTGATTATGTAAACCACTGAAACATTCCTTTAAAAATAAGATACGCAGTTTGCTTATGTAGTTAATCTTCACCTTTGATTATTACATATACACCTGCAGAGAGAGCAGAGATTAAAATTCAGTGCCTGCACATTAAAACCTGGCCCCCTTTACTTTTTCATTTGAGTTATCCATAAAATATATAGCTAAGTGGCTGGGTGGAAAAAACCCGGGACCTGGAGTCAGAAAGGCTTATCTTCCTGAGTTCAAATCTGGCCTCGAATACTTACTTGCTGTGTGACCCTGGGCAAGTTATTAACCCTGTTTGCCTCTTTTTCCTCATCTGTAAAATGAGCTGGAGATGGAAATGTCAAAGCACTCCAGTATGTTTGCCAAGAAAATCTCAAATGGGGTCAGACATGACTGAAAAATGAACAATTTTCACATAATACCTTTTAGTACATGGTAGTTGAATTTGAAAGTGTGATTTGTCCTAGGAATGATAGGAATAATTTAGAAAGTGAACTTTTTTAAGTTTAGTTTTTCTGTTTCCATTATTTAAAAAGATGTGAGCTTTTCAGAATCAGAACTCTTAACACTGATCAAATAGGTACTTTATTTTTTATTTTTTAAAGACCTTATTTAGCACTATCCTAAGAATTTCATAGCCTTATGTTTCCTTATTTTGACTAGAAGTCTTAGAGTAAACTTCTGATTAAAGGTCTCATAAACCTTTATTGGTGTCAAAGTTTAACATTTGTCTTTGTAAACAATCATGGCTGGAAAAATCTGAGGGGTGAGAACCCTTTGAACACTTTTTTTAAAAAAACAAACCCTGAAAGTCTAGTGTAGAATAATAAGTATGGTATTTCCTTTGAGATTCAAGTTCAAATTCCAAAACCAGAAATATTTTGTTCAGTAGATTCTGTTTACCGTTTAGTACACATTAAATTGTTAACATCAGGATTGTAGATTTAGAGCTGGAAAGTTAGAGTCTAGCTCTTCTCATTTTACAGATGAGGGAACTGAGGCTGAAAGAGGGGGAGGAATTTACTGAACATTACCTAAATGGTAAGTGGCAGAGCTTGGATTTGAAGCTAAGCCCTCTATAGTATAGATCCCAATGTTTTTTCCACTGTACCACGTGTTTTGTGTTGACTTGTAACAAATGCTCTTACTAGAATTGGAATTACAACACTGTGAGTTAGGACTGATTGTCCTTTGTCTGACTGTACAGAAAGCTCCTTTTTACTTTCAGAGAAAGGTCAAGGTGTCTTGACAAACTAGAAAGCAAATCTTTCTCTTGTATTTGGTCCAGGTATTTCTGATTTTAATGAATACTTTGGATTGATTATCTCATTAGTGTGACTATTAGCTCCACCAGTGTTGATCTAACTTGAGCCTTATCCTGTGTCAGCTGTGTTCAGTTATAATGCATGTTGACTTAAATGTTCAGATTTCTGTCTTGTTTAGCTCTATGGGACTGTTTAGATTATGAAAAATAATAGTTATAGCTGTAAGGTACATAAAATGCTTTATGTTCATTATTATTTGAATCTCAGAGCAACCTTATGAAATAGATATCACTAACTCCATTTTACAGATGAGGAAACAGCCTCAAAGAGGTTTATTTGCCTTTAGTCATAAGTAGTAAGTATTGGTTCAGAATTTGAATCCAGAACTTCCTTGACTTCATATCTAGTCTTCATTGTTTGCACTACATTACACTGCTCCTACACTGCCCAATTCAGGAATCCAGAATTGACATAAGGGATAACATAACTTTTTATCTTAGTATGCCTGTTTGACTTATATTCTAATTCTGTTACATAATTGTCTTTATGTAGTTAAAAGTAGTCTAAGCCTATACAGTATCTAGAGGAAGAATGCCATTGTTAAGCCAGTTTATCATCCTTTAGCTTTTATCCTTTAGCCAATTATTAGAATTAGAACTTGAACAAAATTTACTGTTTAACTTGGAACCTCTTATGATTTTTTTGTTAGGTAGTAGACCAGTTTTGGATGGCCTAGAGATTTAGGGGTTCTGTAGTTTTGTAGTAAGGAAGACAAATGGAGCTGTTATCCTTAAAAATTCAAGGTAGGCATATGAGACTAACTAAAAACAGGGATTGAAAGGATTTCATTGGAGTCAGACTATTGTACTCAGATATCCCAGTCCTAGTGACTCTTTTTTTTTTTTGCATACACCCCCTCCCCCATTTGGTGAAGGGCCATGTATATCAGGTCCAAGTGAAGTTATTATTGTAATGGTTAGGTCAGAGATTCTTAACCTGGCTTCTACATATAGGCTTCAGGGGATCAGCGAACTTAGGTAGGAAAAAAAATTGCATCTTTATTTTAGTATCATTAGTTTCCTTTGTAATCCTATGATTTTATTTTATATATTTAAAAACATCATTTTGAGAAGAGGCTTCAGACAGCTGAAGCATCCATGACACAAAAAGATTAAGCCCTTGTTTTAGATAGGTTATATCCTTTTTTAAAGGTGTTTATATTTAGTTTATCTTGAGCTTTTAAGTGGCTTTTATAGAACCAGAATATTTATATTTACAAATATAAATCTTGGATAAAAGCTCTTGATGAGATTAGAGATAAGTGTATTTCCCAGTAAATTACAGCATCTTTATATAGAAGAGAAGGTATGTTTGAAGTATGTGGTGTATTTCAGTTATAAAATAGTTGACTTGGGAGTAGTGAGTTCCTCCTCAAGAAGTCTTCAGTTGGAGGCTAGATAACCAAAGGTTGGAGATACTGAGGAATTTCATGCTTTAAGTGGAAGTTTGTTCACTTAACTTTCAAGGCTTCTTCCAACTCCAGGATCCTAAGATTTTAATGATTTATATTACCTCCACCTAGGAAGAGTGCTGTATCATTTAGTGTGGTATAATCTCCAGCTCTATTTTTCTTGTTTAGTTACTACTGACATCCAGAAAACTTAGGTTTTTCAAATTTTTCTATAACATTTTATGTGCCTGTATATTTAGTCTATGTAACATTTTCTTATACATAAATAATTAGTTTTTGTCTTTAAATAGTAAAGCAGCTCAGCTGTTCACCTTGTTAATGGAGTGTTTGTTAATAATGACTGTTAATAACATCCAAATAGTGTGTACATTGGCAAGTTATCTTAATCTTTTAGTTAAGATTAAGAAGGGGGACAGATATATTGTCCATGACTAAATCCAGCAGATCTGCTGACACAGGCATACTAGATAATTTGTTTTTTACAGAATTCAGCGACCTTACTGGTTGTAATGTTTAACTGTACAAAGCCTTAAGACTTAAATCAAGCTAAAAGTCTTTTTGTAAATGAGAAGTTCAGTCTTGGAGGAAAAAGTACTAAATTATTACTCCATGGCGTTGTTTAAAACATATTAGGGTCCTTGTCTTCAACAGGTTTGATGTCTCAGACTTGATAGCTATACAGTTTAATGAGAAAATGGCATGCCCAATGAGACTTTTTATGTTGTGAGTTGTACTCCTAAATCATTTTTATTTTTGTCCTGAAGTTTAGATTGTAAATGATCAAAAAACCTGCCTGTAAGGCCATCTGACAAAGCCTTTTTTTTGGGGGTGGGGAGGGGGACCCTCTTTTCCTATTTATATGTGGTTATCCAGATATTGAATAAACATTATGTTATGCACACTTTTTGCTAGTGGGAATAAAGAGTGAAATGTGTGAATTTATGTTTAGACATTGATAGGTGGAAACGAGGCCGGAAAAATTATGTACTAGATGGGACTTCTTAGGTAAGAAGAGAGATGGTAGCAGCTATGAACATGTTAGAGGATAATGAAATTGATAGTAGCCAGAAAGAAGAAAATGTTGGGTATTGTGGACACAACCTTTAACACTTATGGGTGCTTCCTTTATATCCTCCAGAGTTGAGAAACAAATTTGAGTGAGGTGGGAGGTGGTGGAAATAAAACATTCTATTTTATTTAATTTTCTCTAGTTTTTAGTTTTCTCAGCCACAAAATTAGAGGGGCGTGGGTTCAGCAATCCCAAGTCTTATTTAGAACTTTAGACCTGGGTTAAAGTCCTGCTTCTGTGAAACAGACACTTTCTGATTCTAGGTTAGTCACTTAACCTTAGCGCTCTAGGCAGCTCTCTTGTGACAGTTCTAAGAGAAGACCTCTAAGTTTGTAATCTGGTGTATTTTAATTGTCCTAAAACTACTACTCTGTATTTCAAATAGTTTCCCATTATTCATTTGTCGTTGTTTTGGTGAGGACACCGTTGTTCCTGTATATAGTTAGAACCCGTAAAAACCTTCACTACCCTTTCTTAGGTCTAGTCTTTCTGGACCAGAGTACTGTTTTTTTTCCCCATTCTATTTTTACCTCTTCAACCCACTCATTATTTTGATTTACTTTTTCTGGACCTCACACTTTTATTTGTTGCAAAGTGTGGGAATTAGAACAGCTCCTTTTCTCCTTAGCAGTACAGAGAAACCCTTACACATTTGTTGTTGATGTTGTTGAGGAAGGGTGGATGGAGGAGATAGCTATCATTCTGGATTGACAACTTGTTGAAAAGGTCAAGAGATATTCATCAACTGTCTTAACTTTATGTTCTTTAAGCAGGAATCAATTTGAAATGATCCAGCTTACAGAGATAGGGGGAGCAAGAAGCGTTTCTGGGAAGTATTTGGAGAGTAGGACTTGTGAAGAACTGGGAGAATGAAAGCTAAAAATGATACTTTTTCACTATTTTTAGGATAACTAGGAAATTTTCTTCCTTTTGTCATACCACTGGGTTTTGTTTTGTATAATTAAATACAGTGATTATTGTTTAATTGATCTACTATGGAAAACAGAATTAATATCAAATTCATAGGGCTTTTATAAGGTTTACTGAATACTTCAAATGGACCAGATCATCTGATGATAGGTGCTATGTTAGTGCTTATTATAGTGCAAGTATTATTAAATGGAGAATGTAGGCATTCCAGCATTTTAATTTTTTATCACAGTTTTTATTTTTATCACATAGTTTGAAATGTAGAAACATTAAGACATGGCCCAGTGGCTTCTAACATTTCAAAAGATAACCTTTTCCAAAACTAGTCTATTCACCCTGAAAACAGCATTTGTGATACGTTAATAGATGTTTGTTTCAGGAGATGTCTTAAAGGACATATATGTTTATTTTTGATGCATATGAAATGATATTATTTATTGAGGGAGTCCAGTGGCATTTGAAATACATTGTCTTTAGTGCTGATTACATGAAAATTCTGTTTTAGTTAAAAAAAAGTAATGAGTAGCATACAACTTGATTTAGTGATTAATTATATATTTGAACTTTGAGCTTTTTTTGCTTAAAAAGCTTTTTTTTTTTAAGGAAAAAATATTAGAAATAAACTTAGAACATGAAGGGGCAGTTTTGTTGATGATAGTTTGTACATTTTCACTAATCTATGAAAAATAAAACTTATTTCAAAAATGAGCTGTGCATGTTAATTTGACTCAAGGAGAAATTTAATAACAAAATTGATGTGATTGAGGCTTTACGTTTAACTGTACGTTTTAAGTTATTGCTTTGAAAAATAGGATGTTAATTTAAGACTTTTCGTATAAGTTTAAGTATGCCTGCATTTACAATTAATGTTTTGAGAAATTAAGAAATATTATTTCTTCAACAATATTATTTCAACAACAAATGTGGTTAAAAATTAAATTAAAAAATAAATTTTTAGAATTTACATATGTACCTTTATCATTCCATAGTGTTTATTAATTATTGCTTAAAAATAAATTTTTAATTTAAAAAATTATATCAGATTTTACCAAAAAAATCTTTTGATTGCAGTTAGTAACTAACTTTCTATTGCTTCATTTTAGAATTTACCCTTGGTCGGAGATGAAAGCTTTGTACCTCTGTAGAGGCTGATTTGATTCCTCTCAGCTTGTAAAATATAGAAGCAACAAAAACAAAAAAAACCTCAGTGGCTGCTGTGGGAATTATGATTGTGTTTTCTTTTTGTTCTGTTTGTACTGAAAATGCAGTTTATGAATGTGGAAAGGTAATGATTTAACTGTTATTCCTGAAGTAGACATGCCTGCACTTTGTGTTCTCCTGGCTGAGACGGGGATTTCATGATTCCTGAAAATGACATAGGACTTGGAACCAAAAGACTTAGGTCTAAGTCCTGGGCAGCTAGGTGGCTCAATGGATGGAGCTTCAGGCCCTTAAGTGGGAAGACTCATCTTTGTGAGTTCAAATTTGACTTCAGACACTTACTAGCATGTGACCCATGGCAAATCCCTTAACCTTGTTCACCTCATTTTCCTCATTTGTAAAATGAGCTGGGAAACCACTGCAGCATTTTTGTCAAGAAAACTCCAGATGGGCTCACAGAGAATCAGACATGCCTGAAAACAGATAAATACCAACATGGCTGGCTGGTTCTGCGGTCATCTGATCTTGGGCAAGTTGCTTTAATTTTCTGAGTCTTAAAAAAGTTCTACTAAGTAATACTTGTACTACTCCACATGGTTTTTTATGAGGAAAGCTTTGTGATGAGAGCATTTCATTTATAGATCACTTTAAAGTTTGTACAAAACTTTGTTTCATTTGATCCTCACAACAACCTTGTGAACTATAGGTGTTAAGGAAACTGCTAGAGAAGTTGTGACTTACCTGGATTTACCCAGCAAGTAAATGTCACAGATGGGATTTGAACTGAGGACTTAGTGACTCCAAGCCCAGGGCTCTATCTTGTTTTACTGCCTGTATGAATATGAGCTGTTGTTGCTGTTATGGTTTACATCAATAACTTGTTTTGGATGTAGAAGGTTGATAACCTAGTTTTGCTAGGATGTGGAAGATGTGGGAAAGAAGAGTGTAATATAATTTTTTTTTTAATAAAAAAGCTTTTATTAAGCATTTCTTATGGGCCAACTTTGTGCTAGTGCTGGCAATACAAGTACAAAAAGCAAATACAGTACACACAAAAAGCTACTTTTGTAAATGAAGATGACAAGCAGCTGAAAGAAGTGGTGGCTAGGGAGGTTCATTTTGGTCTGGAATTTATGGGCATGTCTAGTGCGGACTTAGGAAAGGGAGGAATAAGATTGACAAGGAATAGTGGGAGAGTTGACTTGATCGTGGTTCAAAGTTCCTGATGGGTGGCAAAATGGATAGAGTTCTGGGCTTGAAGTCAGGGCAACTCATCTTCCTGAGTTTAAATCCGGCCTCAGACTCTTACTATCTGTGTAACCTTGGGCAAGTCACTTAATCCTTTTGGCCTCTGTTCCTCATCCATAAATTGTGTTGAGAAAGAGATGGCAGCATCACTTCAGTATCTTTGCTAAGAAAATTCCAAGTAGGCAAGGTCATGAAGAGTTGGATGGACTGAAACAGCTTAAACAATAACAATTCCAGAACTAGAGACTGAGGGTGTGGAATGAAAGGGGCCTCAAGAGAGGGACCCCCAAATTTATCCAGAAAAGGAAGGGATTTGGGGGAAGGAAGAGATATGAGAATTTTTTTTTGTAGTCTTAATTGCTTAGTTCCTTATCCAGGGCCACACAGCCAGTGTGTGTCAGAGGTAGGACCCTCTGAACCCCAACTCTTTGGATTCTGAAGTCAGTTCAATAGAAAGAGCACTATGGCTATGGAGCCAGAGGTCCTGAGTTTAATTAAATACCACCTCTGTGACCCAGGGTAAGAGGAGTAGCATAATTTAATAAATTAATGCGTTTGAATACTGTATTTACTTTGCTCATGGAAGTAGTGGCCATCTATTTAATTTGGTGAAGACTAAAATAGATTCCTAGCAGGTAGTGACAGACAGTTGTAAATAATTCAAAACTTACCACTTTCTATTCACATTTTTTTCTACTTGAATACTTAGATTTTTTTTTCCTTCAAAACTCTTTCAAGGCTTTAATGAGATGTTGATTTTAAAGATGTGTGTGCATTTTAAGGAGCCCTGCATTTATACTTTAGGTGATAACTATATTTTGAGACCTGTGGTTTACAAATAGAACATGGACACAAATAGAAAAGGACACTTTGATAAATCCCTTGCAGCTTTGAGTAACTAGTTAAATATTTTGGTTTTTCCCTCCTTCAAACCCCTTCTCAACTGAATTCCTTTAAGACGTTTTGGAAGAAGAAGGAAAAGTTGTTCCCAGCATGGGTTTTGTTCCTTTGTTCATAAGGAGGGGACATGATTGCAGTGGTAGCTTTAGTGGTGTGTGGTCACTTTTTCTTCTGAATTCTCCCCTTCACATACTCTGACATTCAGATAGTAGTATATATACTATGTATATATATATATACCACTATGAAACCATTCTACTTCTGTTTTTGATTAGCCAAAGTAGATCACTTTGATAAACAGTAATTGATGAAACTTAATAATGAAGCTACACATACTCCTTTTGGATGAGGAATATATATTGTACTTTAATCTGTCACAGTGGTATACACACAGCATTGGTGTGATACAGCAACAAGGTTTCAGCTGTGTCCGCATTTTGGACTTTAGGTTTGTCAGTTGAAGTTCTATGATGTTTGTTGCAGAACTTCCTCAAAATAGATTCTGATATTTAGGAATTTTCTCCTGTACCTTAGATATGAATAACAGGTGTTGGTCTGAGCTGTGTCTGATTCTTGAAGCATCATCATGTCTTCCTTTACTTCAGACCTAGTGCTATATCCATTGCACCACCTCCTTGTGTTATAATTTAGATGTCCCTTCCTTCTGATGTTGCAGATAGCAATCTATCCATGGTTTATCTGTCCATTAAAACCAACATTGGCCATCATTACAACCAGCTAAACTTGCTTAGGGGCTATTTACATTTACTTAATTTTGACAAAATATATTAACTTTACAGACACTCTTTTTAAGTTTCTGTTAGGATTCTTTGTCAAGTCATTCTCGTTTACTTTTCCTCTTTTGTGATTGTATGGAGAGACAGTGTGGTATATTGAATGGACAGTTAGCTGTGCAACGAGGAAGGCTTGAATTTAAGTCTTGTGTCTGAGACCTTTGCTTAGGGATCCTGGGTTAGACACTTAACCTCTCAGTTCTCCAGGCAGCTCTCTTCTTCATTAAAGACCTACACTGGTGGAGAGGGTTTTCTGATTTAGTTATTATTTCTCAAGATGATTATGAGGAACTAAAAAGATGATGTTTATAAAGAGCTGAGCATGGTGCCTCCTATGTAGTAGGGACTATATTAGTATTAACTATCTTTATGAGTAATAGTGGTAATTTCCTATACCAGTGAAATCCCAGGCTTAGTCCCTGGCTCTGTGGTTGTACTAATGAATTTTGTAGTTGGTATGTTCTGCCTAATGATTTTGATTTTTTACTTTTCATTATTTCATAAAGATCTTTCCAGATATCTTCATATTCTTCATATTAGTGGTATTAGTATTAATGGTGTTAGTAGTATGCTGTTACATCATTATACAGCAATTTATTTGTCTTTCTTGTTGGACATTTTCATTGTTTCCAGTTTTTTTGTAATTACAAATAAAGCTGCATGAAAATCTTTGAACAGATGTCCCTTTTTTTGTTTTTGATAATTTTTCAGGTATATTTCCAACAGTGGAATTTGGGTCAGGTGGTCTATTTTTATAGCTTTTACTATGTATTGACATATTAGAACATTTAAAAATCTCTTATTTTCATCATACTCTGCTGTGTATTATGCTTGTCTTTGTACCAGTCGTCTTCTTCCTACCCCCATGCTCCTCCCTGTAAAATACTGTCAGTTTCTTGAAGGCAGGAATTATTTGAAATATTTTTATTCCCTATTCCATGAAAAATGTGTTGCCACAAACTTAATGTTTGTTGAATTTTATTGTACTAAAACTGAGAAGTAACCAGTATGAATTTGGACAACTTTTCTTCTTAAAACCAGGAAGTCCTGATATAATCCTTTATTGAGAAAACCTACATGAAACCTGCATATATATTTAGAGTCTTTTTAATTGGATGGTTTTATATGAACCTAGGAGGCCCAAGAGATGTTTTGCCACATTCCCTCAAAGATAACAAGATCCCTTTGTGTCTGACTTCTCTGTTGGTGTGCAGTTTGAGCTTTTTGGGTGAGACTAAAAAGATCTATTGGGTGCATTGGGGAGTAGTGTAGTACTTATCGAAATAAAAATATTCTTAGGTGAACATACTACTTTAAGGAATCTTTTTAGAAAGCACTTTTTCCTTTTGTTCATGAACACACCAGTATTTTTCCAAAGGTAATGAATGTCTAGGGCTTTAGGATTTTTGTATACATTGGTAAATAGAGTGAAGGGATAGAACTCCTATTTCTCAGATGGAGAGACTGAAGTTCAGAGAAGTGATTGGAGCACACAGAGAGGTCAGATTGGAGCACCCTCTAGCAGAGTAATTTTTCTGATACTGTCATTTATGGTGATGCCTGTAGAGGACTACAGAATTCAGGAACTGCTAGGCTCCACCCATAGAGTGAACTTCTCCTTCACCTGCTCTTTATTGTGTAAGGCCACTGTTCATTGCTTCTTAAATGCTGACATCTGACTTCCAACATCAGTAAGCTGAAACTGCTCCCCCCCACCCCCAAAGGTATCCATGATCTCAATACCTTCATCATTCCTCACCTAGATCATTATAACACCCTTCAAATAAGTCTCTATCTCGTTTCTCACCACTCAGTCCAATCCAATGAATATACTTCCCAGAAATTCATTTTCTTTAAGCACAAATAAGACTATGTGACTTCTTTATTTAACCAATTCCAGAGCTAAGATTAAAATAAGACTATGTGACTTCTTTATTTAACCAATTCCAGAGCTAAGATAAAATATAAACTCCTTGGTTTAGTTTTTAAAATCCTCCGTAACCTGTCCCCAACCTATTGTTCCAGTTTTATTTGGACGTTATTCTCTGTCCCACATTCTCTTATTGAACCAATCTTCTCTCTTATACATCATACTTTTTCATACTTTTCCACTGTCCATCCCCATGCCTGGAGTGCACATTCTCCTTACCTCCATGACATAGTTTCCCTCTTCCTTTACTATTATTAATTTAAATTTTTTTCCCAATTAATCAAAATCTCTTCTCTCCCTCCTACCTTCCATTGAATGGAAAAGGCAAAAATATGCCTAATCAAACAAATGATTACATTGGCCATGTCTACAGTATCTGTCTATCATAGTCTGTCTGTCTGTCTGTCTAATGTTATCTACCCTAGTCTGCATTAAGAATCCATTAAAACCTTTCTGTCGGGAGGTGGGTACTCTGTTTCTTCACGAGTCCCCTGGAATCAAGGTTGGCCATTACACTGATCAGAGTTCCCCCCTCTTCTCTCCTAAACTACCTTGTATATATTTGTATTTATTCACTTTATAATTATGCTGCACATATTTTTATATGTACTTAATATGTCCCCAATTAGAGTGTAAGGTCTTTACTGGTAGAAACTGTTTCATTGTATTTATATTATCCCTAGAGTTTTGCAAAGTGTTGGCCCAGAGTAGTTGCTGTTGATTGATTCTTTGTATTCCCAAATTTGGCACTGTGAAGCCTGGAAACAGAGTAAACAGAGTAAATGCTTGTTAACTCACTGAGTTTTGGGAGTGGATAATCCCCAGATATAACGAACTAAATTCCTGTGTGCCAATTAAATGAAAACTGTTGTTTCCTTTTATTTCTCTTCTGGTGGAAGTCTCTCTGACTTTCATATGGACCAGTGGCTTAATTAAGTAAAATTTTAGATCATTTTTGTACTTTAGTTTCTTTATCTGTACAATGAAGGTGTTAGACTATGGCAGAGACATCAAGCTCCTGAGAGCAGTCTGAACCAGATTAAAATGTAATCGGGAGATGATGAACAAAGTTAATAAAAATACAAAACAATAAAATACATTTAACTACAATAGATAATGTAAGTTTGTGATTTTCCAAGGCAATATGTGACCTGCAAGAATGTTTCTATTTAAGTTTGCTGCTGCTGCATTGGATGATTTCTGAAGCCCCTGAATTTCTGAAGCTCTAAATTTGTGGTACTATGAAATAGAGAATTAGTAAAGTTAAGAGTATTCAAAACATATGGGAGGGATATTATGGTCCTTCAGTGTATTTTTCCCTTTCAGCTATTTATCTATATATGCTTCTGAATTTCATATTTTAATTTAGGTTTCCAGAATCAATGTACATTTTGATTATATTGTATTTAATATCTACATGTTTGGTAATGGGACCTGTTTTTCTTTGTTGCTGGTGAAGAAGGGTGCTTTTGAAATGGAGTAATATTGGGAAATAATTGATGTAAATAAAAACAAAAATATCACAGAATCATAGATTTTGAGCTGGAAGGAACCTTAGGAGAGGCCATTGGCTCCAACCTGTCATTTTACAGATTAGGACACTAAGGCACAGAGAGGTTAAGTAATATACCTAGGGACAAACACCGAGCAAATGTCTGAGATGGCAGAATTTGAAACTAGGACTTCACTCCCAAGTGCAGTGCTATACCTACTATGCCAATGCTGTATCAGTAAAATTAAAAAACACGTTTTTAGGCTAGAATTTCTTCTTACTTTTGGATTCATGTTTTATATTATTTGCTTTTGCAGTTTGTGGCCCCAATTGAACACTCAACTTTTTGTTTTATTCCAATATACTGAGTTTGACTAAATCCATTTTATCTGACACTTAGGAAAACACTCTTTATAATGGCTTATATTGAGATTTGCTTTTGAGAAGTTGTGCTAATTGACAACCAACAAACTGGACAGAATTAGGCCAGATAAAGTCTGCACATTACTGTCATATATCAATGAAGTTAAAATCACCTGCTGCAGAAACTAGGGAGTTTTATTATCATTTTCATCTTGAGTAAGAGAAAAAGCATCATTAGATCTTGCTTTATAGTACCGAGCTTGGAAGGTTGGCTTGTTATTTTATCTCTGTGAAGTATTTTTTGCCCCAGCTTCAAACTACTTTATAATCCAACCTTTTTCTGGCTTTGGTTAAAAGTTTTGTCTTTGAGTTTTAAATTAGGAAATACAAAAATAGAGGTGCTTGAGTTGTGGTAGCTGAAATTAGTTAGAAAATGTATAGACTGGTAAACGCAGATGATCTGTCTTTAGGATGAATTTTGTAAGTGAAATTTTGTTTAAAAAAGGTTTTTAAGTACCGGCAGGGTTTTGGATCATATATAGCAAGGATCGTTATAGAGGTGGTTGAGAGAATTCTTGAAAAAAGCTACCAACTTCTTCCTTTAAGTTGACATTTTGTGTAGAATTTATTTGGTTCAGTCTTGACAAGTGAGGTCCTAGAATCATCATACTTTGCTGTAGAAGTGGCTTATACCTTCATTAACCAAAAAACAAAACAAAACTAAACAAAAAAACAGGGCCAGCTTTTGACTGGAATAATCTTAAGGCACATAAACTAGTGTTATTCCATACAGATATACACCATACAGTTAATAATAGTGAATTTCCCTTCAAGTTTTGATCAGTTAGCTCAGAGTCCTGAAGCTCAGCAGATGGTCAGAGCATTAGTATGATAGAGACTGAGGGAAAGGGTAGGAGACAAGCCAAAAGATATTTGCAAGTACATTGTTGCCAGAGGAATGCTTTTCCATTTGTTTTTCTTTAGTGCTTTTCTCTTTATTCTAGTGTACCTTAAAAAAAGAAACTTCATTTGGTTTCATCCTCATGCTTCATGGGTTCGTGCTCATGCCAGATGCTAGTGTCATATATTCTTATCTATCATTGTTACTAAAATGAACTATGATATTATACAGGAAGGAAAAAGTTTTGAGGTATGCTGTTGGACATACTTAGAACAATTTTCCAACGGGGAAATTTAATCAGACCCTAAGCACTTACTGTGTGCCAGAAACTCTTCTAGATTCTGGGGATAATAGAAAGAAATGAAATGTTATTTCTCTCTAGGTGCTTATATTCTGTTTGGAGAGACATCATATCCATATATAAATATTATATCAAATACAAATTTTGGGGGGGATAGTGCATTAACATCTTAAGTTTATCAGGAAAGATTTCATGTGAGGAGTTGGTAGTTAAGCCAAGTTTTGAAGGAAAATGAGGGGTTGATTCTAAGAGGCAGGGATGAGCAGGACCAATTGCAAAAGTCTTTAAATGCAAAACAGAGTTTTTATATTTGATCATAGAAGCACTGGTAATTTATTGAATAGCGGAATGATATGGCCAGCCATATACTTTAGGAAAATCATGTTGGCTAATATGTACAGAAAATGGAGAAGAGAGAGACCACCCCCCATTAGAAGACAGTTGCAAAGCTTAGATGAGAGGTGATGAGGGCAAGAAGTAGGGGGGTGGTCCTGTGAGTGAAGAGAGGGAATTGGATGAGAAAGATAGTATGAGGTAAAATTGATTGGACCTCACAAACTGTTTGGATATATGGGTCAAGAGAAAATGAAGAGTCATCCTTGACTCTTGAGGTTGCTAACCTTGGATAGTTATTGGAAGGGTAATAGTATTCCCACAATAGATAAATTTGGAAGAGGTATGACTTGGGAAAAACATAATGGGTTCAGTTTTGGACAGGTTGAGATTATAGCCTACAGACTATATTTTGAAATTTGAAACATTTAATAATTAGTTGTTATTATGGGACTGAAGCTCATGTCAGTCAAACCAAGGTTATATGTCTAGATTTGGTATCCATCTATGTAGAGATGATATGTAAGTGGACTAGTGAGATCACCAAGAGAGCTAGGAAAGAGAAGATGAGGGTGAGCCCAAGAGTTGTGCTGTACCCCTAGAATTAGGGCTGCAATATGAATGATGAGCTGGCAGAAGGGACTGAGGAGGAGAGACTATTCAGAAGGAAAGGATTGATTCCCTTGATTGGTAAGGCACTGTGTTCGGCTGTGTTAAGTGTTGAATGCTGCAGAGAGGTTAAAAAAAAGGTTTGAGAAAAGGCCATCAGATTTGGGAATTAAGGGATAATTGGTAATTTTGGAGTTGAGTGACATTGGAAACCAAATTGTGGGTAAGTGATAGGAGAGGAAGTGGAAGCAGTGAGTCAGTTAGCATTTGTTGTATGCTTTTGTGTGTAGCATCTGCTGTGTGCCTGGCTCTTCTAAGCTCTGGGGATAGAAAGAAAGGCAAAAGACAGTTCCTGACTTCTGGAATCCTTTTCTGCATGTCTGTCTGTGAAAGAGAGGGGAGACTGAGGATAGTTTGATGGGATGGTAGGGTGAAGTAAGAATTAAAATAATTTTTTAAAGAGACTTGGGTGTATTTGTAGGCAACAAGAAGGAAAAATTAACACGTAGGAAAGAGTATTAGAGAAATGGGATGATTGTGGGGGATGAGAGGCAAGATGGGACAGAATTCAAGGGTTTAAATTGAGTGATTTGTCTTTGGTGGACAAAAAGATCTATGCCTTATTTGAGTCTGGAGAAGGGAGGAGAAAAAAGAGAAAAGGAGGTAAAAAATGACAGGGGATGTACTGTGTTCATGAAAAGCTTAACGAATTTTGCCTCCTCCTGTACTCTTCTTTATCTCTTACCTCATATTTATGCCCATTCCTCATCTGTTGTATTGTCTACTTTAGGACTGTTTTGTTTTCTCAGCTTGTATCTCCTCCTATGCTCATCTGTAGTATACTCTGCTCCTTGACTTTGCTCCTTAGTTTCTTTATACTCAATTCTGCCTTATTTATATACTATTGTGTTGATCACATTAGCAACATTGACTAGACACTGTGCAAAAACTGCAGGAGAAATCACAAAGATTGTAGGTGGGTCCAATAACCATGAGATGTAGAGCAGATAGTATTACTAATGTAACACAGATGAAGAAACCAAGGCAGAATTGTGGCCTAAGGTCATATAAATAGTTAGCAGCACAGGTTCCCATTGCCTATCCTAGATAGCTCTTTATTCGCACTCCCCTCCCCCAACAGTATTTTATTTTTTCCAATTACGTGCAAAGATAGTTTGCAGCATTTTACTTTTACAAGATTTTGATTACAAGATTACAAGTAATTTTTCTCTCTGTCTTCTCCCCCCGCCCAAGACAGCATGCAGTCTGAGAAAAGTTATACATATACAATAATATTAAACATATTTCCACATTATTCATGTTGTGAAAGAAGTATTAAAACAAAAGGGAAAAACCATAAGAAAGTAAAAAGACAAAAAGAGAAAACAGTATGCTTTGATCTGCATTCAGACTCCATAGTTCTTTCTCTGGATGTGGATAGCATTTTCCATCTAGAAAATGTCTTAGATTCTTGCATTGCTGAGAAGAGCTAAGTCTATCAAAGTTGGTCATTGCACAGTGTTGCTGTTACTGTGTACAGTGTTCTTCTGGTTCTGCTCAGTTCACGCAGCATCAGTTCACATACGTTTTTCCAGGTTTTTCTGAAATTTGCCTGTTCATCATTTCTTATAGAACAGTAGTATTCCATTACATTCATATACTACAACTTATTTAGCCATTCCTCATTTGATAGGCATCCTCTCAATTTCCAATTCTTTGCCACCACAAAAATTAGCCATTTATTCTTCTGAAACTGGGTTGAACTAGATGATATTTTAAGGTCTTCTCTGATTTTGACAGTCCAAAAGTCATGTGTTACCAGAAAGTGATAAACAGTTACTTATTAAGCACCTGCTATGTTCCAGGCACTGTGCTAGGCTGTGGGGTTACAAATCTAGAGAATGAAATAATCTCTACGCTTCAACTGGGAAACAAATAAATGAATAAATGCATAGTCAATCATTTATTTATTAATCATTCATTTATTTACAAAGTTAACAGTAAAGACTTAGAGAATCAGGAGAGACCATATATTGATAGAGAAGAGTAATTTTTTCTGTTCAGTGGAGGGTGAGGAGGAAGTGTATTCTAGCTTTGCAGAGAATAGTCAATGAAAAGCACAGGGATGAGAGATAGAAGCCTTCCTTGTGCATGAGTAACGCAGAGAAGGCCATTTGGGATAGTTTGAAGAGCCAGGAAATGGGGCTTTTAGGGGTGGAGGGAGTAAAATGTCCTCAAAGAAAGATTGGAGCAAGGTTCTGACTAGCACAAAAGAAGTTGGATAGAGGGTAGTAATTACAAGGCAATTCGTTAGTTACTTGGGTACATTAGACAGTTTTAGAAGCCGAAATTGGATGGCACGAACTTGTTAACCACTATCTAATAGGAGTAAGAACCCTTCCTCATATTAATCACATTAAGAGTGCCAAAAAGTTTCTTCACTACTTAATATTAGGTATATATCATTTTATACATTGAAGAGTTTAAATTGTAATAAAGTCATCTATGACATTGAGCTTTAGAAATGGTTTTAGTATCATCATGCAGGAATGCTTTTGAGAATGAGATCAAATTCTTATATTTGTTCACACTTAACACTCCTCATGTCATTTGATTACAAATTTAAAATAAAACAGCATTTACTAGAGTTATGGAGTAAGAAAGATACATACATTTATAGCACACTTTCACCTTTCAACATTAGAAGCATTACTTTTAGTTGAAATAATTTGATAAAAAATTGATAAAAGTTGCTTCTTTGCATGGAGATATCTGTGCATGGAGAGTTCTTGAATGAGGTTCCTTCTCCTTCCCCTGTGCCTCGCCCCGCCTCCCCCGCCCCCCCCCCCCCCCCCCCCCCCCCGGCCAAATTGTATATGTAGTGAGGGACTTGCTGATTGACTTGACTTGACTTGGCAATCGGAGATTTTTTACAAGGTGATGTTTGCTAATACAGGTTGTCTTCCTCTCTCCTGCCTCCTATTCGACCATTAAGAGAAACAGGGAAAAGTACTGAGGCAAAATGATTATTTTAATAATCATTAATTTATGCTACTTTTTAAAAGAATTAAGTATAATGATATAATACCCTTTTCACATACATTTTAGGTTGTATCATAGCATTGAAATTATCTTAGTACCTTTCGCTAATTGCTGTGTTTTGATTTTTAATCTGGATATCTTGGAAAAAGTGATGAATTACATGATATGTAAATAAAGATGTCTTGCAGTAACTACTTTCTTTCCTGCCTTTTTGAATGCTCAGAGTTGATAATTATAAATTCTGCTTGTATGAATAATATCAAATTTTTCTTGTCAGAATGGAGAAGAAATGATCATTGAAATCCACAGATTTTGCTGGCACTTCATTTAACTTAGCAATTACATTCTCTTGCCCCTCTTCCCCAGAAACATTTTGCCTGATATTTAGATGAGTGGGAGACATAGCATAGGGCAATGGGCAGTAGTTCCCATTGTTTTCTGTTTCAAGAACTCCTTTTAGCAACAACAAATTTGTTATAAATCCTGAGTATAGTTGAGTATTCTACAAATAGTATTCTTTTAGATTTAAGTCCTTATACTAACTGCAATGATAATTTTTGCTTCTGTAACCTCCAAATTAAAATTTACATTATATGTTATAAAATATAAAACTTCTATGCTACCTTCAATTAAAAAATTAAACATAAAATTCTAAAATCCTAATGGTAAAATAATTACAAATATTTTATGTGGGACATTCTGTAGGAATTACCTTTTGTGCTTTCTCAGCAAGATTTCATATTAAATTTCCTTATTTTATAAATTTTGTTCAATATGATTAACACTTTTACTGAAATAAGTTACAACTTGGAATATGTTTAACATAATGTAATCACATGTAAAATGAATTTCAGTTTTGGGCTCTTTTGTTTGAACAATGGATTGTAATATTTGTCTTAAACATCCAACAGAAATGCAGTCCAAAATCTGGTTCTATGTCGGTTCTGGATTTGGGCATAAACCAAGAACAAAATGAAAATGCTTACCCAAATAAATGATATTAAAATAGTAGGAGAGTAGGAGAAGTTTACAAGCTCTGCTCTCTTGCTGAGAAAGAAATTCTTTTTTTCTTCTTACCTGCCTATCCTATTGATAAAGATGAATAATGCTGTACTAAATGATAAATGTACTTAAAGTTTAGTTGTGTGTTGCTTTTGTTTTTTTAATCATTTATATTTAAACTAACCTTTTAAAAATTTCTTTGTATTAGACTTCTGTTCTTCTGCCATTGGCAAACATCTGTTTTTGTTATTGTTCAGTTGTAACAAAGACAAGCAGTTAAGCAAACAGAAAAAAGAGCACAGCCACTTATATGAAACTTTGTTTCTAAGGTAAAATATTCTGCTATGTGTGCAACACTATCCATTTTGTAGGTTCAGGTTATTTCATTTAAAATTTTTAATTCAATTAGTGATCTAGCCAAGTGTATTTTACGTACTTGCAAGGTGGGGTTTAGGAGCAGTATAATAACTACAGGGAATTAGAAGCATATGTGCTGGTTTGAATCTTTAAAAAAACATAATAAGCACCTGAGTAACAGATGATTTGTATAGTCATTCCCTGTGCTGGTTTGGTGACATGAAAACAGTTTAAGGGACTTGGTGTGAAACTGTAGTAGAGGACATTCAATGATTGATTAAGATCTTTCTGATCTTGATTGTTTCCTGAATGTCTACATCTGTAAATCTGGTAGTATTTGTTAGACCTATGCTTGGGAGGAGGAGAATGTGCCTTGGGATTAGTGTTAACTGGGAAAAGGGTCTCCATGTTATTTATTTTACTTAGTGTTCTTAGTGTGTCTCTAGTACTACTGAAAAGAGTTACACCTGATAAAGGGAAGAAATGACCTTGATTTAAGAAATTCTTTTATTAAAAGTTTTATGTTTTGACAATGTGGAAAGGGAAAGTATTAGTGTATGGGTCAGAAGTGGTAGTACTCTTGCCATGATTTTGTAATTAAAATTCTACTTTTTATTCTTTGAAATGAAAGAAGGTTGTTATTTTATATATTTCTTTGAGTATGACAATTAATGTAGTTTGTAATTATGATGCTGCTTTACCCTTTGAAGAGAACTATATTTTTTGCTATAAATTTTAATAGATAAGTGTTAATCCTTGAGATGCATATATTTGTGAACATATATATATATTAATATACACACACACACACACACACACACACACATATACACATATATACTCACATTTGGCCCCCATATTAGACCAGTTGATCTGCAGAACAATTAAATAATAGATAGGAAATTAAATAAAACAGAAACATCTTTTAATGGGCTTTTATTTGTAAAATGTTTTCTAAGGTTTTTATCTGAATGCTCCTTGGAAATAAAAAGCAAAAATTGTTAGCTGTAAATATTGAATTTTACCCATCATACAGTGATTTGTATGTGGCTGCTAGGTGAAGTAGTGAATATGGCATGCTGAATTCACTGTCAGGAAGACCTGGGTTTGAGTGCTGCTTCCCCTACTTAGCTTTGTGACCCTGCAACCTGGCCTTTCTGTCTCAGGTTCCTCATTTGTAAAATGGAGATGTTAATAGCTTAGCACTTCTCAGGGTTCATGTTTATCAAATGATAAAACATATAAAACACTTTGTAAACCTTAAAACATTATCTAAATGTTTGTTATTAGGAATATTCTTAAAGCTTATTGAAATTATGGACATTTCAAATGCAGAAGCAGCTCAGATTGGTGGTGCACTGTGCTTAGTGGTTTATTTTCCAGTGACCTTTGAATTTTCTAAGGTACATTTAAGAAAAGAAATTCTTCCTTTTACTTCAATCACTGTAAATGTCAACAAGAGATACTCTGTGGTCACTGACTTTCAGCAGTAGTAAGGTCAGATAAGGAAATCTCCAAACCTTTTAGGAACTGGTGTATAAAGGGCACTGTATTATCATCTAACATCTGGACTGCCTCACCGGAGACCTGAGATGTTCACAGAGTAGTTGGCTCTATTCATGGAGAAGACTGTTTATTTTAGTTTAACTGTATAATGTTTTTGTGTGAGGCAAAAAGTGATGATGAAGAGTCAAGTGTTCACCTTTAAGGAATACAAAAGGAAGCAGGAAAAGAGTGATAGATATGGCTGGCCCATGGGCAGCTAAGGGCAAGGGCTAGTTTGAAAAAAACTTGTCTCTTTACAATTCTATTTTCAGATTGTTTGAAGAGGCTTTTGAACTTTTCTGTGTGCTTTGGATAAAAGTACATTTGGGGCATAAAGCAAATCCTTCCCTCATCTTGGTAGGCTCAGGCTATTAAAGTAGCATTCATTCAGACTTTTGGCATGTAGAATGTGTGTGAATCATTGGAGAAAAACCCTAAGTGACTGTGTTTGGTTTCTCCATTACAGAGCTTTTGTTTTTGCTGTGGTCCTATTCTGATAGCTGGGCAACTAAACCTTTGATAGTTAATGAATTAGAAATGCAAGTCCAAATACAGCCTAGAATTACTTATGCATTTCTTTTATTTTTAGACTTTGTCCTTTTTGTATTGGAATGTAATGCAGTTATGTCTAATAAAATTAGACTGGTTTGTTTTCAGAAATGGAACTATCAAGTGAAGTATTTGTTTGGGGAAAGAATTGCCCTTCATATTTTTTTCTTTTTCAGAAGGATAAAAAAAACCCTTAATTTTTTTTTTTTTTTTTACAGTATTGCATCAATTTAAATTCAAGGGGTTTGCAAGTGTATTAACTACTTTCTATCCGAAGAAGGAGAGGTTCTCTGAGTAAGGGAAACTCTCCATACAAAAATAAAAGGTACCACCACGTTGTGTTACCTGGACAGTGTCTTCAAGTAACATACTGATGCATCAAAGCCGAAAATTAATTAAGGAAGATAACATTTCTCATGACAGTTTTAGGTTAATATAGTATTACTCTGTAGAGATTATAAAAATGGGTAGAAGAATCTTTGTTCTTTTAGTCTTAAAAATCCCTTGAAAAAAAGAATTGAGTCACCCACAAGTAAGGAGCAACTCTTGACTCAACTAAGCTTAGGTATGGGGTTACTTTGGGTGGGGGAAGGTGAGATAGAAAAAGAGACAGTCATAGCTGACACTTTATGACCCCACTTTGGGTTTTCTTGGCAAAGATACTGGAGTAGTTTACCATTTCCTTCCCCAACTCATTTTACAGATGAGTAAAATAGAAAGATGAGGCACACAATGAAGTAATTTGCCCAGGGTCACATAACTAGTAAGTGACTGAGGCCAGATTTGCACTCAGAAAGGTGAGCCCTCCAGGCCGAGTATTCTATCCACTGTATCACCTACCTAGCTGCACTACTGCTAATAATTTTAGAGAGCTGCCTAGAGCTTTGAGAAGTTTGTGACTTGCCCTGCCTCTGACAGTCTGTAAGAGGTGGGACTTGAACCCAGGTCTTCCTGATTTCAAGACTATTTACTATTTCATACTCTCTTACCTTCTCCTCCCTGTCTACTCCTCCTCCTCTGTGTTTCTTTCCTCTCCCTTTCCCCTCTCCCACATTTCCCTCCCTCTTCTTTCTTCCCTCCTCTTCTTTTCTTTTTAAATTTATTTATTTAACTTTTTACATTCATTTTCACAAATTTTGGGTTTCAAATTTTCTCCCCATTTGTCCCCTCCCCCCACCCCAGTACACCGAGCATTCTAATTTCCCCTATCACCAATCTGCCCTCTCTTCTATCATCCCTCCCTTCCCTTGTCCCCATCTTCTCTTTTGTCCTGTAGGGCCAGATAACTTTCTATTCCCCATTATCTGTATTTCTTATTTCCTAGTAGCAAGAACAATACTCAACGGATGTTCCTAAAACTTTGAGTTCCAAATTCTCCCCATCCCTCCCTCCCCACCCATTTCCTTTGGGAAGGCAGGCAATTCAGTATAGGCCATATCTGTGTGTTTTGCAAATGACTTCGATAATAGTCATGTTGTGTAAGACTAACTATATTTGCCTCCCTCCTACCCTGCCCCCCATTGCATTCTGCAAATGACTTCGATAGTAGTCATGTTGTGTAAGACTAACTATATTTGCCTCCCTCCTACCCTGCCCCCCATCTGCTTTTGATCCTATCCCTCCCCAAGAGTGTTGATTTCAAATTGCTCCCTCTTCCCATTGCCCTCCCTTCCATCATCCCCCCCACCCTGCTTATCCCCTTCTCCCCCCACTTTCCTGTATTGTAAGATAGGTTTTCATACCAAAATGAGTGTGCATTTTATTCCTTCCTTTAGTCGAATGTGATGAGAGTAAACTTCATGTTTTTCTCTCAGCTCCCCTCTTTTTCCCTCCACTAAAAAGTCTCCTGCCTGCCTCTTCTACGAGAGATAATTTGCCCCATTCCATTTCTCCCTCTCTCCCAATACATTTCTCTCTCACCGCTTAACTTCATTTTTTTAAGATATGATCCCATCCTATTCAATTCACTCTGTGCTCTCTGTCTCTGTGTGTGCGTGCATGTGGTAATCCCACCAACTACCCAGATGCTGAAAAGTTTCAAGAGTTACAAATATTGTCTTTCCATGTAGGAATGTAAACAGTTCAACTTTAGTAAGTCCCTTATAACTTCTCTTTGCTGTTTACTTTTTCATGCTTCTTTTCATTCTTGTGTTTGAAAGTCAAATTTTCTTTTCAGCTCTGGTCTTTTCATCAAGAATACTTGAAAGTCCTCAATTTCATTGAAAGACCAGTTTTTCCCCTGAAGTATTATACTCAGTTTTGCTGGGTAGGTGATTCTTGGTTTGAGTCCTAGTTCCTTTGACTTCTGGAATATCCTATTGCAGCCCTTCGATCCCTTAATATAGAAGCTGCTAGATCTTGAGTTATCCTGATTGTATTTCCACAGTACTGGAATTGTTTCTTTCTAGCTGCTTGCAAGATTTTCTCTTTGAGCTGGGAGTTCTGGAATTTGGCCACAATGTTCCTCGGAGTTTCTCTTTTTGGATCTCTTTTAGGCGGTAATCGGTGGATTCCTTGAATACTTATTTTGCCCTCTGGTTCTAGAATATCAGGGCAGTTTTCCTTGATAATTTCATGAAAGATGATGTCTAGGCTCTTTTTTTGATCATGGCTTTCAGGTAGTGCTATAATTTTTAAATTGTCTCTCCTAGATCTCTTTTCCAGGTCAGTTGTTTTTCCAATGAGATATTTCACATTATCTTCCATTTTTTCATTCTTTTAGTTTTGTTTTGTGTGTTCTTGGTTTCTCATAAAGTCATCCGCCTCCATCTCTTCCATTCTAATTTTGAAAGAACTTTTTTCTTCAGTGAGCTTTTGACCCTCCTTTTCCATTTGGCTAATTCTGCTTTTGAAAGCATTCTTCTCCTCATTGGCTTTTTGAACCTCTTTTCCCAATTGAGTTAGCCTATTTTTCAAGGTGTTATTTTCTTCAGCATTTTTTTGGGTCTCCTTCAGCAGGAGTTGACCTTCTTTTTCATGCTTTTCTTGCATCTCTCATTTCTCTTCCCAGTTTTTCCTCCACCTTTCTCACTTGATTTTCAAAATCCTTTTTGAGCTCTTCCATGGCCTGAGCCCATTGAATATTTATTTTGGATGTTTGGGGTACAGAAGCCTTGACTTCTGTGTTTTTCAGTGATGGTAAGCATTGCTCTTCCTCATCCGAAAGGAAGGGAGGAAATATCTATTCACCAAGAAAGTAACTTTTTATGGTCTTATTTTTTTTCGCTTTTCTGGGCATTTTCCCAGCCAGTTACTTGACTTACACCTTTCCACATCCACCATGCCTCCAGATCTGCCCAGCTAGTGCTTGGGATCTGAGATTCACATGCTGCTTCCCAGCCTCAGGGCTTTCAGCAAGGGCAGGGCTGCTATTCAGTGTGAGATTAAGTTCAGAGGCTCAGGTGGGGGCAGGGCCACCACAAGGGGCTCAGTTCCCTCAGGGGGTTTATGTGGAGACCTTCAATAATGGATCCGAGCTGGATTTTGTCCCTCTTTCCTTTCGAGACCAAAAATATTGGCAAATATGGACAGTCTTAGAATTATGCCTGAATAGTGTCAAGAGTTCACTTTGGTGTTGGAATGACTTCTTTTCTATGTAAAGTTTGCTGATCTTTAGTTCTTAACCATGTTTGTATCATCTTAGAAATTGCTGCACTCCTTGATATAATAAAGGAGTTAATTGCCATGAATTTGACGTTTCATACTTAGTTTCTTTCTAGAGCAGGGGATGGTAATTTGGGGCCCATTAACTTAAAAAATTTTTTTTTGATAACTATATTTCAATATAAATTGATTTCCTTTGTTAATCTCAGGTATTTTATTTTATGCCTTTAAAAACATTACTGTGGAGAAAGGTCCATAAGCTTCCCCAGGCCACAAGAAAAGGTCCATGACAACAAAATAAGGTTAAGAATTTCTGATCTTAGAGATAATTCATATGACTCTAAAATAAATGTATAATTTTCCATTCTTTTGAAATACTGTTAAAGATTTTGTAAACCCAGCATTCTATTACAAAAATGTTCCCGTATGATTTGGGGGATGAAAAATTGAATAACATGATGAGAAATTGCACATTTTGATAATTAGTTTGAATGGACAATCCTCTTAATTTTAGGGGATCTGTAGTTTTGTAGCAGTTATGTGTGGTATAGGCTCTGGGGAAAATAGTAATCCTTCAGTCAGTTATTGTGGGATTAAAAATAGCATGATTGTCTACTTTACTTTGAGTGTTTTACTTTAAGAATTCTCGAGCATTTAGAGGTGACTTGTGGTACATCTTTTTCTGAGGAAGAATAAAGCCAATGAAGCATTTGTTAACATGAAATGCCTTAATTCTGTATTAAGGGGATTAAGGGAAAGGTGAATGAGTAAAAATAACCACTTAAAGGGTTTTCCTTTAAAAATACAACAGAAACCACGCATTTTCATTGTTCACATTACTTTAAACTTTTTATTTCAAAATATTCACAGCTTAAAAATACATTTTCTTGTTTCCTGCATAGTGTTAGCGAGGGACTCTTTTTTGCTATCCTGTCATATCAGTAGGAATGCTATAAAAGTTCTTTTTGATCCAAAAAGCACTTTGTTAGGGAACTGAGAAATAAAATATAGAGTTCTAATCTTCCACTCAAATTTTACCTGATAGAGACAGTAACTTATTAATGGATTGTGAGCATCTTTTTTTCTTTTACTAGCATGGTCTGGATTTTATGAAAATGTGCCATTTATAAACCAGATGATCAAACCGGAGAACCCCTTGCATGGTTAGATAGCCTCCTGTCAGTACTAGTGTGGACACTTATCTTACGTTAGACTCTGAAAAAAATGTTTCCCTAAAACACACATTTATCTACATCCAAGTTTCAGGTTAAGTCTTCTGCTTTTTTTTTCCCCCATGAAATTATGTTTAATGGGAAATATTAAAAAGACTGTACAGTTCCAGATTTTAAATTAGTTTCTCACATGCAAGTTCCAAAAAGTTCTTCATTAGGTCCCCTTCTGGCTTCTGATGTCTCATAAAAGATTAATATTCTGCATGGGGGAGAATTTGTATATTATAACAAGGAAGTAGCCTTTAACCTAAAAGGGGCTAGATTGGTGGCTATCCAGCCTTTTAAAAAAGGCTGTTATTAATGTTTTTAATATTTTGCTAAGATTTAGGTTTGATTTCCAGTTGTGTCTTTCTACTCAAGTTTGGGAGAGATATTCTGTTGAGGGAAGATAGTTAGCTCTTTTAGGGTAAGATTAAAGTCTTTCTTTGCTCAGCAAGTCCTTATAACTAATATGAATTTAAAAAAAAAACTGTACTCCTGGGGCTTTGCTGTTTTTGTATCTCTGGTCAAATGTACTGGTGACAGGTTTTTAAGTAGAGGAAAAAACTACTAACTGGATAAAAACATGAGAATTCTTTAAGATGTTGTTAACAATTGTAGAAATATAGATTTGTTTTAGTTTCAGACTTCTAGGAGTTTGAAAAATGTCGATAAAGGCAAAGTCTGTTAGTAGAACTATTTATGCTTAAACTTAGAGTTCCAACTAAAGCAGAGCATTTTTTATTTGTTTTTTAATTATGTTTATGTCTTTTGTTTTTTTATATCACCTCGATTTCCCTCTCCTCCCCCTTCAGAGAGCCATATTTTACAAAGAAGAACAAAATAATGTAATCAAACCAGAAAGTCTGACATTATCTGTAGTGTTCCATATCGGGCATAATCTCCCAACCTCTGCAAACAAGAGAATTGGGTTTCTCATATTTCCTTTTTGGAACTGAACTTGGTTATTATAATTTCATAGCATTCAGTTTTAGTTTTGTGGCTAATTCCATTCACATTCTAGTAATTATATATTTTCCTAGTTTTGCTTACCATACTTTATGTCAGTTTACATGAGTCTTCCCATGATTATCTGTATTTGTAGTATTCATTGTTTTTTTACATTCCATTACATTCATATAGCACAACTTGTTTAGTCACTTCCTAATTGATAGTCATCTACTTTATTTCCAGTGTTTGTGCTGCAGTGGTAATTTGGAAGCTCATGAGGGTCCGTTTTAGCTTTTCTGGGAAATTTGTCTGGTAGTATGATCTCTGAACAAAAGGGTGTGGACATTTTTGCCACTGTAATTCCAAATTACAGCAAAGTATCTCCCACATCAAAGTTTTAGTTTTTTTCTTTATTTTCACAGAATTCCAAGTCACTTAGCATGCATTTTCTCAGTATGATACAGGAATCTATTACTCTATCAACACTCTCTCATAATGTTTACCCTTCAGAAATCACTAAGCAAGAAGGGTATTCCTTTTATTAAAATTTTAATTAATTAATTTTTGGTTTTTAACATTCACTTTGATAAAATTTTGAATTTTTCCCCCTCCTTGAGACGGCATGCAATATGATATAGGCTCTGCATAAACATTCATATTAAACATATTTTCACATTAGTTATGTTGTAAAGAAGAATTAGAACCAATGGGAGGAATCATGAGAAAGAAGAAATAAACATCACAGAGCAAATACGCTTCAATCTGCTTTCATATTCCATAGTTCTTTCTCTGGATGTGGATAGCATTTTCTGTCAATGCCTGCTTTTCTGGAATAGAACTTTGTAAGAATACTACTGTATTGACTGTCATATTGACTGTCAATATGGAAAGAATAATAGACTGGTATTGCTTTAGATTTTTTTGGTCCTACCAGTATCTCTTCAGTGTGGCTATTTTTGACTATACAGATACTATCCAAACAGTTTCTTAAAGTCATTTTTGGGGAGGACTCATCTCATATGAATAGTGTTCAGAGTTGTAATTGGATTCTCTTAACTGGCCTACAAAAAAAAAATCTGCCTAACCCTTAGTGTAGTTGAGTTTGCCATACATTAGGAGTAAAGACTAGTGATATAGAATGTAACATAGTATTAGTAATTGAAGTAGGAAGACATTACATACAATATAATGCTTTAGCCCAGATGTTGGTACTCGAGAAAAAAAAGCAGGTTTCATTAGAGTAGACTAGTGAAGATATATGGACACCATTTGTGGAGATTTTGAAGGTGATTTCTAGACATTTTCAAGGTATAAAGAGGTTGATATCACTAGTCATTTAGAATTTCTGGGCTGTGGAGGTGGAATATCTTTCTGTCTCAGTTCTATGCATTTGAGACAGTTATTTTAAAAAACTGTACATTTCAAGTTGGACCAAGTGATAATAAGGTTGACTTCCTAGAGGAAATCCTGACTTGTTCCTACTGAATTTGAAAAGTGGAAAATAATTATAATTGCTTTACAGAATGGTGGTCCTGTTTAATTTTTCTTTAATCATCTTTGTCATTAATTGTAATTTTATTTAAATTTCAATATAGAAACTTTAATATGTGACTGTACAGTAGATTTGTTAGTCAGGGCTTTTTTAATCAGATGTTGGTTTGTAAGCATTTTATTCCTTTCATTGGTAGTTGTAGAAAAATTAATAATATGTAAGATTTATTCAGCAAATTTTTTAGATATGTTTTTAGCACACAATTTTTTTTTCACAAATAAGGTTAGCTGACATTTCATTCTATTAAAAAAATGTGTAGAAGCTATGCCTTCCATAAAAGCATATTCTGATAAGCATTCCTTGGAATGCCTTCATTCTGCTAATCCTTAGTCATCCATATTTTATCTAGTAAAGGAGTTCTCAAGAAATTCTAGTTGTGTTTAAACGTGAGTATTTTCCTTACTTGGAAGTAATACAGCAGAGAGATGTTAGGACAGGTTTTCTTCCCTGTAACTTTATCAGCACTCAGATGTTTTCACAAATAGCCCCCTAATATTTGTGATAACTTTTTGCTGGGCATGATAGGAAGTTGTGCCTTTGTTTCTTTTTTGAAGGTAATGCATTCGCCTATTTTTTAAAAGATATTTTACTTTATTTGGAAAAGAATTAGGTCCTCAAAATATATAAATGGGAACAAAGATTTTAAAAAGACAAATCATCAAACTGAAAGCAAAAACTTTGTGCAGTGATTTTCACATGGTGTTCGTAAAATGAATTTACTTTGTTCCCCTTTGAACTTATTTTGTGTGAATTTAAGATTTTTTTGTTCTGTTTTTTGCTGTTATATATGTATTTAGGAGGTACTGTGGTATAATGGATAAATAATTGACACTGGAACTAGATAGGAAGGCTATTGGTAAAAAGTTAAACCTCTGATTCATTGCCTATATGAATCTGAAAAAGTCACTTAAATTTTTAGTGCCCCAGGCAATTCAGTTGGACCTATTTGTAAATAAAGTTATGACTGACCTACATAGGAATCACAGGTTTGGTCAGTTTCCTTATGTTTATTGTATTTTTTTATTCTGCTTTCTTCACTTAGAATTATTTCATATATCTCATATTTCATATATCTCAAACACACAAGCTTGTTTGCACGCATAATGAACTATTTAATATTAACCCACACCCCCCAGTGTGGAGCAGGCTAATTTGAATGCACATGCAATGCATGACAAGAGAGGGGGAACACATCTAGGAGTTCTTCAAATTTGAGTTCTTCAAATTTCTTGTTTCTTGTAGGACATCCCCTCCAAGCTTTTATGTCACATCTCCTTTCTTACATAGCCAGATTCTTAGAAAAAGCCATCTTACACCCATTCCTTCTGTTTTCCTCTCCTCTTCTCAGTCTGTTGGAAATTGTTTTCATCAGTCAATTGAAACTGATCTCCCTAAGGGTTACTGTTATGGTCTGTATCTTCTTTCTCCTATGGTGAGTGTACCCCTGGATGCTATAATGAATTGCCATCTTTTCTTTAAACTCTTTTCTTTGATTATCTTGTCAGCTACTATAATTTAAATTGTTTCTGTGTAGATAATTTTTAGGTCTATATAACCAACTCTAGTCTCTCTTCAGAATTCCCATTCCACATCACCAGCTGACTGTTGGACATTTTAAACTGATTGGTTCTGTAGGTATCTTAAACTCAATATATAGTAGAAAAAACATTTGTTCTAGAGTTAGATAATGTAGATTCAAATCATTTAGCTCAGTCATTTAGCCTCTTTGGGCTTTAGTTTCTCCATCTGTAAAATGAGGGAGCTGGGCTAGTTGACCTTTGAGGTAAGGTATGATCCTTTGATCCTGTATTAGGAACTAAAACCATTTTCTTGTTCTCCCAAACCTTCCTTTTTTCCAGCTTTTCCTATTTCTATTGATATCACTACCAAACTTTCCATCACTCTTTTCTTCACTTAATATGTCTTTCTTGACTTTCTTGACTGTCATTTGCTCAAATCTAGTTATTGGCCAAATCTAAATGAGTTTTACCTCCACAATATCTCTTATCTGTCTTTCTGTTCACTTACCTACTGCTGTTATCATGTAGAACATTGTATTATTGCAGTATCCCTCTAACTGGTCTCCTCTTTTATCTTCGTTCCATTCTCCACTCTGCTGGTAAATCGGTATTTCTAAAGTATATGCCTGATCTTTTTGCTCCCCCTGCCCATGAAACTAAATGACTCCCTGTTGCCTCTGTGATAAAATTCAGACTCTCCCCTGTTTGTCATTTAAAACCTTTCACAGTCTGAGTCAAGACTCTACAGGTTTATTGCACAGTATTTCCCTCCTTGTACCCTCCCACCAAACAGTTCTGCTTCCTGTTTCCTACACACAACACTCCATCTCCCACTTTCTTACCTTTGTATAATATTTTCTCTTTGTTTGCAGTATACCCCTCTTCATCTATAACTCATAAATTCCTACCTTACTTCATGGCTTAGCTCAAGTGTCTTCTTTTCACAAGTCCTCTTCCCCCATTTCCCTCCCTCTATTCTCCACCCCCCCCCCCCCCCCCATTTTTGGTGCCCCCTTCCCTCTTTATGTATATGTGAGAAACAGAGGAAGGAGTTCTGTTTCCACAGAAGTGACATGTATATACTCCCAGCCTTGTAGGAAAGATAACAGGATGTAAATCAGAAGTAAGTACTTTCAGCCAGAGCTGTGAACTAGCAGAACCAGGCTTCAGATTGAAGAAAAGGTCAGAGGCTTGTTTGCTTGCTTAATGAGTTGTTTAATATTAGCTTACAACCCCCAGCCCCCCAGCATGGAGCATGCTAATTTGAATGCACATGCAGTGTATGACAAGAGAGGGGGAACACATCTAGGAGAAGACCATGGTTCTGGAAATTGTATGCAGCCAATGGGGAACAGGGGACGGACCTCACAGTTTGGAATAAGAATTAAAAAGCTGGCTGCGCCCAGTGCTTGGTGTGCTTCCTTATAGGTCACCCAGTTTCTTGCCCAGTGCTCCGTGTGTCTCCTTATAGGTCATTCTGTCTCTTCTGGTCTCTTGCAGGAGAATTGATAAATAAAAATCTTTTTTTTTCCTGAATTCATTAATGGCCATGTGGAGTTTTTGGTAAGGTGATTGTTTCTGACATATATGTATCTGTGTACCTCTTGTAGAGAGTGGATTGTCTTTGTATCCTCATGACTTATTGTGCCTGTACAGAGTAGGTACTTAATAAATGCTTATTTGTAACTGGACTTCTAGTTTGTTTCTAGTTCTATATATGTATATTTTTAATTTTAAACAGAATTATATTTAATTAGATTTTCAAAGTAGTAATATTAATTTTTCACTTGATTTAGTGATAATGTTCTTTATATTCAGATAGCTCTGGGAAGCTGTTTGGGAAAAAGAAATAGGTTAGCTTAGTTAAAAACAGCAACAGCAGAGTATTAGAGGTAGGAATGCCCAGTTTTAATTTCTGCTTTGGTTGTTACCACTTCTTTTTTTCTCTTTGTTATCTCAACATCCACTTAGTACTAGTTTTGTATGTAGAAATATGGCAGTTCATTGAGAATGGAATATAAGGGCTAATGAAATGGGTTAAGAGCTCTTTAAATAAATCTGCAATTTAAGATGGACAATAGTTGACATAATTAAAAAAACCAGAGTTTTAATAAGTAGAGAAAGTAGTTATTTATCAGAAGTAGCCTAAATATAGCACTTTTCCATATTGCCCCTCAAGTACCTTCTTTTAGCTCTCTAAATATAGTTTCCAACCGTATATTGGGAATAGCAAAACTTGTTTTTCTGTAGGAAGAAAATGTTTGTTGAATTGACTATTACTCCAGATTATTCTCTAACCTTTTTCTCAGTTTAAGATTGATTAAAACATTTAGATTATTGGTAAAATTATAGTTTATTGTGGTGTTGTATGGTGTAAAGTATTAAATTCATTTTTTTTATCAGTTTTTCCAGTGGTTTTAAAAAGTTGAATGATGGTTCTATTTCTCAGTGGTTTTTAAATTATGTGCTTCTCAAATGCTAATCTCTCTTTGTGGGTTCTCTCCCATGTACCATTACTCTATTTTCCTGTTCTTCTTCCAGTGTCAATTTTAAAGTAATTTTTACTTAATATTACTTTTTTGAAGTTGAGTTGTGCTAATCTTAATCTCTCCACAAATTTTCTTTTTCTTATTCTTGATATTGTCTGTCTTTTTTCCATATGAATTTTCTGTGGTAAATGGATTTGATAATGAAGTCAGATAGATAAAGCTGTTTTAAGTTTAATTTATAAAAAAGTATGATAGTGTTGTGGAAGAAATATCACCTCTCTTGGTTTCATGTGGTAGATAACTGCTGCCGAAATATATTTACCACAGTGCAGAAATTACAAATGTGAAAAACTAGGTTTTATTATTATGCTCAAACATTGGTTCAGGTCTCAGAAAAAATAATAAATATTCACAATATTATGGGTAAAATCATGTCAGTGACCGAGAAATAATTATTTCACATATTGCAATCTTGTACATTCTTCTTAGGCCATAAAAATTGAAGAAAATACGGATTCCTTAATCTCATGCTTCTTTCAATGACATGAAAGTTGTTGAACAAATTTAATTACTCATAATTTTATACATAAACAAACCTAGTTAAACAGACTTTATAAACTAAATCACGTTACAGATTAAACACTTTAAGATGGTTCACAAATGGGCTAGTTGAGGAGGAAAATTTACATCTCACTAAAGTCAGAAACTACTAAAATTCTTCCTCTGCCTTTTTATTTAAGGATGGGACTGGTTTTTGTCAGGTGAGATCAGCATCAATAGAAGATAGGCTTTCAGTTAATTAAAAGTTGTGGAAGGGATGGCCCTGAGCCCCAAACAACAAAAACTAATAAAAGGAGATAAAAAATTCCTATTACAATAGCATGTAATGAAACTGTGATATTGCATAGCTTACAAACTCATCTGGAAGGTAGTTTAAAAAAAAGTGCTTTTATTTTTTTCCACTTCAGTTCCCAAAGATCATTTACCAAGGCTTAAAGGAGTTTGAGATATTTGTTGATATAGGGGAGCAGTCACACTGATTAAATTATGTATCTTTGTAAGTATGTCTTACATGTAAGCCAAAATAATTACAGGGACAGGATGACAATGGCATCAAGAGTTCTGAGTTCCTGTTCTAGTCCTTCCATTAAGTTGGTTAATATACTTTACAGATGGACCTCACTTTCCTCATCTGTAAAATGAGGAAGTTGAGTAAGATTAAATTAAATTTAAACATTTATTAAGTACTTTCTTTTAGGCAAGGTACTGTGCCAGGCACTGGGGAGAAAAATGAAAGACAGTTCCAATTCTCCTATTGATGTGACATTATAATGCCTTTTCCAACTCTGATTCTTTGGAATAGAAGAAATGTGCTTTTAAAGGGTTCATTGAAATACATTTAGTGTCATATGGCATGACTGGGAAGTAATAGCTGACAGACCAACACCAGTGGCACTATAGTGGAAGCATTATATTTGAATGAAGGTTTGGGGCCAATCATTCTCCACATCTTTTGTTCGTCTTCTTTCACTCTCTTCCTATAAATTGATTCCTTCTGTATTGTTGTCAAATGTAACTAATTCCCAGTCATCCTTAAAAAAGCTTTTCTGGACTAAACTAGACCCTTAAGCTATGTCATTTCTTCCTTTTTCTGTGAAACTCCTAGAAAAAGCTTTTTAATCTCATTCTCTGCACTTTCTTTCCTATCATTTCTTAGCCCTGTGTGGTTAGGTTTCTGACCTCATCAATCTTTGGAGAAATTTCTTTCTCCAAAGTTACCAAAATCTCTTAATTGCCAAATCTTACAGTCTTTTCTGTCTTCATCTCTATCATGTTGCATTTGGCACATTTGACCACCCTTTTCTTCTGGCTCCTCACTCCTATGTGGACTTTTGTGATAACTACTCTCTCTTGGTTTTCCTTCTATCTGACTAATCACTCTTTCTTTGTTTCCTTTATTGGTTTGTCATCTATATCATATCCCCTAAACATGTGTGTTCCCCATGGCTCTGTCTGGAGCCCTCTTCCATTTTATTTTCTTGGCAGCCTCTTCAGTTCCCATAGTTTTAGTTATCTCTTTTGTTAGTCTCCCAGGTTTGTGTATCCTCACTTCCTCATTATTCCTCACCCCACTTACATTTGCCACCTACCTCCACATCATCTTGCGTTCAATAATTTCTCTACTTCATAGCCTCCACCTAATTCAAGTCTTAACCACCTCTCATCTAGACTATTTTGACAGGCTACTAATTGTTCTTTGCCTCAAGTCCATCTTATACACTGTAGCCAAGGTGATTTTCCTTAAGCCCAGCTCTGTGATGCTGACCATTGACCATTGACTTCCTCTCTCTTCCATAGTAAAATATAAACTCTTAATTAGCTTTTAAAGCTCTCCATAGCCTGTCTTTCCAGCCTCAGTTTGTATTACTACCCCTCCTGAACTCTAATTCAGTGAAACTATCTTTCTCTCTTCCTCATTATGTGATGCTATCTCCTATCTCTGCCTTTGCACTAGTTCCTCATACCTGAAATGTACTTCTTCCTCACCTCTACTTCACAGAATTCAAGTGCTCCCTTTACATCAAGCTTTTCCTGATCCTCCCAACTGCTAGTGCCCTTCCTCCCAAACTACTTTATATTTAACTAGTATTCTTTTTATATTCTGTATATTCTTTTATATGTACTTGTTATCTCTCCTTTAGAATATAAACTGTTAGAACATAAGCTTTTTGCTCGTGGGAATTGTTTCTTCCTTTGTATTTGTATCTCTCATCCCTAGTGTACTGTCTGACTGTATGCGCTTCATGTGTGCTGTTGGCTGATTAGTTGAATTACAAGTCAAAGGCATGATGGAAGACAGACATTGTCTCTATGGACAGTGACTGCAGATTTTGTTAAAAGGGTGTTAAAATCCATAGTTTGGAAAGGACAACATAGCATCCAAGGGGAAAAGGTGCTGGATTTGAAGTCAGAGGACTAGAATTCATATTCTAAATCTGCCACTTAATACATCTTTAATTTTGAGAAGGTTACCTTCTGGACTCATTTACAAAATGAAGGGGGGTTGGTTTAGATGAACTGTAAGGGCCCTTCATCTCAGTTCAGTACTTCTATACCTTACCAGCAGTAGGAGAGTGTGTTTATCTATCTATCTATCTATCTATCTATCTATCTATCTATCTATCTATCTATCTATCTATCTCTATATCTATATGTGTATGTATTTATGAACACTCCATTCTGTGCTAAAAACATAAGCCAATAAAATAGTGGTTTTTGTGTCTTGCCTTCAGTTCCTAATTTGATAAGAATTTGAAGGAAATAATGTGTTCAAAGTATGATAAAAGACAAAAACTTTCTGGTTTTTCTTTTAATTGTCATTCTGGGTAAAAATTTTGTTTCTGAGCTTGAAAGTAGTGAAATTGCAGAGAAATGAAAATAATTCTTCAGTAGCAAGAGTACAGCAGATCTATTTCCTAGTTTAAAAGAAGTTTTTATTGTTTTTGGCACATATTAGAATTTATATCACATATGCAATTGTTGTGTCTTTCCTCTGAAATTACTAACACTTTAGGTTTGCTAGGAGTTTTGCTTTTTTATAAAGATATAAACTTGAAGATTTTTTTGGGAAGAATTAGAAACATATCTTGTAAAAAATAGCGAACCAGTCAGTTCAGGTCTTTTAGAAGTGAGTTTGTGGTAAGTTCCTCTAAATGTATCTTTTGATAGAAAGATGACAGTTTAAGCAGATTTTCCATTTCAGGTGTATGTGACTATAAAATTACATTTCTTTTGTGTCATACTGAAACTGGGGAACAGTGTTGGAAGCAGTTTTTTTTTTTTTAAACAGAATTTAACAGGATTCACTGAGTTTTCTTGTTCACTAATTGGAATAAATATGTATATTACAGTATGTCAGGTGATATTTTATAGGGCTACTTTTAGTATAATAATTAATAGAAATTAAATGTATGTACTGTGAAAAAGTAGTTCTATTGCAAGTAGATGACGTATTTTCAAATAGTGAAAATAAACTAGAATACTGGTTTCCTTAGAGAAATTTATGTTTAGCTTTCCAAAAAAATGACCTTGGAAAAACATGTATGGTTGCCAATATTGTTTTCTTATTGTGCTAAAATTTCTCCTTAAAAAGGGAGGTCTTTTGTTACTGGACTAACAAGATTTGGTACTATGCCATTTTCTACACGTGCATTTTACTTCCTAGAAGATTTTTGTAATGGATCATGAATTTATTTCAGTCAGTCCTTTTTATTAAGATCTTACTTTGAGGAAAACACTACTCATCCAACACATCTTGATTACTAAAGTATTGACTTTTGTAAGGTATAGCTTCAGGAATTTGTTTTAACTGCTTTATTTTGAGTGTGTGATGTGGTTCTTCACATATTTTGATCTTTAAATGGTAAAAAAAAGGGTAAATTGATCGGAAAAAACAGTATTTCCTCTATATTTAAAGTTTGAATGTCATTCAGAGCTTCTTTGTTTATTAAAGATAAGAGTAATAAATCAGCAGGGTTGAGTTCTGTACTAGTTTAGATAATTTTGTATCCTTCAGAAAAATTAATGTTTGAAATGTATAATTATGACATCACTTGCAATGCTTAACGTTTTAATCACCAGTAGATGTTATATTCTTTGGGGTTTTAACTTTCATACCTTTTAAATTACATTATGCATTGAGTATGCTTATGTGATGTCACTTGCCCTCATTTTCCCTTTGCACATAAAGTAGAATTTTCCCTAATCAGTGGTATGATAATGGTGAAATTTGAGCATGGTTACTAATAATGCTTTTCTCTAGTTCAGTGATACAAAGTTTCCTTTTCCCTTTTTTAGTGGATATTAATTTATTATGGTGATTTGAACTATTTTGTTTTATAGTGGTCTGCTCCCTAAGTTTGAAAAAGTTCTTGTTATTAGAGTGAACAGAATTTTTTTTTTTTCCAAGTTAAGATTGGAGCAACTCCTTAATAGGGGAGCATCTGCCAGGTCATGGAAGGGTTGTGGTCTGTTTAAGTAGAATGTATACCCTCAACAATGACCTTGCAACTCCTTGAAGTATTGCAATATGCTATCATTATTATTAATACTAATATTTTACCCTTAAAAAGTATATGGAAAGGGAAGAAAATTCTTCTTTGATTTTTTTTTTCTGGATAAAGAGTGAATCCTGAGATTCCTAGCTATTTGAGTTTTATTAGACTTTGATTTTTCTTTTTTATTGGACTAGATGATTTCCAAATCCCTTTTAGCTCTGAATTCCTGGTGAAGGCAGTTGAAAATGTATGAAACTCAGATTTAAAAAATTGATTTAATAGGTATTTATTGGTTTGATACCCTTGATGTAAGCAAATTAGGCCCTATATTCAGCTCTTACCTGACTTTCTGTGGTTGCTTTTTGACCCTTGGTATAGAAGGAAAAAAAGTGCATTTCCTCAAAAAGTAAGTTGGCATGTTTGTGAAATGTGTAAATATTTTATCTTGTTATTTAATATATTATGTGTAATATACATTACATATGATTATATATTGGTATATCATGTAATATATGTAATGCTTATTACATATAGTATTTAATATATGTGATGCATGTTAAATCTAATATTTAATATTTGTTAATATGAAGGCTATAGAAGGTAAGCCAAAAGAGAAATAAATTAAAAGTTTGGCTACTGAGCAGAGTTTCTGAGGGTAAGGCCAAGTCATAGTGTTTTGACCTTTGTCTTCCTTCTGGAGTGGATTTTTAAAAAATTGTTTTCTTTTTTCATAGGTAAACTCTGTTCCTCCTACCTCTTCCCTTTAATAGATACAGCAAGAAAAACAAAAGCCGTGTTAGAAACATGTATAGTCAAGCAAAACACATTCTACTGAGATAGAGTTTTATTTAAATTAGGATAAGACCTTAGTCACCATTTCTTTAAAAATAACTATAAGAAAACTAGGAAGGGAATAGGTTATGAAAGCCAAACAGGACTTTATATTTGATTCTAGAGGTAATCGTTCCTGGAGTTGGTTTGGGGTGGTATTGTGGAACCATGGTCAGATGATCACTATAAGAAAATCACTCCAGCTCAGTCGGAAGATGGATGGGACAAGAGATATGAGGAAGGGAAACCAGTTACACAGGTGGTAAGGTCCTGAGTTAGCATAGAACTTGTATTGAGAAGAAAGAAAAACCTTTATATAAGGGAGAGTTGATAAGATTTGCAAATGGATTGGACATGTGGTGTGAGCGAGAGTGAGGAGTCAGTATGCCACTCAGACTTGTCGGCCTGGGTGACTTGGTGAATACCAGTGGTCTTTGACAGTAATTAGGGAGTTGGAAAGAGGGAAGAGTTTTTGGAGAAACAGTATTTTGGATGTGTTAAGTTCGATATATGAGATAATCAATTTGAGATGTTTTCTAGGAATTTGGTGGTGTGATTCAAGTGTCTTGGACTAGATATGTATAGATCTGGAAATCTGTTGCTTAGAGAAATAATTGAATCCATGGGACCTGATCAGATAATGGAGTAAGTGCAGAAAGAGAAGAGGGCACAGGACGGAATCTTTGGAGACATTTGTGGTTAGTGGTGGTAACATGGATATAAACCGAGTAAATGAGGATGAGGTGAGATCAGATAGGAGGAGAACCTGGAAGAGAGCAGTATTAGGAAAACCAGAGAAGGTAATGTCTAGGAGAGGGTGGTCATCAGCGTCAGATATTGCAGAATGGTCAAAAAGGGAATTTAGGAGGCCATTGACAACTTTGGAGAGAGCAGCTCCTATTGATTGATAGAAATAGGAAGCCTGATTGTAGAAGGTTAAGAAGAGAGTCAGAAGAGAGGAAGGTAGAGGCAAGTTTGATGGTTTTCTCTGAAACAGGTAATATTTTTTATGGCATTGTTACCTGTAAAAGGGAGGTATTAACTATTTCTGCCTTTTTACATTTGTTTATGCTATTTTTGCAAAAGTTCCATGTTGTGCTGGGAAATATATGTGTGTGTGTGTGTGTGTGTATATATATATATATATATATATTCTTTTGCTATCCCATTTGGAAGAAGCCATAAGTCTTTTAATTTTAATGCTAGTTTTTCTAGTCATTTGTTCAGTTCCATATTTTTCCTTTTAATTTCTTTCTATTAGACTTACCCAAAACAGAGAGGGATATTGAAATCTTTTGTCACTGTTGTCTCACTATCTGTGATATCTTGTAGCTCAGATAACCTTCCTTTATGAATTTGAATGCTAAGGCATGGAACATATATGGTTATTACTATTCTTGTTTTCTGTGGTTTCAGTATAATATGATTTTCTTGTTTATTGCTTATTTTTTGAATGCTTGTTTTTGCTTTATGAGGCAGCATGACTACAGTTCCTGTTTTTTTGGGATTTATTTGGGCATAGTAAATTCCCCCCCCCCCCATTCCTTCAGTTTTATGAGTATATCTTTGGTTTTTAAAAAATGTGTTTATTTTTTCCACTTACATGTAAAGATAGCTTTCAGTGTTCACTTTCGTAAGATTTTGAGTTTCAATTTTTTTTCTTCCTCCTGCCCTTACCTTCCCCCTAACCCCCCCAAGACAGCAAGCTATCTGATACAGGCTATACATGTACAATCATATTAAACACTTCCACATTAGTCATGTTGTGAAAGAACAATCAGAATGAAGGGGAAAAAACATGAGAAAGAAAAAACAACAACAGAAAAGAGAAAATAGTATGCTTCTATCTGCATTCAGATTCTATAGTTCTTTTTCTGGATATGGACAGCATTTGCCATCATGAGTGCCTTGAAATCGTCTTAGATCATTGTGCTGCTGAGAACAGTTCAGTCTTACCAAAGTTGATCGTCTCACAGTGTTGCTGTTACTCTATACAGTGTTTTCTTGGTTCTGCTCGCTTCACTCAGCATCAGTTCATATAAGTCCTTCCAGGTTTTTTTGAAATCTGCCTGCTTATCGTTCCTTATAGAACAGTAGTGTACCATTACATTCATATACCATAACTTACTTAGCCAGTCCCCAATTGATGGGTATCCCCTCAATTTCCAATTCTTTGCAATCATGAAAAGAATACTTATAATTATTTATACACTTTTTTCTACTCAAAGGTGATTTTAGAGCCTTTTTTGTTTCATATCACTATAGATAGCTTTCATTTCTTTATCTGAAAACTGCCTGTTCATATCCTTTGACCATTTGTCAATTGGGGAATGACTTGTATTCTTATAAATTTGACTCAGTTCTCTGTATATTTGAGAAATGATGCTTTTATCAGAAACACTGGCTGTAAAAAATGCTTCCTAGCTTTCTGCTTTTCTTCTAATCTTGGTTGTTTTTCTTGTGTAAAACCTTTTCAATGTAATGTAATCAAAATTATCCATTTTGCATTTCATAATGTTCTTTCTGTCTCTTGTTTGGTCATTAATTCTTCCCTTCTCCATAGATCTGATAGATAAAGTATTCCTTGTGCTCCTAATTTGCTTATGGTATTACCCTTTATGTGTAAATCATGTATTCATTTTGACTTTATCTTGGATTGTGGTGTGCAATATTGGCCTATGCCTAATTTCTCCCATGCTGTTTTCCAGTTTTTCCAGCTATTTTTGTGAGATAGTGACTTCTTGTCCCAGAAGCTGTAATCTTTTGGTTCATCAAACAAAATAATAGTAGATTACTATAGTGATTGATTACTATCTTGTGTAAGTAACCTATTCCACTGATCCACAGCCCTATTTCTTGGCCAGTACTAAAGAGTTTTGCTGCTTTATAATATAGTTTTAGTGATTGCTGCTTTATAATATAGTTTTAGATCCGGTACAGCTGGGTTACCTTCCTTTGTTTTTTTTTCCCCCCATTAAATTCCCTTGATATCTTGACCCTTTGTTCCTCCAGATGAATTTTTAAAATTTTTTCTAACTCTATAACATAATTCTTTTTAGTAGTTTGATTAATATGGCACTGAATAAGTAAATTAATTTTAGGTAGAATTGTCATTTTTACTGTGTTAGCTCAGCCTACCTGTGAGTAACTGATATTTTCCCGGTTATTTAGATTTGACTTTATTTGTGTGAAAAATGTTTTGTAGTAGTGTTTTCACATAGTTTCTGGGTTTGTCTTGGCAGGTAGACTGCAAAATATTTCATATTGTCTAAATGGAATTTCTTATTCTAACTCTAGCTGATGGGCTTCGTTAGTAATATATAGAAATGCTGATGATGTATGTGGGTTTTTTTTATACCCTGCAACTTTGCTAAAGTAGTTAATTATTTCAAGTAATTTTTTAGTTGATTCTCCAGAATTCTCTAAGTATACCATCATATTCATCTGTAAACAGTAATAGCTTTGTTTCCTCATTGCCTATTCTAATTCCTTCCATTTTTTTTTTCTTATCTTATTGCTAAGGCTAACATTTCTGGTTCAGAATTGAGTAACAGGGGTGGTAACAGACATTCTTGTTTTGCCCTTGATCTTCTTTGGAAAGCTGCTAGCTTGTCTCCATGACATATAATGCTTACTGGTGGTTTTAGATAGATGCTACTTATAATTTTAAGGAAAACTCCAACTATTCCTATATTCTGTAGTGTTTTTAATAAGGATTGTGTGCTGTATTTTGTAAAACTTTTTCTATATCTATTGAGATGATCTTAAGATTTCTGTCAATTTTGTTATTGGTATGGTCAGTTATGCTGGTGGTTTTCCTAATATTGAACCAGCCTTGCATTCCTGGTATAAATCACACTTAATCATAGTATATTATCTTTGTGATAAATTGCTGTGCTCTCTTTGCTAATATTTTATTTAACATTTTTTACATCAATATGTATTAGGGAAATTGGTCTATAAATTTTGTTTTCTGTTTTGCCTCTTCATGGTTTAGATATCAGCACCATATATGAATCATAAAAAGAATTTGGTAGGACTCTCCCTGTTTTTCCAAATAATTTATCTAATGTTGGAATGAATTGTTTATTAAATGTTTGGTAGAATTTACTTGTTAGTACTGGCCCTGGAGATATTTTCTTAGGGATTTCATTAACAGACTGTTCAATTTCTTCCTTTGAAAATGGGGTTAAGTATTTTATTTCCTCTTGTGTTAATCTGGGTTATTTATATTGTAAATATTCATCCATTTCACTTAGATTGTCTGATTTGTTGGTTTACAGTTGGACAAAATAGCTCTTAATTATTGTTTTGATTTCTTCTTTATTAGTGATGAATTCATCCTTTTCATTTTTGACACTGGTAATTTGATTTTCTTTTTTTTAAAATCAAGTTAGCCAAAGGTTTATCTATTTTATTTATTTTTTTCATAAAATCAGCTCTTAATTTATTAGTTCAATAGTTTTCTTTCAGTTTTATTCATCTTTTCTTTGATTTTTAGAATTTCTAATTTGGTATTTAATTGGGTATTTTTAATTTGTTCTTTTTCTAGCTTTTTTAGTTGCATGCCCATTTCATTGATCTGTTCTTCCTCTGTTTTGTTCACATAAACATTTAGGAATATAAAATCTCACTTGAGAATTGCTTTGGCTGTATCCCAAGTTTTGTTATGCTTGCCTCATTATTCTCCTTCTCTTTGACAAAATCTTTGCTGATTTCTGTGATTTGTTGTTATTTGACCCACTCATTCTTTCGGATTAGATTATTTAGTTTCCAATTAATTTTTAGCTCGTCTTTCCATGGTCCTTTGTTACGTATGATTTTTATTTCATCATGATCTGAAAAGGATGCATTTAATATTTCTGTCTTTCTGCATTAGCTTGTGAGATTTTTATGCATGTAACACTGAGAAAAGGTATATTCCTTTCTATCTACTTTCAGTTTTCTCCTGAGGTCTATATCTAACTTTTATGAAATTCTATTTACCTCTTTAACTTCTTTCTTGTTTATTTTGTGTTTAGATTTATGTAGTTCTGAGAGGGAGAGATTGAATTCTCCCCCTAATACAGTTTTGCTCTCTGTTTCTTCCTGTAACTCACTTAACTTGTCCTCTAAGAATTTGGATGCTGTAACATTTGGTGCATATGTTTAGTATTGGTATTACTTCAATGTCTCTCGTACCTTTTAAGCAAGATGTAGTTTCCTTCCTTATTTCTTTTGATTAGATCTATTTTTGCTTTTTTTTTTTGTCTGACATCAGAATTGCCACCCTTGCTTTTTTTTTTTTTTATCTCAGTTGAAGGATAATAGATTCTGCTTAGATAGATGTAAATAACATATTGTAGGGTTATGGTTTTTAATCCACTCTCCTATCCACTTCTGTTTTAGGCTAGAGTTCATCCTATTCACCTTCACAGTTATGATTACTATCTTTCTTCATACTATTTTAACAAACCCCTGTCCCCATTTATACTTCTCTCTCTCCTTTCACCCTTTCCCTCCTCACCAGTGTTTTCTTTTGACCACTGCCTCCCTCAGTCTGCCCTCCCCTATATCTACCCCCTTCCCTTTTTTCTTTCTCCTACTTCCCTTTAGAGTAAGATAGATTTAAACACTCAACTGAATGTGTATGTTATTCTTTCTTTGAGTCAGATTCGATGAGAGTAATGTTCAGACAGTGCTCACCCCCTTCCCTTATTTCCCTTTATTGTAATAGATCTCTTGAGCCTCTTCACGTGATGTATTTTACCCTATTCTGCCTCCCTCTTTCCACTTCTTCCAGTACAATCCTTTTTTCCACCCCTTAATTAATTTTTTTTTATATTATCACATCAAAGTCAACTGATACCCATCCATTCTGTGTATGTATACCCCTTCTGATTGCCATAATAAAGATACAGTTCTTAAGGGTTTTAAGTGTCATCTTCCCATATAGGGATGTAAACAGTTTAACCTTATTGAATAACATGTTACTGTTTTTTCTTTCCTGCGGACATTTTTATGCTTTTTTTAGTTTTGTATTTGAAGGTTGAATTTTCTGTTCAGCTCTGATCTTTTCATCAAGAATGATTGAAAGTCCCCTATTTCATTGAATGTTCATCTTTTCTCCTGAAAGATTATGTTTACTTTTGCTGGGTAGTTGATTCTTGATTGTGTTCTAAGGTTCTTTGCCTTTTTGGAATATCATGTTCTAAGCCCTCTGATCCTTTAATGTAGACGCTGTTAACTCCTGTGTAATCCTGACTGGTTCCACGATATTTAAGTTACTTCTTTCTTGCTGCTTGCAGTAATTTTTTCCTTGACTTGATAATTCTGGAATTTGGCTGCAATATTCCTTGTAATTTTCATTTTGGGATCCCTTTCAGGAGATGATTGTAGATTTTTTTCCATGACTATTTTATCTTCTGGTTCTAGGATATCAGGGCAGTTTTCTTTGATAATTTCTTGAACAATAGTGTCCAGGCTCTTTTTTTGATCCTAGCTTTCAGGTAGACCAGTAATTATGAAATTATTTATCCTTGATCCATTTTTCCATGTTAATTATTTTTCCAATGAGGTATCTTACATTTTCTTCCAATTTTTGATTTATTTTGACTGATTCTTGATATCTCCTGGAATCATTAGCTTCTGCTTGCCCAATTCTAGTTTTTAAGGAGTTATTTTCTTCAGCTAGCTTTTGTACCTCCTCTCCAGTTGACCAGTTCTACTTTTAAAGGAGTTGTTTTGTTCAGTGGATTTTTTTTTCCATTTGGCCAAATGTAGTTTTTTAGGAGTGATTTTCTTCAGTCAATTTTTGCCAAGCCCCTCTTGTATACCTCTCATTCCTTTCTCCAATTTTTCTCCTACCTCTCTTATTTGACTTTTAAAATCCTTTTTGATCTTTTTTAAAAAATTCCTTTCTGGGTTCTGAATTAGGTATATTGACAGCTCCCTCTTTTCAGTTTGTGTTTTGATCTTCCCTGTCACTATAGTAACTTCCTATGGTTGATGTTCATTTTTGCTTTTTTCTCTCTCTTTTTTTTCTTTGGCCTTTTTTGTGGCTTTTAAAGTTGAGCTCTCTTCTTGGGGAACAGGAAGCACTATCCCAAGCTTCTTGTGTTTTTGGCAAGGGCCTGATCCTTGACTTTGTGCACCAAGGCCTCAGGTGCTGGCGACTTGCTCACCGTACTGGGGTGGCATGGCCTAGTTGTGCCTGTTGTTGCCTAGTTTCCAGGGCTGGCAATTTGCTTTCTGCACTGGGGCTAAAGGCCTCACAGCTGGTCTGTGCCACTGGCCTGCTGAGCCAGAACTGAGGGGCCTCAGTTGCTGATCTGCTGTGACTTAAGAGCCTCTGTCTGGCTTGCCCTGCAAGTGAGACAGACCTTTCCTGATGTCCTTCCAAGTTATCTTAGGCAGGAAAATTGTTTCACTCTGTCTTTTTGTAGTTTCTTTCTCTCTGGAATCTGTTTAGAGACTTGATTTAATATTGTTTCTGAGGGAAAGTGGGGAAAACTCTGGCAGCTTCCTGGCTTCTCTTTACCATCTTGGCTCTGCCTCTCCAATGTGTTTCTTGTAAGCAGCAGATTGTAGGGTTTTGTTTTCTTATCCAATCTGTTATTCTTTTTTTTCATTTTACTGGGTTTAATGTTATAAGAATTTTATTTTTATTTTTTATATTTTATTTTTATTTTTAGTATTTATATTTTTATGTATATAAGATATAATTTTTATATTTATATATAAATAATTATATTTATATATATTATACATTTATATTTTATTAATTTTTGCTTTCCTCCATCTAATGGTATTTTATTTTCAGTTACAATTTTCCCCCCTTCCCTTCCCAAATAAGTACAGTATTAGGTTCCTTCACTTATTCTGCTTTGGTTATTTTTGAAAAGTGACCCTGTTCTCGCTCACTTTATGTACCCTCCTCTCCTTTGGTACCTCCTTTTCCCTTTGGAGTTTTGCTTATTAATTAATTCATTTTTCTCTTGCATTTTTCTTGTTATTTAATTCTTCCTTTTCCCCTTCTCAGTTAAGTATATTCACTCTTCTCCCTTTCATCCACTACCAGTTCTTAGTTTTTAAAATTTCATCTTTTGTGCTCCTTTCCACAAAATTTCTCTCACTTTTTTATTATCCTATCCTTTATTGCTGATGTTCACTTATTTCAGTTGTGTTTGATTCTCTGCTATGATCTCATTTGAGGTTTTCTTGGCAAAGATATTGCAGTGTTTTGCCATTTCCTTCTCCAACTCTTTTTACAGATGATGGAGAAAGCTGAAGTATTTCTGTTCTGGAGAGGTTTGAGAGTTTGTGAGAATTAGTTCTCCTGCTTGTTACTCATATGTTTTGGAGATTCACAGATGACTTTCTCAAGGAATTTAGCTGAAAAAGGGAAGGAGTGTGATGTAGCCCAAGTGCTATTGGGAATTGTAGGATAAAGTAAGGATGGGGAGAACCTGAGTGTATTTGTAGTCATTGGCAAAGGAGCCAGTAGTGAGTGAGATTAAAGATTAGCAAGGCCTTTGTGCTTAAAGAAACTTCTCTTTCCCGAGTTACTATTGATCTCTTAATTTTTAAATCTGTTGGCTTTTCCTAAATCCTTATCCTTCTTGATCTCTCTGGGACCTTTGACACTGTTGATAACCCACTTTTCCTTGATAATTCTTTTCACCACACTACTCCATCATGGTTCTCCTACCTGACTGCTCCTTTTCAGTCTGCTTTGCTGGATCTTTGTTCAAGTTGTATCAGCTAACTATTGGTCTTCTACTGGACTTGTCCTGCCTGTTCTCTTCTCCTTTCTGTTCTTTTCTCTTTCTATACTATTTTGAGGATCTTTTCAGTTTTCCATGGATTCATTTATCATCTCTGTGCTGATGAATCTCAGCTCTACTTAGCCAACCCAAATCTCTCTGCTGATTTCCATTCCCTTATCTCGGGCCACTTGTTGAGTGTCTTGAAATGGAAATCCTGTACACAGAGAAAATTTATTGTGTCCAAAACTGATCATCACTTTTCCCCTCAAACTCTTCCCTCTTCCTAGCTTACTCATTACTGTTGAGAGCTACTAGCAATCTTCCAGTCATCCAGACTTTTAACTTAGGTGTCATCCTCAACTGTTTACTCTTATCCACTTATATCCAATCTCTTGCCAAATCCTTTTTATTTTACCTTTGTAATATCTCTCATATATGCCCCTTTCTCTCTTCTGACACTGCCACACCCCTCTTCCCTCCACCCCCTGCCCCTTTATATTCAGGTCCTCATCACCTCCCACCTGGACCATTTCAGTAGCCTACTCGTTGACTCTTTTAGTACTCTATGACAAGTTTCTCCCCATTCCAGTCCATCTTCCAGTTAACTGTCAGAGGGATCTAATTAATGCTCAGGTCTGACCTTGACTTTCTCCCTTCCACCATGTCCTCTCACCCAGCACCCCCACTTAATAAACTCTAGTTGGTTGCTACCAACTCCAGGGTCAAATATAAAGTCCTCATTTTGGCATTCAAAGCGTTTTTATAACTTAGCCTTCTATTTATCTAGTCTTCTTTCACCTTATACCACTCTGCGCACCCTAGGGCAGCTAGGTGGTACAGTGGATAGAGCACCAGTGCAGGAGTCAGGAGGACCTGAGTTCAAATCTCACCTCACACACTTGACACTCACTGTGACCTTGGGCAAGTCACTTAACCCCAATTGCCTCATCCTGGGTCATCTCCAGTCATCTGGAATACCTGTTCACTGGATTCAGATGGCTCTGGAGGAGAAGTGAGGCTGGTGACCTGTACTGCCCTCCCTCACTCAAAACAAAGTCAAGTGCAAATCATGTCATTATTTCTCTCATGGCCTGGTCTTCTTTGGCAACGAAGGACGAGCATACACATACTCTGCCCACCCTCTACCCCCACCCCACGCCTTGTATACTCTTTAATTAGTGACACTGACCTCCATCCTATTCCTTACAGAAGAATACTCCATGCTCTTGGCTCCAGGAATTCTACTTGCTTCCTCCCATGCATATAGTCCCTTCTTTCTCATTTCTGTCTTTAACTCCCAGCTAACATCTCACTTTTTACAAGAAGCCTCCCTCAAGGCATGTGCTTGTACAGGAGATAGAGTGCTGTGCCTAGAATCAGGAAGACCTGAGATCAAGTCCAGCCTTAGACACTTCCTAGCTGAGTGACCCTGAACAAGCCTCTTTACATGTCACTGATGAGGTAGCACCCTAAGACTAGCTACAAAGAAAGTGCAAACTTGCCCTTGGTGTAAAGAGTTTCTTTATTCAGGATTTTCCTACCGCAGGGTCCTCAGCAAGGCACGTCCTTGCCCTTATCTTATCCACTGGTAGATAGGGTAATTGAAATGCTGACTCTGTTCTCTTTTAATGAACATACTCTCCTGTCCAGGCTCACTTTGTATTCAAGATACTGATGTGTATGATGTAAGTAGAGAGAAATTCCACAAGATAAATAGTTTTGCAAAGCCTCTATTCATTTAGAAGTTAACCTGTTTTTAATGAAGATATTCTTTTGGTAAAGATTTTATGCAGTATTATTCTATTTAAATATTTTTTAGAACACAGGTTCTTATATGGGAATAGACTTTAGAGAGTGTCAAATGGAGAGGGGTAAGGGGAAATTAATTTTTGTTTCAGTATAACTTGTTTAATCCTGTGTACCTTATTCTGTTAGAACATTATTCTAAGAAGGGGTATATAGAATTCACTAGACAGCTAGAGGGAAGATATCCATGACATAAAAAAGGAAGAAAGAAAAAAAAGTTAAGAATCCCTATTCTAGAGTCTTAATCTTAAAAATTTGACATGTTTGGTTAATAGTAGTCCCTGAATGTTAGTTACTTAGGCTCGTGGTGAGTTTGACTTAGCTCATCATGGATGGTCTCTATGTTGCTTTAAGGTCTGATTTTGTATTCTACAGTATCAGTAGCCTAGTGATTATTTGGTGATAATTCACAAATGGTTAGATCAGGGCTTCTTAAATTTTTTCCCACTCTTGATCCTTCTTTACATTTTAGCAGCGTTTGTTGGGTCTGTGTGGGCATGATGGCATGCAAAGTGTGTATGCTTTGTGTTCAGAACCAAGGCTGCAGTGAAGTTTATGATGCAGCATGGGCAAATGATACCAAAAACACCTTGGAGTCATTATTGTTTTTATTTTTTAATTTTTGGTTGTTGTACATTCAGAGACCTTTTACAGTTGCCAAATTTTTTGGAGCCTCATTTTTGGGTTGCGACCCACAGTTTAAGAAATACTGAATCATAAGTAGGTAATTCACAAATTTGATATAATTCACATAATCTAGTTAGTGGTGATTATTCGCAAAGGAACTTGACAGTTTAAGCCTTTGTGAATTTTAACAAGAGTGATTATTTTATAGCAGCAGAACCATGAGTGACGGTTTCTGGTTAATTGAAGTTTCAGATTTGTTGAAGTTAAATTGAAGGTTTGTTGTAAAGTTATTAGTATTTTTTTCTAAAATGATTATTTTTAAATTTAAATTTAAAATACTGTTTCATGATATTTTGATGGAGAAAGCGTTAGTAACTATGGGGAGATCAGGAAAAGTTAGCCAACAAAAGACAACAGTAGGATTAAAGCCTATTCCTAACGCATCTTTCTTTTTTTTGTTAATATAATTTATTTATTTTTAGTTTTCAACGTTCACTTCCACAAGATTTTGAATTCCAAATTTTCTCCCCATCTCTACCGTCCCTCACCCCAGGACAGTGTGCACCCCAACCACCCCTTTCCCCAATCTGTCCTTACTTTTATAACCCTCCCCACCCATTCATCCCCTCCCTTCTGTTTTCCTATAGGGCAAGATGGATTTCTATAACCACATTGCTTGTACAACTTATTTCCCACTTGCGTGCAAAAACATTTTTTAACATTCATTTTTAAAGCTTTGAGTTCCACATTCTCTTCCTTCCACCCTTTCTGTCCATCCTCATTGAGAAAATAAGCAATTTGATGTAGGTCATACATCTGTAGCCATGCAAAACACTTCATAACAGCTATTTTGTGAAAGATTAGCCATATTTGCCTCTATCCTTTCTGGCTCTCCATTTATTCCATTGTCTCTCTTGACCTGTTCTCCCACAATAGTGTTTGCTTCTGATTACCCCTTCCCCAGTCTGCTGTCCCTTCTGTTATCCTCCCTCTCCTATCCCCTTCCCCCCTGCCTTCCTGCAGGGTTAGATAGATTTCCATACCCAGTTGTGTGTGATGAGAGTAAGGCTCACTTATTCCCTCTCACCTCTCCCTTCTTCCTCTCCATAGTAAAAGCTCTTTCTTGCCTCTTTTTACATGAGATGCTTTATTACTACATTCTACCTCTCCCTTTCTGTTTCTCCCAGTACATTCCTCTCAACACATATTTTTTTTTAGGTATCCTCCCTTCATATTCAGCTCACCCTGTGTCCGCTGTCTATATATGCATACATATGCAATACATATATACATACATATATACACATATGCCTACACATACATGCATGTGTATATACATAATGTATGTGTATATTTTTTTCCTCTCAAATACTGAGAAAGATCTCATAAGTTACAAATATCATCTTTCCATGTAGGAATATAAATAGTTCAACTTTAATGAGTCCCTTATGACTTCTCTTTCCTGTTTACCTTTCCATGTTTCTCTTGATTCTTGTATTTGAAAGTGAAATTTTCTATTCAACTCTGGTCTTTTCAATAAGAACGCTTAAAAGTCCTCTATTTCATTGAAATTCCCTTTTCCCCTTTGAAGTATGATGCTCAGTTTTGCTGGGTAGATGATTCTTGGTTTTAATCCTGCCTCCTTTGACCTCTGGAATATCATATTCCAAGCCCTCTGATCCCTTAGTTGTAGAAGCTGCTAAATCTTGTGTTATCCTGATTGTGTTTTTACCATACTTGAATTGTTAGTTTCTGGCTCCTTGTAATGTTTTCTCTTTGACCTGGGAACTCTGGAATTTGGCTACAATATTCCTAGGAGTTTTCTTTTTTGCGATCTCTTTCAGGAAGTGATCAGTGTATTCTTTCCATTTCTGTTTTACCCTCTGATTCTAGAATGTCAGAGCAGTTTTCCTTGATAATTTCTTGAAAGATGATGTGTAGTGTAGGCTCTTTTTGATCATGGTTTTCAGATAGACCAATAATTTTTAAATTCTCTCTCCTGGATCTATTTTCTAGGTCTCATATTGTCTTCTATTTTTCATTCTTTTGGTTTTCTTTTATAATTTGTTGATTTCTCTCATAAGGTCATTAGCTTCCATTTGCTCCATTTTAATTTTGAAGGAATTACTTTCTTCAGTGAGCTTCTGGACTTTTCTTTCCATTTGGCTAATCCTGCTTTTTAAGGCTTCTCCTCACTGACTTTTTGGGCCTCTTTTGCCATTTAGGTTAATCTATTTTTAAAGATGTTATTTTCTGTAGCGTTTTTTTAGATCTCCTTTAGCAAGCTGTTGACTAGTTTTTCATGATTTTCTTGTATCACTCTTGTTTCTCTTCCCAAATTTTCCTCCACCTCTCTTACTTGATTTTCAAAATACTTTTTGGGCTCTTCCATGACCTGAGACTATTCCATATTTTCCTGGGAGGCTTTGGATGTAGGAGTCTTGATCTTGCTGTCTTCCTTCAGTTGTATGCTTTTATCATCTTTGTCACCAAGGACATAAGAGAATACCTTTTCTTCAAAAAAATGGCCTTCTATAGTCTTATTTTTTCCCCTTTTTTGGTCATTTTCCCAGCCATTTACTTGACTTTTGAGCTTTTTGTTAAATGGAGGCTATACTGCCCCAAGTTTCAGAGGTTTTGTGCAACTGTTCTCAGAGATGTCTTTAGGGATCTGTAAATTCTCAGTTCCTCCAAAGTGGTTTGATCAAGAGAAAGGTGTTTACTCCTCTCCTGGCCTGCACTCTAGTCTGTGAGCAACCATAACCACTCTTTTCTGCCCTGGAACTGAGTAGGATTCCCTCTCCATAGCTGCCACCAGCTCTGCCATGCCAATGTTCCTCCTCACTCTAGGACCCAGACCAGGACCACCAACCCAGATTGTGACCCGTATCAGCCACTTGATTCCCACCCTGTCTGTAGGCTAAGAGTTCCAGCAGCAGCTGTTGTTGTGGTGGCAGCGGCGGCGGCAACAGTGGCGGCAACTGGGGTGGCTGTGGCAGCTACTACTGAGGGCCTAGAACTGAACTACGTTCCTCTCTCACCCAGGTGAAAGAGCTTTCTTACTGACCCTTGACGCTGTCTTTGGGTTAGTAGGTTGAGAAGTCTGCAAACCCTAGCAGCTGCTAGTGATTCAACGCCCTGAGGCCTGCTCCAGTTCCATCTGTGCTGGCCTGGTGCATGCTGGGCTGCGCTCTACTCCAAGCCTGGTGCAATAGACCCTTCCTGTCGGCTTTCCAAATTATCTTGGGCTGGAAATCTGTTTCACCCTGTCATTTTATTGTGTCTGCTGCTCTAGAATTTCTGTAGAGTCATTTTCACAGGTATTTTGAGAGGTTTGGGGATAGAACAGGCAAGTCTCTGCTTCTCCTTTGCCATCTTGGCTCTGCCCTTCTCCCCACATCTTTCTTTTTAACATAGTGCAGATTGATTTTTATGAATCAACAAGAACAACAAAAGAAAAAGAAAAATTTCACTTTTAAAACTAGTGGGAAATTTAAAAAAATGACTATCTTCCTTTGCTCCCTAAATGCAATTGTTATAGGACATCTGTCCACTTTCCTTATTAGTCTTGTTTTACAGCCAGTTTTTAAGGTTTTGTTTTTTTTTATACTTTGTGTCAAAATAAAAAAAAAAGCAAGACATTTCATACTATTTGTTTCTTAATTCCCCTTAGTTTGTGGCAAGGACAGTGTTTGTGGGTAAGTAAGACAATAGGACTGAAAAAAGGTCGAGAAACAGACTTAGCAAACAAGTGGATTGTCAGAAGAAAAGAAAATCTAGCATATAATTACCAAACATATCACCTGAATCCCATTTGAGATTGGCATTGAACTGATTTTAGATTAAGTGACTCAGGTTTCATAATCTGGAAGAGCAATAAATCTCATCTGGTTATGCAGGAATTGCAGTTTATAATCTTAAGGTGGGAAGAATCCTACAGCAGTGGATAGAGTTCTGAACAAAAGAAGCTGATGCCTGTGTAGATGTAAATAATACCTGACTGATGTAGTCATGACTTTGTGAAGAGAGAAATTGGGTGTTGAAAGGATCCTGGTTTGCTCGTTCTTGATGAGAACTCAAGACAAAATAAGAGAGTGGAAAGAGCCCTGGCTCTAGAGTCAGAGGACTTAGTTCAAAGCCTGCTTTTGTCACTTGTGTGATCTTGGGAAAAATCACTGAAGTTCCTTGGGCCTCAGTATGCTCATCTGTAAAGTAAGGGGTTAGACTAGATGACCCCTTAAATCCCTTCCAGGTCTAAGAGGTTTGTGAGCCTATCTGTGATGGTCTGAAATTTTTAAATTGTTAATTAATTTTTTTCAGAAATAGATATCACCAGGATACAGTGGCTAGCTATGGAAAGGGATGGTATAATGGAAAAATCACTCAGTGGGATGGTATAATGGAAAAATCACTCAGTGGGAAGGAGACATGATTCTGGTTGCTTCTCCCTTTGCCAGTTAGTGGCCTTGTGACGTATAAATTCCCTCAGTTGTAAAACAAGGATAATGATGATAATGCCATACTTGTTTAAAGACTGCTTCTAGCATAAAGACCCAGCCGAGTTTTTTATTACTTCCTTTATATTCCTACCCTTTAAAAAACCAGCTGAAATCCTGTGAAGATGACATGTTCATCATTTATAGGGAGACATCACTAGCTTTATTTTGGCAAATCTTTCCTAGTGTTTTCCTCAAGTGGGCCAGTGAGGTATATAATCAATAATAAGCTTTAAATTCCTACTATGGGCCAATCTCCATGCTGAGGCACTGGGGATAAAAAACAAACTACAACAGGAAGAAAATGAAATAGTCCCTGCCATCCAGGAGATTACATTTTATGGTGTAGCAAAGTGTAAATAAGTATACAAAATAAATATGAAGTAATACAAAGGTGGGGCGAGCAACTAAGGGATTAGGAAAACTGTTTCTTGAGCTGTTTTGAAGGAAACAAAAAATCACTAAGATAATATGATTACTATAATATGTAATCATTACACTGGATATAATATTTGTGTATCTTGTCTTTTTTGGCCTGACCACTGATGTCTTGGAACTTTAGAAATGGTGTCTAAAAGTGTATTTTTGAAGGAAGCTAACACATGTCTCTTTGGAGGAAATAAATATCATTGCATATAATGAACAACCTAATCAAATAAGATCAACACATTGCAGTTGCTTTCTGAACAGCTGTGTGTGTGTGTGTGTGTGTGTGTGTACCTCTATATGTATATGTAGACACTGCAAAGCAGATATTTAAAGAGAAAATGAAATGCTTCCTTCTAACCCATTTGTGATGCTTTGTAATTTTGAAAAGTCAGAATTGCTTTGAAATACCAGTTAGCTTAGGAATGGCTTTATGCATAGAATATGATTTGGAGGTTACCAAAACAGATCTTCTTTGCACCAAAATAGTTTCTTCATAAACTGTGGTTTGAGAGTTCCACATTTCCTTACACCTTAGATTTGTCATTATTAAATACAGAAGATATCTTGAGTAATAACATTTTAATTTTTTCTAGAAGCACCTCAGTTATGCAACATTTTCAAGGCTGTTTTATAGATTAGAAAACTGAGGCTTAGAGATGTTGAGACTTATCCAGTTATAGCTAATAATTTTCTGAGGCAGAATTTAAACTCATTTCTAACTCTAAACCATTTATCTGATTGACCAGGCTGTTTCTTAATAACATATTGATCATTATTAAGCTTTTTTTTTTAAGCTCAGGAGAGTCATCTTTATGAGAATTAGTTATTGTGCCTTACTCTAATATATTAATGCTTTGGGTGATCATTCAGGTATTAAGGAAACATTTATTACTTAATATATGAAAGCCTCTACATTCTGCGACACTAGGGGTACAGAAACAGAAAGGAAACAATGTCAGTCCACCTGGAGCTTATGTTTTACTGGTGAAGTTGAAAGGTTTACAACATTGGTCCCAAAACACTCCTTGAATGCAGCTTGAACCAGATTAAAATGTAATTGTTAAATATTTAACAATGTAAGTAAAAATGCAGTAAAAGAGGAATAATACTATATTTAAAAACTTGAGTGTATAGTCTGCAAGGATCCTTATGTGCAATTTAGTGATCCTGTTTCTATTTGAGTTATAATACAAATATAAATTTAAAAATGCAAAGTAATTTTAGGAGGGGAAGATTAGGTCATTATAATTGGTGCAATCTGTAAAAGGTCTCCAGAGGAGGGGGCACCTGAGCTTGAGACCCGAAGGAACTTTACCCATTCTAAAAGTAAGAAGTGAGTATCTTCATTCCAGGTATATATAAAGGCATATGGAGATTGGAAAATAGAATGGTGAGTTTGAGGAAAAAGTCTGTCCAGTCTGGCTGTAGTGCATAGCATGTGACAGGAAGTTATATGAAACAAATCAGGAAATGTATGGTGGTTAGATTATGGAGAATCTTCAGTGAACAATCATGTCTAACATTACAATGTGCCAGGCACTATGGTGAGTCCTAGGAATACAAAAACACAGGTAAAACAACCCTTGCCTCAAGGAGCTTATATTTCTATCAAGGGATACAGCATACAATGTACATAGAAAACATAGAATAGACACAAAGTGATTCTCGTGGGAAGGGTGGGTGCTTAGCAGGTAGTAAGATGAGGAAAAATCTGTCTTCAAAGGTTGAAGGTTCACTTGAGCTGAATCTTCAGAATAGAGGCATGAAGAGATGGAAGTGAGAAGGGGGCTACATTAGAGACAACAGATACTTCAGAGGCCAAAGGCACATGTGAGTGAGGAATCATGACTCTGGTCTGGTCACTTAAACTCTTAATTTAAGGCCAGAAGTTCTCAAACTTTTTTCTCTCAGGGCCCCATTACACTCCTAAAAAGCTTTTGTTTACTTGAGTTACGTCTGTCAGTATTTACATACTAGAAATTAAAAGGTCTTTGTATTACTCTGATGTGAGATAAGAAGGAAGGGAGAAGAGGGAGCTCTTGGCCAGTGGCTTCAGTTTTTCCCATTAAATTGGAGGTGAAGTTCTCGACTGAGAGGATGGGGAAGGAGGGAACCGGAGTCTTAAGGAAGGGTAAAAAAGTTTGGAAAAGCTACTATAGTACATGAAATAATTAGGCAGGTACAAAAGTATTATTTTACAGCAGTGAGGGAGCAGGTGAGGTTACTTCACAAAGATTTTTGGTGAACCCAGTCAGCCCAGTTTCATGATTTTCTGTGGCTTTATTTAGCAGCACATGTGGGAACTAAGGTGCCAGATAGTAGGAGTAAGCCAAAACTGAGGTTTGGCAGGGCAAAATAGGTAATGGAGAAGCAGGGCAAGGGACTTGAGGCCAGTGCGGAGTTGAATTAGTTCATCAGGGAGTGAGAATATGGAAGGGGGAGAGAGCTAGCCATTGAAAAGGTATAGAGTATGTAAAGAAGAGAAGGAAAGCTAATATATGGAGAGCAGCAAAAGTGTAATAAGACTTGAAAGGTAGAAAGAGCTAGGTTGGGAAGGGCTTTAAATGCTGGAGTAGTTTGTTGTTGTTCTTGAAAGTAATGGAGAGGATGATAAAGAAGATAACTGCAGTAGGCCAAGTGTGTTGTAGTGAGGGGCCTGTGCCAGGGTGACATCTGTGTGAGTGGAGATGTTGTGAAGGTCAGAATTACAAGTCTTGGCAACAGATTGGTTAAGTGAGGTTGAGAAGTTGAGATTGACACAAAGGTTTGCACCTTTCATATTTGGGAAGATGGTATCCTCAACAGTATTATGGAAGTTAGAGGGGAGGGTTTTTTTAGGTGAAGATACTGGTTTCCTTTTTTGACATGTTGACAGTCTCATATCCTTAAGGAGGATAGGTTGGAGAATGTACAGGTAGATTTGGTTAAATGACTGCTTGCAAAGAGTATTGTTTAATGTATCAGGATTAATTTGGAGGGAGATGTGTCATGTCTTTCTCTGTCCTTGAATCCTGTTTGAAGTGAATTTGAACATCTTTGTCATGGCTTTAAAGTAGGTACACTTATTAAATTTATGAATTATGCAGAGTTAACAGGGATAAATACTATAATAGGCAACAGACTGAGGAAAGTCTCAATTGCACTTGTTTTTGATATAATTATCCTAAGATAGTTAAGAAGAGATAGGGTAGGGAAAGGACAGCCATGTGGTGGTGCAGTAGATAGAGTGCTGGGCCTGGAGTTAGAAAGACTCATCCTGAATTCAAATCCAACCTTAGAAACTTAGTAGCTGTATGACCCTGGGCAAGTAACAACTCTATTTGCCTCATCCATAAAATGAGCACTCTAGTACCTTTGCCAAGACAATCCCATGGAGAGTCAGGCATGGCTGAAAAACTGCTGAACAACCAATGTAGGAAAAGGGAGAGGAATAAACATTTATACGTCACCTTCTATGTACAAGGTGCTGTGCTGTTCCTTTTTCCTTTAATACATGTTAGCTTATTTGATAATACGAATGTAAACTTCCAAATTTTGACTTTCAGCAGTTGGTTTTAAAATTGTCAAATGACTTGATAAAATAAAATCAGAGAATCATAGATTTTGAACTGGAAGGGTTCTTAGAAATGATCTAGGCTAAATTCTGCACTAAGAGAAACTAGGCTGAGAGACATTAATTGACTTGTTCATGGTCACAGAGACTAATTGCACCAGAGCTTTCTGTTGCCTTTCAGGTTCATGTGAAAGACCTAATTTTAGCTATGTGGTATTTGGAAAGTTCTTAAGTCAACAACTTTGTATGCCTACCTTAAAAACAGAAAACCAAACTTTTTTTTAAAAAGCCGCTTAATTTTATGTTGCCTTAATAGCATTTGTGCAGCCCACCAAAAATAGAGATGTTGCTGAACCCTGGCACTAATTAGACCAAATCTGGAAGTTTGTTTTCAGGTCAGCCCCATTTCCATCTCTTTACTCTGGGTGCTTATACATCATCTGCCCTCTCTCCCTCTCATGTGTAGAATGTACACCTGCATTGTAGAAAACCTGGCCCCAGATGAGAACCTCTTCTACCCCCAAATTTCCAACATATTTCACTGGTCTGCTTAGGGCAAAAGGGGAATTTGGAATAGCCAGAAGGTTTCTATTTCTCTTTAGGCTCTCAGCATCTTCTTCCTTCTTTCCCATACTTTTCCTTTTCTCTGTTCCCTCACCACTAACTATGCTGTAGGTGCTCAGTATATAGATCTATGCTGGTGAGGTGTTACACCCTCTGAGAGGCCTTACTGCCTGATCCATTCCTTGTATCCTTTTTCTCTTTGCTAGGGTTTCTATATTTCTATATCCCATTTGCCTAGCGTGTGTACTTTATGTGTCAGAGTACATGCCTTCAGTAGAAAGAATGTAATCTGTCAGGGAAGGATTGTTTTTGTCTTTGTATCTCCTATCACATAGTATAGCTGCTTAATAAATATTAAGGGATTGCAACTAGTATGTTAAAGTACTGGGAAACCTTGTCATGAAAAATAAGTAACTGTCTTCAAAATTTGAAAGGCTTTTTTTCCCCTCCTATGTAGGTAGAACCATTATGGTATGATGGAGTGTTGACTTTGATGTAACAAGTCCTGAATTCAGATTTCAGTTCTGCCATGGGCACATCATTGGACTAATCTAGTCTCATTTCCCTCATCTGTTCAGTGAAGGGATTGGTTTAGTTAGTACTTCTTAAAGTCTCGAAATGGATCTTAAAAAATTTCACAACAGTGAAAGGTTTCTAAAGAGCAACAACCAAAAATTAATTAAAAATCAAATGTGTTATTCATCTGATATTTCCTGCAGTGCTTGCACATGTTGCATCAGTCTGAATTCAGACTCCATAGTTCTTTGTCTGGATGTGGACAGTGTTGTCTTAGATCATCGCATTGCTGAGAACCAAGTCAGCCGAAGATAGACATCTCACAACATTGTTGTTACTGTGTATGATGTTCTCTTGGTTGTGCTCATTTCACTTGGTATCATTTCATGTAAGTTTTTTTCAGGTTTTTCAGAAGTTCTCCTGTTCATAATTTCTTATGGAACAACAGTATTATATCATAACTTTTCAGCCATTGTTCAATTGATGGGCATCCCTTCAATTTCTAATTCTCTGTCACAGTTTCCAATTTTTTTTATCACCAAAAAAGGGCTGCTATAAATATTTTTGTGCATGTAGGGTCTTTTTCTCTTTTATGATCTCTTTGGGTTACAGACCTACTAGTGGTATTGTTAGGTAAAAGTATATGCACAGTTTGAGTGCCCTTTGGGCATAATTCCAGTTTGCTTTCCAGAAAGGTTGGGTCAGTTCATAGCTCCACCAGCAGCACATTAGTGTCCCATTTTTCGCATATCTTTTCCATTTATTGTTTTCCTTTTCTGTTGTATTAACCAATCTGATAGGTGTGGTGTACCTCAGAGTTGTTTTAATTTGCACTTCGGTAATCAGCAGAGATTTAGAGCAGTTTTTTTGCATGAATATAGATATCTTTGATTTCTTCATCTGAAAGCTGCCTGTTCACATATCCTTTGAGTGTTTATGAATTGGGAAATGACTTGTATTCTTATAACTTAACTCAGTTCTCTATATATTTGGGAAATGAGTCCCCTTGATCTATGACCCTAAGAATTGAGGGTAGAAGTTAGAGAGTCATGTTTGAACTCAGTGTAAGAAGAATTTGTTAATAATTAAAATAGCTCAAAAGGAAATGAACTATCTTAGGAAGAAGAGAAAATTCAGGGTCCCCAGGTTTGCCCCAACAAGTATGGAACTTGCTGAATGCATGGTAATGTTAAAGGTCCAATGGTAGTTAGAATTGGGTACCTGCTACCTCTCTCTTGCCACCTTGGTGTCTTCCTATTCACTTTTGAATAGTAAATTCTTTAGTAGTTTCTACTTCATACTTTAAGAAAGTGGCTATTTAAAAAGTAGGGGAGAGAACTGAGTGAGGGTCAAGTGGCTGAAAAACTTTTCCAGGCTGGTCCCTTTAAAATCCTTTTATCATTTTAAATTGGAAATGGGACCCTCTTCAGGTCTTTCAGATCTTGATTAGAAACCACTAGTAATATCTTTTTTTTTTTAATGAGCCATTTAGAGGCCTTTGCCTAATATGTTTAAAAAAAAAAAAACTTTTATGTTGATCCTTTTAAAACATATTTCCCAATAACATCCCAATCAAACCCACTGTTATACAAAGAAAAAGCAAAACAAACTGCCATTTTGTATCCACAGTGTACCACTTCTTTATCAGGAGTAGGAATGTTTCATCAATAATCCTATGGAATTAAGAGTAATCATTACATTAAACCAAATTCGTATGGTATGCTGTAGGTTTTCTGTTGACCAAACTTCACCTTTTAATCTTCTTGTTACCTGGGACAATTGCCTTCTTGAAATCTCTTTGCTCATACATAAATTGTCTGAGTTGGACTAGAAAGTCCTAAATGGTCATTGGTTCTCATTTTTGTGTAATAGCTTGTTTTTAGTATTTTTCATGCTTACACAGCATATGCCTGATGATTTGAAATGTTTCTAACAAGCCAAAATCATGTACAACTTCTGAGGATAAACACTTGAGGAAATTCATATAGACTGACATAAATTCCAAAATAATAAAGCGGTTTAAACACTTAATATAAGACAAGGACTTTAGACTGCAGTAGTAAACTTGTGACTCAGGGAATATTGACTCCCCTTAGCTTTATAGGTGTCCCTGGAATGTGTCAGTTTTAACTTTTTTTTCCTTTTAGTTTCTCAAACAGAAAAATGAAATAACAGGGTCATTCTCTTGTGGCTGGACAGATAATTTAATTCTAGCAATCTGAATATACATTTTTCTGATAGATGGAAATAATATTTTTAATTATGTATGTAGGTTCTTTTCCCTTTTTTATGATCTGAGTTACAGACCTACTAGTGGTATTGTTGAGTCAAAGTATATGTACTGTTAAAAAATTTAAATTTAACAGTTAATAGATATTTTAAAATTATGTTGGACTAGATAATCTTTAAGGTTCTTTCCATCTCTGAACCTGTAAACTGGGTAGTTCATGGGACACAAAAATGTAATGGTCTTTAGAAATCATTTAGTTCACTTCCTTCATTTTATAGATGAGGAAATTCAACCCTAGACAAATTAATAACTTCACAGAGGTTGTAAATAACTTAATAAAACTAGAATTTGAACCTAGGTCCTCCTAAGTTAGTTTTTTCTCCCCGCTATACTAGATTGTTGTCTTTGGAATTAATTTATAGCCTACAGAGTTGGCTAAATTTGAATGCTGCTTCAACTTTTTCATAAATAAGTTTTTGCTTTTTTAAATATATTTTTATTAATATCTATTTTTTTACATCACCAAAATATTCCATGATATCTTTCCCCCTCCTAGAATGCCATTCCATCTAAGAAATAATATTTTCTAAGGAAAAAAATCATCCAAATCCACCCATATATCAAAAAAGTTTGAAAATATATGAAACATGTGTAGGACATTAATGGACTTCTTGGGAAGAAGTTTAGGTGTTGGGAGGTATCTCTTCTTCTAAGCCATGGTTATTTTTAGTTTTGTAACATTCACTTTAGATTGTTTTGTGACTTTTAAAAAAATTTGGCTGTAGTAATTGTGTATTTTGTTTTCTTAGTCATGCTTACTTTGTTCTACATCAGTTTGTGTAAATGTTTCCTTACTTCCCTTTGAATAAAATATTTTTATTTTTTTGTATAGTAGTAATGTTTTATTATCTTCATATGCCATAATTTGTTTAACCATTCCATGGGCATTTACCTTGTTTCCAATTCTTTGCTTCTTAAAAAGTGTGACTGTATATATTTTGATGTTTATGGGGACCTTCCTTTTTTGTTTATCTTTGTTTTTCTTTTTTTTAAAACAATTTCACTCTTAAAAATACATTTTTATTGATTCTTTTTTTACATACCATAATTTCCCAGAGAGTTATCTCATATACAGTAAATAGTATTTAAAGACAAAGAGAAAGAAAAAGAATGAAAAAAAATCAGCACAACTTAGCAATATAGCAAAAAAGTTGGAAAACGTTTGCATTTTATAAGGGCCCTGTACTATTGCAAAGGAGTCGATCTTTTATCTCTTCTTTTGAGTGATTATTGTTCTTTATGATTATGTAGTATTCATTTGTGAATTGTTTTTGGTGGTTCTTTCTGTTTACAGGCATATGTGGATTCTGTTTCGGATTACCACAACAAAGCAAATATTGCAAAAAAGCGAGTTGCATGTTTTGTTTGTTTCTCAGGGCATATAAAAATTATGTTTGCGCTGTTCTGTAGTTTAATAAAGTATGCAATAGAATTGTGTCTAAAAATGTGTATGCCTTAATTAAAAATACTTTTTTTTTTTTAATAAAAAATACCAACCATTGTCTTAGCCTTCAGTGAGTTGTAATCTTTTTGCTGCTAGAGGGTCTTGCCTTAATGTTGATGGCTGCTAACTGACTGATCAGGGTTGTAGTTCCTGAAGGTGACTCTTGCAGTTTCTTACAATAAGACAATGAATTGTGCTGGGTTGACTCTTCCTTTCTCTTGAACACTTAGAGGGCATTGTGTAGTTATAAACTGATGTAATTTCAATATTATTGTATCTCAGGGAATAAGAAGAGGGACAGAGATAGGGGAATGGTCCATTTGGTGGAGCAATCAGAATACACACAAACATTTATCATTTAAGTTGAGTGCCTTATACAGGCTCTGTTTGTGGTACCCCAAAATAATCAATATTAGCATCAAAGATGATAGATACCATAATAGATGTAATAATAATAATTAAAAAATTTGCAATATTGTGAGAATTGCCAAAATTGATGCAGAAACGTGATGTGAGTACATATTGTTAGAAAAATGGTACCAATGAACTTTCTCAATGTGAAGTTGCCACAAAACTTCAGTTTGTAAAAAAAGCAGTTTTGTGAAGTACAGCAACGTGAAGAGCAATAAAATGAGGTATGTTTGTACTTTGTTGTAGTCATGTATAGTTTTTCTTGTTTCTGTTTATCTTACTCTGCGTCAGTTCATATAGATCTTTCTGTGCTCTGCATTCCTCACACAAATAATTTTTTACAGCATAGTAATATTCCATTACAGTTATGTCCCACAGTTTGTTTATCCATTCCCCAGTGATAGGCTTCTCTCCAGTTTTTTGCTATCATAAAAAGTACTCTTATGAATATTTTTGTATATATGGGGACTTATGAGAAGAAAGTCATTTCACTAGCATTTATTAAGCCGAGCTTTCAAGAAGCTCCCAGTCCAATGAGGGAGTCAGTACACAAACTTCTCTGTGTGCTAGAGAGAGATACATAGTATAAATGGGTGGTCATCTTAGAAGGAAGATTGTGTTTTTCAATGAATTATTTTGATCATTAATTTAAGAGTCATTGTTGTTTTTCTAAATATTTTTCTAAATCCTCTTGTGTAAATGTTTGTGTATAAGTATTGTACTATAAATGCATAGAGTTATTCTTGTATTGAAACAAAGATATTAATCATTCATTCCTTAGAATGGTAGCAGGAGTAGAACCAGAAGATCCTAGAACAAGAACATCAAACTACTAAAATGGTTCTAATGATAAAAACCTATTCTTTCTCTTGAAGGCTGATTTTTCTGCTAAATTATGTGACCTGTTCTAACTTATTTTATGTAATGGACGGTCCCGTTAATCCTTCACCAAATGAATGCTGTGTATCATCATGTTTTTATTAAAGAATGATTATTCATATGAATTATCTTGGCTTTTTGTAGCTTCCGGGAGACAGCTTATTCTTTGTTATCTGTCCTTTGGTTTTTGATTGTTATTATTCAGTTAACCCATCCACCAATGGGTACAATGGTAAAAGGAAGAAAAGGTAAAAATAAAATGAAATGGTGAAGAAGAAAAATTTATAATTCTTGACTTAAATTTTATTTTAGAGAGAAAGAGTTCTAGATTTTAAGTTACTAATATTAGTAACTGGAAGTGTTCCTTTTGTATAGAAAAATAAAAGCTTGTGCTCTGAGAAACTTAAAAAAATTACGTTGTAATTCATGAAAAATTTTGTTTTAATAATGAAACTTTCCATCAGTAAGAATTTGGGTATCTTTTATGTGTCTCCCACTACATTAGTATTATAAAGGAACAACCTGCTTCTCTTTATGTCCAGTGTTATTTGTGCTCTCTTAGACATTCCCCAAAGGCTTTGTGAGGAAATGCTGAAATAAAGACCCAGATTGCCTTTCTTTGCAACTTATGTAACTTCTAGTGGCTTACTTGGATTGAAATAAGGGTCTTCGGGCTATAGTTTTTGCTCTTCTGGAATGCCAAATTTCAGCTCAGAGCAAATTCTTTAGCAGAGCAATAAACCTTTGAAAATTGCTTTATAATGGAAATGCTGACAGACCATTAACTATAGTGGTGCCAGTGTACTGCTCAAACATACATGAGGTTGTCTTTTGTTGCTAAATGAGCTGAGCTCTTCCTGTTGTGGCTGGCACTGCATAGAAGCAGCATGCTCTAAGTTGTGCCATACAATTAATTAATGAGGAAGCTCAGACATCACTTTAGACATGGAGGAGCAGAATAATTTTAGAGGGAGAGAGTGGTTTAGGCTGTGCTGATGCTGATAGCCTGCTTTATATTCACCATACTGGAAAAGGCCCAGGGTAAATTTAACATGATGCATTTAATCACTATTCCAATTACAGTGCCACTGAAGCAGATCAATGTTTTCTTACTACCAATTCATTGGAACTCCTAGGTCATAAAGAATCATTATTAGGCATATTGGAAAATCTCAGCCCAACAGAAATGCGGATTCTGGGATTTTCCAATTGCTCTGAAATAGTAATGGAGTGCTGTCTGGACATATATTTCTTTGTGCATCTTACTAAAATTTAAAGGAGTCAGACCTCCCACTTAATGTGAAAATTCCTGAAATGCCATAGAAAGGAGTGATGTAGTCACTCCTAAAGATAAAATAAAGAGAAATAAAAGAAAGGTGTGTGTTAATGTTATTAAAAAAGCTCATATGTGTATTATTTATAAATTGTGTGTGTGTGTGTTCGTTGCTGAAGAAGACCATGCCATCAGAGAAATGATGAAATGATTTGCACTTGACTGTTTTTTGAGTGAGGGAAGGCTGTGCAGGTCACCAGTCTCACTTCTCCTCTAGAGTCATCTGAATCCAGTGACCAGATATTTATCAGAATGACTGGAGATGACCCAGGATGAGGCAGTTTGGGTTAAGTGACTTGCCCAAGGTCACACAGCTAGTGAGTGTCAATTGTACTAGAAAGGGCATGGGCCTTACTTGGAGGAATTGTGATATTCTTTAAATACAGACAGTAAGGATACAGGTAGATTTTTAATAAGGAGCAGTAGCATCCCATTAAAAGAAAGTTGACAAACTACTCAAAGAAAAGAACTGCTTGTTTCTATCTCCGTCATCTAGTACAGTGCTTTGGATGTAATAGGTGCTTATTGAATGGAATGATGAAGATTCAGGTGTGTTGCACTAAAAGTATGTCCTCTAAGCATTATGATAAGAGTATATTGTTTATGTGTTGACTTGCCTAATATTTCATCCCTTGCATATAATGTTATGGTTAAACAAATATTCCTGCCATATGTGTCCGTTTTTGACTTTTTTCTTTGGTGTAAGCCTGGAGGATAAGAACTAGTATACTGGATCAAACTAAAGCACATTAAAGATAGCAGCCTGTCTCTGACATATATACTATAGGATATTTTGTAGGAGAACTTAGGTGCTGCCTAATATCAAACTCAGAAGGTTAGGGTTCCCATGAGTTTTCCCCCCGTTCAATTACTTTATTTTGGATCTAGCATATGTATTATTTTAATATTTCAATCTGTTTATGTTTTGTTGATATGCTCATGTTCCTTAGGAATATTTTGGGGATTGTCATTTTAAAATTTATATTGATTTAAAAAAATCAGTTGGTCCTGGGCAGTGGAACTGAAAGGAGAAGTATTACAGATCCAAAATGGACTTCTTTGTTTTGAAGGTTGGACACAGACTTGCTGTTTTGGAGAGGAAGTGTATTTTAGAGCTTGGAGTGCACCTTTTTGGAGGATACAGTTCCTATTTATGCCATTTATCCTAAAAATGCCAGCAAAGTATATGCAATTGTAGAGTTCTTGGAGTTTGTATTTTAAAATGTTTATTCTTATGAATTTGGTAAAGACCTCCTGATTTTTAAGCTTTTATAATTTATAGTAGTACCTTTGGAATATGTTGGATCGTATCTTAGTCTTCTGATTACATATAGTCTTTGAGTTGCTTCTAATTATATTGTGTTAAATATAGTTGGACCCTGCAACTGAAGAAAATGGTTGTGTGTTATTAATAGAACTTATTAAGAGTATTTTATCTGAAGCAGGTGGACTTATACCTTGCCTAATAAAAAAAAGTAGTAAAATTAGTATCAGAGTTTTTGAGTATTTTGAGAGCTTTTCATATAGGCTTTACTTTCTTTGAGTCAGTGAAATGCAAGTTCTGTGAGGGCAAGTTCTGTTTTTTTTTTTCTTCTTTCTTTTGCCTTCGTATTCTCATCACTGAGAATAGTGTCTTGCCATTCATTTATTCAATAGTTCTGGCATAGGCAGTATTTATTAAGTGCCAACTATAGTACTTTGCTAAGTGCTGAGAATACAAAAAGAGGCAAAAGACAGTCCTTGCCTTGAAGAAGTTTGCAGTTTAATGAGTGATTTATAGTCTAAGCACATATTAGGTGCCTAATAAATGCTTGTTGAATTGCATTGTAGTGTGAAAATTGTTAGGTAATTTGATCTGTAGTTATTATATATAAGAAAGTATTTTTGAAGTGATTGGTCTAAAATCTTTACTGGAAGAAGGAATGTAGACTAGGTGATTTATAATAATTATTTATATAAAATAAATTATTATATATAATATATTATATTATCTAAAATAAATATTATTTATATAAAATAATTTATAATAACTATTTTTAATATTGACCAGTAGTCTGATTTTTGCTAAAACATAAACTCGAAGTCAACCCACCAAGTAAAGATTTAAAATATAATTATTTCTTATCATTCCTAAATATTTCCCACTTACATGTAAAAAAAAATGAGCAATCATTTTTTGAAAATTTTGAGTTCCAGATTATCTTTCTTTCTGCCCCTCCTCCCTCCTTGAGAAGGCAAGTACTTTGATTTTGATTATGCATATGAGGTCATAGCAAACATATTTCCACATTAGCCATGTTGCACAAAAGAAAATACAAGTAAAATAAAACAATAAAAATAAAGAAAGTTTAAAAAGGTGTGTTTCAATCTGCATTCAAAGTTCTTCAGTTCTCTTTATGGAGATATCATTTGTTTATCATGGATCCTTTGGAATTGTTTTGGATCATTGTTTTGTTCAGGATAGCTAAGCCTTTCACAATTGGTCATCCTTACAATATTGTTTTACTGTGTACAGTGTGTTTTCCTCTTTCTGCTCTCTTCACTTTGCATGAGTTCATGTAAGTCTTCCCAGGTTTCTCTGAAACCATCCTGCTTGTCATTTCTTATAGCACAATAGTGTTTCATCACAGTCCTATATCGCAACTTGTTCAACCATTCCCCATTATTGGATTTCCCCTCAATTTACAATTCTTTGCTACCACACAAAAAAGCTACGTTAAATATTTCTGTATAAATAGATCCTTTTTCCTTTTCTTTGATTTTTTTTTGGATTCCATGCTTAGCAGTGATATTGCTGAGTCAAAGGGTAAAAACATGGTTTTATAGCCCTTTAGTTTAGCTCCAGTATAGTTTGACTAGTTCACAAATCTACCACAGTCCCAATTTTTCAACATTCCCTCCAACATTTGTCGTTTTCCTTTTCGTACCTCAGTTATTTTAATTTGCATTTCTCTAATCAGTCGTGATTTAGAGCATTTTTTTATGTGACTATTCATAGCTTTGATTTCATTTTCTGAAAATTACCGATTCATATCCTTTGATCCTTTATCAACAGGGGTATGGCTCTTATTTTTTTATAAATTTGACTTAGTTCTCTATATATTTGAGAAATGAGGCCTTTATCAAGAAAGCTTGTTGCAAATGTTTTCCTCCAGTTTCCTGTTTTCCTTCTAATTTGGCTGTTAGATTTGTTTGTGCAAAAGCTTTTTTTAAATTCCATGTAATCAGAATAATTTTTACTTCCTGGAATCTCATCTCTTGTTTGAGCTTCCTTTGTCCATAGATATGACAGGTACTTTTTCCCCCACATTCCCCTGGCTTTCTTATCCTTTATGTCTAAATCTTTTATCTAGCTTTATCTTATCTTTGTATTTGTATGTGGTGTGAGGTGTTGGTCTGTGGGGTAAGCGACTTCTTGAGTTTATTTATGCCTTAGCAAAAATTAGATTACTGGCCATTCTCCAATTTCTACTCTATTCTGTTCCTACTTTTGTGTCTTTATTCATTCTGTTCTTTGTTTCTGTAATGTTCCTCATTTTCCCAACTTCCTTTGCATACTGAATTTCTTGTTCAGCCTTTAGATCCTTTTTCAAATGCTATTTAGAAGAAATTTTCCCTAATTCTGGTTCCTCCTCTCAAATAGTAATGATCTTTACTTGTATTTGACCCTTACCTAGTAGTACTCTTTGTACATATCTCATATACTCATATTGTATTAAGTCATTTGTATTTGTGTTTTATTTCTGTCTCTACAAACTGTGAAAACAGAGACCGTATCTTTTCTAAAGTTTGTGTCTCTGTGCCCAAGGTTTATGTACTCTACAAATATTAAATAAATGTTGCTTGAATTACATTGGATTTTGGAATTTTGTGACTTGCTGCAATGTTTGTACCATCTTTAGGTATACCATCTTAGGTTAACTGTGGCTAGAATCTTGAAATATTACACTTGGCTTTGAATTGGTCCCCTGCCTACCACATGCCGACAATAAACCGTTTCCTTCTCCACTATTAATGTGAGAAGAAAAATAATACTATCTTATTTCCTTTGTCTTTTTCATTGTTGTTAATCTGCCATAATACAGGGAAGTTGTGCTTGGGTACACAGCTCTCTGCAAAGAAGAAAAGGCATTTATGAAGTGGTTAACATCTGCCAGCCACTGTGCTTGTAATGAGGATATAAATACAAAATCAAGACAGCAAGAAGTAGAGGACTTTACCAATCTCAGAAAAAGATATTGATTAAACCATAAATGAACTTATAAAAAAAAAACTTGGCCAAGTGAATTTTATAATTATTCAGAGAACAGTTAATTCTTGCATTATACAAACTGTTTACAAAAGTAGGAAAGAATGGTACACTAAGTTACTTCTTTGATTCAGATATAGTCTTGTTACTTAACCATAGGTAAAGATGATATGGAGTAAAGAAAACTATATGCTATTGTATATATTCTTTGTAATGAATATTTACACAAAAATTTCAAATACAATATTAGCCAAGAAGCATCAGCAAAATATCAAAAGAGTGTACATCATGATCAGGTTGGACCTATATCAGGAATGCAGGGTTGGCTCAATATTAGGAAAATTATAAATATAATAGGGTATTAGTAAGAACAACAAAAATCACTTATGAAGAAAAAGGTTTTGACAATACTCATTTCCATTAACAACTGAAAAGTTTATTTGAAACTTAAAAGGCTTCTTCATAAACAAAATGAATGCACCAAAGATAAGAAAGGAAGTAGTTGAATGGGGGAAAAATCTTTGTGTCATATTTTTCTGATATGGGTTTGATATCCATGATATGTAAACAGTGAATAACTGGATGACCCCAAAGTCTTGTGCACTTTTAAGCTATTAGCCAAAATATATTACTTACGGTCCTAAAGCTTAAAATTGTACTAAAAGCCGTTGTTGCTGTAGTGATCAAGTGGTATGAACAGATATTTCTCAGAATTACACATTACCAACCATATGAAAGAATGTGCTAAATAATTAATAGTAAAAGAAATTAAAATCAAAACAGCCCTTAACTTCTTCCTGGTACCCTGCTAATTGGGAAAGAGAACAGAAGATAGGAATTGGAAAGGTTGTGGGATAAGTTCTAGTATGTTGGTGGAGCAAAAAATAAAATAGGTGGATCCTTTTACCCAGTGACTCCTGCTACTACTAGGCTACGGAAGTTATTGATAAGAAGAAAGTCTTCATGCATACCAAAATATTTAAAACAGCCTTTTTTGTGATAGTACAGAATTGAAAACAAAGTAGATGCTCATTGATTAGGGAATGGTTAGACAAGTCTTTGCAGTATGTGAATGTAATGGAATATTACTATACTGTTAGAAATGATGCTTATGGTGAATATAGAGAAAGATCTGATGAAGTTAGCAGAACTAAAAAAATATACACAACTACAACCATGTTAATAAAATATGAATAGAAAAAGCTACAAAATAATCAAAATTGAATGTTTACAAATTACAAAGATAAGCATGGCTTGAAAGATGAGGCATAAGGAAACACTCTACCCTTTTGTTCGTAGAGGGGAGAGGTCTACTAGTGTGGTACATTGCACATATTTTCAGAATTTTTGATGTTTTAATCAGCTGATTTTTTTTCTCCTATTTTTATTTTTCTTTCCTTTTATTTTTGGCAGTGGAACTTTTTTCCTTGGCCGTTAGATAAAGGGCATCCTGAAACAAATGAACCCTAGTAGCCTAATGTTCAGTAAATCCAATGACTCCAGCTGTAGGGGTAAGGATTCACATTTAATAAAAGCTGGAAAATGTTCTGTCAGAAATTAGATTTAGATCAGTACCTCACAGATGGACCAAGATAACTGTTAAATGGTTACATGACTTAGATGTCAAAGGTTACATCATAAACAAATTAGAGAAGCAAGGAAGAAAATTACCTTTTGGATCTGTGGACAAGAAATATCTAGGAACAAACAATGGATAGAGAAGATTACATAAGGTAAAATGGAGGGTTTTAATCACATAAAATTGAAGAGGATTTGCTTTGTGTATCAAAACCGATATAGTTAAAATTAAAAGGGAAACAGGTAACTGGGAAAAAAACATTTGTATAAATTTATCTGATAAAAGTTTAATATTTGATAAGATGTATAGTTCCATTTGTTTTATATATGCTGCAATTGTACATACCATAAAAACAAGGACCATTTCCCAGTAGGTTCATAATCAGAAATTATGGTCAAGTCATTGTTAAAGCAAGAAATTAAAACTATCAACAGCTATATGAAAACTAAAACTATCAACAGCTATATGAAAAGCGTATGGCAAAAGGTAGTTTTCAAAGGAAAGGAATCCAAGCTTTCAATACTAATATGGAAAAACAAATGTTCCATATTGCCTTATAATAAGAGAAGATTAAGGCATTGTTGGTGGGTGAATTGGTCCAGCCATTATAGAAGGTTAATTCAAAAGTATAACTAAAAAAAATCACTAAAATATGCATGCCTTTTTACCCAACAGTATCATGATGAGGATGTGTATATCCCAAAAAGATTAAAGAAAAAGAGGAAAAGACATAAATTGTCTTTTATAGCTTCTTTTTTTTTTGTAGTGACAAAAATGTAGAAAATAAGAGTTTGCCCACATATTAAGGAATGTGGGACTAAACAAATTAAGGTATTTGAAATGTGATGAAATACCATTGTGTCATAAGAAATGAAAACAGTTTTGAAAGACTTAAGAATTCTCAACAACCAACTATGATCTCAGAGGACCAATATGGAAGTGTGCTTGCTTCCTGCCTCCTGACAAAAATTTGATAGATTCAAGATGCCAGATGTAAGAAAAATTTTTGGACACCGACCAATGCTGAATTTGGTTTGCTTGACTGTATATTTGCCACGTGGTTTTGTGTTGTTTTTTATTTGGGGGAGAGGAGGAAAAAGTGCTAATTAGAACACCCTCCCCCCTTCCCCCAGTTGTAATTGGAGGACATTTAATCACAATCTTTTTTGTAACCGTGGTTGAATTGATTTAATTTAATCACTCATCTTGAAGTGTGTATATGTGAAGCCACTAGGCAGGTAACAGTGTGCTTTTATAGGGTAGGCTCTGGTTTCCGGGATGAGAATGCAGAGCATGCCTTATTAACTACCAGCCGATGTATTAAATCTTAAAGATGGCACAATAGCGCTGTCACCCGGATAGGGTGGGGCTTGTTATTATTATTATTGTTGAGTGCGGCTCATTGTTGCTGTTGTTACTGGCAGTAGCACTTGTGATGAATTGTACCTATTCATCTATGTTGCAATTTGTCCCTTGTGTGACTGATAACTGCTCTTTTAGGTAAATGTCTAAAGGTTCAGTTTGTGACTGAATGTCTTCACAAAGCAACTGGCAGTCCCATGTAGGAATCAGCTGTGTTTTCTTACCTTCTCAAGAGTGCACCTTTCATGGGTAGTGTGCTGTACCATTGGATCAGTGTCAGCCAGTTGAAGGTGGGGAAAGCAGCACATTAATGAAGTTCCTGTCAAGTTGGTCCTAAACTCACTGTGTTTTAATATTTCCATTTATGAATTTGATGATGAAACCTGGAGTATGATCCCTTAAATAGGCCTATACTGTCTAATTGGACTGGATAAGTATAGCACAATGGGAAAGTGGATTAAAATTAAATTTTTTTTGACACTTTAGAAAAGTTGTAGGATAGAAATAATATAGCATGTAAGAAGAACAGAGATGATAACTTAGAGAAAGAAAACATGAAAATTCAACATAAGCTTGACTTTATATTGTAATTACTTGGTTTCTTATAAAGTCATTAGCTTCCATCTGCTCCATTTCAATTTTTAAAGAACTATTTTCTTCAGTGAACTTTTGAATCTTCTTTTCCATTTGCTGATTTTGCTTTTTAAAGCATTCTTCTCCTCATTGGCTTTTTGGACCTCTTTTGCTGTTTGAGTTAGTCTATTTTTAAAGGTGTTATTTTCTAAAGCATATTTTTGGGTCTCCTTTTTAGTAAGCTGTTGGCTTGCTTTACATGATTTTCTTGCATCACTCTCATTTCTCTTCCCAATTTTTCCTCCACCTCTCTTACTTGATTTTCAAAATTCTTTTTGCACTATTCTATGTCCTAAGACCATTGTGAATTTATTTTGGAGGTTTTGGATGCAGAAGCCTTGACTTTTATGTCTTCCTCTGATGGTATGCATTGTTCTTTCTCATCCGAAAGGATGGAAGAAAATACCTGCTCACCAAGAAAGTACCCTTCTTTAGTCTTATTTTTTTCCCCCTTTTTTGGGCATTTTCCTAGCCAGTTACTTGACTTTTGAGTCCTTAGTCAATCTGAGGGTATACTCTGGGGACCTGTAAATTATAAGTTCCTCCAAAGTGGCATAATCAAGGAAGAGGAGTTTACTCCTCTCCCCTGGTCTGCACTGTGGCCTGGGAGCAGCCACAAGCACTTTTCTGCACAGGATCTGCAAGTAGAATTCCCTCTCCAGAGCCTCCACCAGTTCCACCAGCCAGTGCTCCTCCTCACCCCAGGGCCACCACTCAGGGCTGAGATCCAGATCAGCTGCTCAATTCCCACAGGGTCTTTAGGCCTAGGGCTCCAAAAATGGACATTGCCTGGACTAACAGGGCTGTGCTCCTTTCTCACCAAGGTGAAAGAGCTTTCTCACTGACCTTTGAAGCTGTCTTTGGTGTTTGTGTGTTGAATAATCTGGGAACTGCATCTGCTGCCTGGGATTCCACACCCTGAATCCTCCTTTAGTTCTGTCCCTGCCATGTCGAGAGGCCAAGGTTGGGTTGCGCTTTGCTATGAGCCCTGTACAATAAACCTTTCCTGTCAGCCTTCCAGGCTGTCTTGGTCTGGAAATCTCTTTCACTCTGTTGATTTGTGGCTTCTGGTGCTCTAGAATTTGTTTAGAGTCACTTTTTTTATAGGTATTTTATGGGCTGTGGTGGGGAGAGCTTCTACAGGTCTGTCCTTCTACTCCACCATCTTGGCTCTGCCCCTTGACTTTGTAGCATTTGTAGGAAAAAAGCCCAGACCATGAATATATATGATTCAGCAATGTCATTGTCCTTATTTAAATATGATACTGATCTATAGATAATAAAATGTAATTTGGGGAAAAAAAAAAGAAAACCCCAAAAGATAGCCCTGCTGTTCTCTGTTGTGACCCATGAGCATTGATTAAAAAAAAACAAAAAAACCAAAAAAACAAGCAAATAAAAAAACAAGCAAAGACTCACTGAAAGATTTGGGATAAAGGAAAACTTGATAGACTTGAGATATATAGGTCCATCTGTCTGGAAAATAATGAAATTAGTGTAGAGAATACTGAAGGTAGAACTTAAAAGTAGTTTTCAAATATATAAATTATTTTCTAGATAATGCTTAGTAATTAAACTTTCCCATGAAGTCTATAGGACTTTTATTACAGTAGAGTGTATTTAAATTTGACATTAGATCTTAATGATTGTGATGGAATTAAAAACAAGAGTTTGTGGTATTTGGACATAAAAAGAATAGGGATGGTGGTTTATGCAGAATCTTATGTGGAGTACAGAATTATAGTCTGGATGACCTTTTGAATTCCCTTCAGTGTATGTAGCAACTATATAGAGGATCAGTTTTCCTTTACTAACCTATTACTCTTGTTTATGTTAATGAATGACCTTAAAATTATTGAGAAATGGAAACTTGGTTAAAGTTGAGTCTTGAACTTTCCCTCATTTCTGTATCAGAATACTTAGAGAATTAGAATCTTTTTTCTTGCTCTGTTCTCTGAAAGCTTGAGTACTGAACTTGTCTATCCTCAGTGAATATCAAATGTAGATCATAATAGTGTACCATTTTGTAGAATAGAAACTATTATACCTATAAAAGTAAAGCCCTTAGCATACATAGTTATTATTTCTCTAACCTTTCCTATATTTTGTGAATTCTTTGGCAATACTTTCATTCTATTTTAGCAAGTAGCACCTATTGTATTATGTGCCATTTAGTAACTCTCCCCCTCTTTGGGATTTTTCCAGGTGCCTGAAAGGTTTTGTACTTTTTAGTTTTATTAATCATGAAGGTGTCCTTGGTGTGGTATGTTTTAACCTTATTGTTCTTGACTATAAAAGTAACTGTCATCCTTCATTTAAACATGGCTTGTCAAAGAAATGGCTAAAGATAATACCAAAGGTTTACCTTTCATCTCTTGTTAAAATTATCTTCCATTTCATTGAAATTTCCATAAATTTGGATGTGAGTACCACTTAGGCTTAAAGTTATCCTAATAATGAAAGATGGTAAATGCATAGCCATCCATTGTGAATAACTGCTCATTGGCCACAGACTGTAATGGTTGATTTTTCACTGAGTATTATAAGGAAGCCTTCTGAACCCAGGGAGAATTTCTAGTTCAAAATATCTAATTTACTTGAACAAGCACCTGGGTATGCAAAGACAGAACAGTTTCAGCCTTCAAGGAGATTATGTTCTTTTGGGAGGTGGTATGCAGTATGTACCCAAGAGCAAAATGCACATTCTCTTTTGGGAAGGTTATGGATTCATTCATGTCTTACTTAAATGTGACAGTCATGTAAACAATATTTGGGAAAAATGCTTCCTATTATTCTTCTTTATCCTACCCCCCTCTGTTTTCAGATTTTCTAAAAATGCCCCTTTGGGCTTTGCTGATAATTTTTTAGTGAGTATATGTAAAAAGGACATACCTGCATTGCAACCAAATCCTGGATTGTAGGGGTTAACTTCTTTATTTTGTAGACTGATAGTCTTGCTTATTTTCTTCTTTTTAGAGATATTTTATTAACTTGTTATAACATCACCCCCAGGAAGCTCAATGAAGAAGGAGAGAAGACCAAGTTCAAATTTTGTCCATGTCAGATCTTCCCATTTTTACAAAGTGATGCATTGTATTGACTATTTGGGACTCTTGTGGGTGGAGGAATGGAAGGAATGCTTTTTGTCAGTACTGTTCATATACTACAGTTATATTATAATTTCCCATAAAATAACATTTTTGTTTATATTTATTATTAAATGTTCTTTTATGCCACACTTTAGATTTATAAAAGATAGATCTGTAGGGCAAGAGGGTCTTTATAGTATGTACAATTAACAATATTTGCATATTACATAGCAGATGGAAATGACCAAGTTCTCTGAAGTGTGCCTTGTGGTTTTTACTATTACTTTTAGTCTCCTCCTGATCCCTTGTTATCTTCAATTTTAAGTGTAGAAAATAACTTTTTTTGCTTGTTTTCCAGTTCACATATATGTGAAAACTAAAGTTATGCTTTCCCTTTTTAACATAGGAGTTAATCAGAAATTTTCTCCAAATGGATTGTAGCAAAAAATTATAGCAGTAATTTTTTTTGTTGTTACTCTGTCCTCTAAAAAGAGAAGTAAGGATGGACTGTGTGTGCTGAGATTTCTTTTCTTATTGTTAGAGCAACATAGTTTTACGTATAGCACATTTCCAAGATTTGATATTTGTGTGATTATACTGTAGAAACCTTTAAAAATTTCCCGCTTTCATTTCCTGACTTTGTGCCACCTCATCCCACCTTAATTTGTTGCACAAGCTCTTCACAGTCCTTTTCCTCTTTTCTTCTTCTTGTTGACAGTTGTGGCCATTCTTGCTCACCATGGGTACTGATTTGAGCTTTTAGTAATTGGTAGAGGAAAACAGCATAGGGCAGGGAACAAAAATGAACTGCTTTAAGTTTGGATTCAGTTACAGTATAGGGAACTTTAAAAAAATGCCCCAAACACTCCCCAAGGCAAGGCACAGGGCCAGGGCCCTGTATTATTATACTTTTTAATTCAGATTATCAGCCTCTCTTTTTAAGTGTAAAAATAAACACCTGACTACAAGATTAAAAAACAAAAAAAGCCCTACAAACCATGATACTTCTTGTTCATGGATATATTTCTTAAAAAATAAAATAACCTGGAAATATCTAGTGTGATCTCTCGGTGCTTAGCATCTGGACAGTATATTCTAGGTATGAGTGGAACCCAGTTTGATGAACTCTTTTTTCCCCTTGGAACTTTTTACTTCTTGCCTTTGTAAAAATTATCTCAGCAATATCAAATGATGTATTTCACACCATCTGGATGAACTATTGAAAGCCTCCTTTGTCACTGCCAGCTCCAGTATCATCCATTTAAACTGGCCTTTTCCTTCCTAGCCTGGGGTGAGTAGGGTGCCATGGCTTAGTAGAATTCATTTAGTGCTCCCTAGCATGTTGTTGACGAAGTAGCCTTTTTAAGTTACAAGTATAGATAATAGCAGATAGATTTTCTCTAAAATGATCCTCATAACATGTAACTCTAATAAAGGACCAAGTTCAGAATTTTGTTTCTAGGCTTTCATCTTATTTTATACATATGAAGACACAGTGTGAGAATTTGTTATTTCACAATTATAAAGCTATTTGTATTCCCTTAATGGATTGGGCTTTGTGTGGATTGATTCTACATTAAAGCAAATGCATGTTTTCTGAACCATATACATCCTCAATTTGGAAAACAAAAATTATTCTAGAAGAGTATGCTTGATCTTGAGCCTACCTTAAGGAATTGTCAACTGTCAGTCACTTATAATCTCCTGAGTGATAGATGCTAACAAAGAGATTTCTTTACAGCAACACTAGGAAACAGGTAGTTTAAGTACCATGAGCTCCATTTTACAGATATGAAAACTGAAGTTCAGGTAATAAGTGCTAGAACCAGAACTTAAATCTCTTGATTCCACATCTGATGTTCTTTCTGTTTCATTATTTAGTTGTTTCATTACTTAGTTGATAATTGGTATTGTTTCATTTTTATTGCAAAATGTGTTATATTGACAGCCACATGAATTGTGACAGTTCTCTGAATGACATTTGAATATACAGGATCTTTTTTGGCACCGTGCAGAATAGTGACATTCATGGTCCCTGTCTGTGAAAAACTTAATGTCTTTGGTAACCAGAGTACAGGCATCACTATGATTTTGGATTCCTCTTTAACTCTCTGTATGGAGTGAATATACCTTACAAATGTAACTCTCTTATGTATTATCTTCTCCCATTAGAGAGGAGGAGGCTCCTTCAGGGGTGTGGATTCTCTTTTTGTTTGTATTTCCAGGTCCTTGCGAAGTAGTACCTGACACATAACATGCTTATTGCCTTCTTATATACTTAGGTATAGATAATATTTGTGGGATTAGAGGAATAATGAGGAAAATTCTACTGTGTCATTTTTTGGGGGATGAAATTCAGGTGTTAAAACTGGCACTTGCTAATGAATACAAGAATTCCCTCTGTCTGCTTCTTACTATGGCTTTTGGAGCAATGGAACTAGAAAAGTGCAGGCCTGTCAGTTTCCTCTGGCTCTCTTTGATATTGCTTGGACAAGAGACAAGGACTGCATCAGAGCCTGCTTTTCAAGTTATCCTGGCAACAAGAAAAATCTCCTCCTCTTGGGAATTCTTGGCCAACTTTTGGTTCCTCATTGTCTATGGGGAATCTCAGAGCTCCCATAGAACTGACATGGAGCTAGCAATTTGCTTCTGAGGGAATGCAGGTCAGGGTTAGATAAAGAGTTCTCCTAAATTTAACAGGAAACTGATTCAGTATTTCGGAATTCCTCATAACTTTTGCAGCCGTGGAGAATGGATTGACTTGTGGAATAACTTGGCATTAGAAGAATGAAATTTTTGGCTAGATTTAATGTATGTATGTATGTACGTGTATCTTATTCTGTCTATGGGTTATTGATCTTGTATGTAGGTATTTATAAGGCTGCTAGGTGACATGGTAGATAGAGTACTGAACATGGAGTCTGAAAAATTCTTCTTCATGAATTTAAATCTGGTCTCAGACACTTACCTATTGTGTGACTCTGGGCAAGTCAGTTAACCCTCTTTGCCTCAGTTTCCTCATCTATAAAATGAGCTGGAGAGGGAAATGACAAACCACTTCAGTATCTTTGCCAAGAAAACCCCAAATGGGATTACGAAGAGTTTGATGCAACTTAAAATGACAGAAGAATAACAAAATTTCTTTCCATTTATATATGTGAAATGCAGTCCTTACCACTAGGGGAATATAATTAGAGGCATATTATCCTTTCTTAATTCCACGTAGTACCTTTTGATGCCACAGAATTTTCAGGAAACTGTAACACAGTATGTAATCTATGCATGACCACAATGGCTATTCATTATTTACTTACTTCTCTTGAAATCTTGACTGTATTGGTTTTGTTTGTGTAAGAACTTACTAATATATAGTCAGAATTATCCTTTTTATTGTCTATGGTATTCTATATCTCTGCTAGGTCTACTCTTACTTACCTTATCCATAAATCTGACAGGTAATTTCCTCCTTATTCCTAAGTTGTTTATGATGTCATCCTTTATATCTAAGTCATGTATCTGCTTGGAGTTTATATTTGTAATACAGTGTGAGATTGCTTTAGCATTTTTTCCAGTAGTTTTTATTGAATAGTGAATTCTTACCTCAGTAGCTGAATTCTTTGGACTTTTCAAACGCTAGGCCACTGTACTTGTTTGCTTCTATATATTGTGTACCTAATCTGTTTTACTTACAAAAATTAAGCACAAAATAGAAACCCAGAAAGTCAAAGAGGAGATGAACAAAATTGAAAGCAAAAAACCCATTGAATCAATAATACCAGGAAGTAATTTTAAAAAGTAATAACATACATACACCCAATTTAATTTCAAAAAAGGAGGAAAACAAAATTACTATTGTAAAGATTGAAAGGTGAATTACCACCAAATAAAGAAGAAATAATAGGAACTCTTAGCTTTTTTGGCCCAATTATGTGCTAATTAAACTGACATTCTAAAGGAAAAGGTTAAATATTTACAAAAGTATAAAAGGCCCAGATGAAAAGAATGAGAACTTAAATACCCAGTGAACAAGCCATGGATGAGCTTTCAAAAGGGGGGAAACCAAGATCAGATGGATTTACAGGTGAACTCTATTAAGCATTTTAAAGAAGCATTAATTCCAATATTGTAAAAGTTATTTGAAATATAGAAAAATAAAAGATTCTGATTCTTTTTAATGGTGTAAATATGGTCTTTGATGCCTAAACCAAGGAGAATCAAAACAGAGAAAGAAGCCTATAGAGCAGTATCCATAACGAATCTCAATTTTAACTATTATATTAACAAGGAGACTACTGCAACATATCACAAAGATTACATACTTTGATTAGATTGGATTTATACTAGAAGTTTAGGATTGGTTGACCATATTAATAATAACATCAATGAAAATTATGATTATATCAGTAGATGCAGAATTAGCCTTTGCTAAGCTATAACACCTATTCCTATTAAAAACACTTGAAAGCTTAAAAATAGATGGTTCTTTCCTTAATTCAACAACTCTTATCTATCTAAAACCAAGAGCCAGCACTATATGTAGTATGAGGATAAACTAGAGGCCTTTCTAATGGTGAAGTCAGGCTTAAAGCAAAGATATCTATTATCACTTTTATTATTTGCTAGAAACTCTAGCTATAATGATAAAGACAAGAAAACTAAATTGAGGGAATTAGCATAGCCAGAGTCAGTCAGATATTTATTAAGCACCTGCTAGGTGCCAAGTGCTTTCAGTATTGGGAATACAAAAAGAAACAAAAGATAGTCATAGCCTTCAAGGAATTTACCATAGAAAAGTATTGATTTTGCTATGATGGTTTACTTATGGGATCCTGGAGAGGCAACTGAAAAATGAGTTGAATAGTTAACAACTTGAGCAAAGTTGAATGACATAAAATAAACTCACATAAATCATTAGTATTTTTGTATATTACCAGCAAAATCCAGGACAAAGATATGGAAAGAGAAATTCCATTAAAAAAACTACATACTGTATAAAATAATTTTGGAAATCTAAACTATTTATATTGGAATTATATGAATACAATTACAAAACTCTTTACACAAATAAAGACAATTCCAAATAATTGGGGAAATCTTCATTGTTTGTGGGATTAGGTTGAGCCAATACAATAAAAATGACAATAGTACTTAATTTATTCACAACCACATTCACCAGACTACTATAGGATTGCTTTATAGAGGCAGAAACCTACATATGAGATAGACAATAAAAATGTAAACTTTTTATTCTCACATCACAGTTCTAATGTTACGGGTTAGGTCTGGCAAACATCAGGAACAGAATTTTGTGGCTTTGAGTGAATATCTCAAGGTGACAGTGTGTGGCCATTTGTCACTAGGCCAAGTCCAGGATCACAGGTTCACAGTTGAAACAGAATTTGATACTACTAATTTTCACCCCTAGGAGATGAAAGAAAATTCATAGAAAATGATAGGGTATTCAAGGAAAAAGCCTGAATTCAGATGAACTACTTCTTCTGTTTCAATGTTAGTCATTCTTAAAAAGTCTGTAATCAGTCCCTTAAGTCCTTGTTGGTCGTTTAGGCAGTGCCTTGGATAGAGTGCCAGACCTGGAGTGAGCAAGGCTCATCTCCCTGAGTGCAAATGTAGCCTCAGCTACCTACTAGCTATATGACCCTGAGCAAGTCATTTAACTCTGTTTTGCCTAAGTTTCCTGATCTGTAAAATGCGCTAGATAAGGAAATGGTATACCTTTCCTGTGTCTTTACTAAGGAAACCCCAGGTGGAGTTACAAACAGTCCAGCACAACTGACATAACTCAAGGACAACAAAAAAGGACCATGGAAACTTTCCATTTGACTTGCAGCTGAAACTTTAACATTTGTTTATATGTCTATGATAATTTCTAGCTCCTTGAGGGCAGGGATTATCTTTTTCCCCCTATATTCTTGTTGTTTAGCATAATACTTTGCACATAGTAAGCACTTAACAAATGCTTTATTTTCATTCATTAATTTGTATCATGAATTATGTGGATAGGGAGAGTCGCTCTGGTATTGTGTGTATTTGTTAGGGACTGAGGTGTGGGGTTAACTTGGGGATAACTTCCTGGGAAATGGAGGTTTTAAACTTTTTCAGTCAAATTTATGGGAAGGATATAATGTGGTAGTGACTGTCTTCATTTGAAGAATAATATAACTGCATGCTTAATTTTTCTATTAAAGTAAGTTTTATATTTAATTCTTTTCCCCATGGTAATGCACATGTTAGTGTTGTAAGGTAAATTTTCCCTGTTGAGTAGTCAACCATGAAGAAGATTGAGGAGAGGTAACATGGTGTAGTAAAAGAGAATGGTGAACATGTTAGTCTGGGGACTAGTTTTGAATCCTAGACTCTGTTCTTCACCCCCTGTATGACCTGAATGGGTTACATTGTCGGGGGGTCATTCAAAAAGGGTAGTAAGAAAGAACAGGTCACAAAGAAGACCATCATTCTTTAGAATGAGATTTAGACAATTATAGGCACTCAGATTGAGAGTTTGGAAAACACTGTATTTGTTCTAATTGGGATAGGGAAGGGCAAGAAACGGGAACATGGTGTAGAGTTGTCATATGTTCAGAGTTGTGGAGATGGAAGATATCTTTGCAGGAGAAGAGAGAGGATGTTTAGAAGAAAGAGATGACAGTAATTATGTTAAAATAAAACCTTGAGATGGAGAGAAAGATGTAGATTTAGCTCTTTTGTGGAGGAGAAAATCCTATTGTTTGGCAAATGAATAAATAAATGTAGAAAGCAGAAGTGAGAAATTCTGAATCCAGTGAAGATCTTTACTTTTCCTGTACCTTTAGAGGCTTGTATAAAGGTTGTTTTCCCTTCTGGGACATAGTTGTGACATGTGAGGTTTCTAAGCACAGAAAACAACGGACTCCTGGCTTATTTGATGTCTTAAAATTTATTGGGAATTGTTGGTTGTCTGTTTTGGTTCCCTAACTAATTAAGCTACTAGTTAGTTATGCTTTAGAAAAGTATTGAGTAATACTCAATTGGGAGAGGAAAAAAATACCTCAACTGGGAGAGGAAAAAAAGGAAAATAAAAAGTTTTTCTTTCCCTGACTAGTGATTGTTTTTGATTTATTAGTCCAGACACGTGGCCAGTAAATGTTTTGCATACCTACCTACCCTTCAAGAATTCCTTGTATATTGATTAGAATTATACTGAACTTTTAGCTCTTTTCTTTTTTTCTTTTTTTTTTGCCCCAGGTCCAGCAAGACTATGAATCTCTGTTCCAAATGCTTTGCTGGTAAGTGCAGTAAAAGGCTTTTTTTTTTTTGTTTTGTTTTGTTTTGTTTGTTTTTTAATTTTGTTGTTGCTAGACAATCTAAATCATATGGTTGGGACCTCCTTGGGGTATAATATGAATGGGATTTTGTTTTCTTAGTGTTTGTGTGAAATCAGATTCTCCTCACTTTGGTGCTTCATTTATTTGCTTAGTATTGTTGAAACAGTCTACAATGTGTTTAATGTAAGATCCCCTTATGTATATGGACCAATCACATTTTACTTGGCAGAGTTTACAGATGTTTGATATGACCTTGAACTATAAAACTCGAGTTTTAATGTGGCAGTGTTTTCAGTCCTTCATCCTGGTTTGAATAATTAACTCCTTAATGAAGAATGTTGTCTTCCTTCACAATAGCTCAATATAAATGATTTTGTAATATATAAGACTTTGGTGTTTCAAATTCGAGAATAAACACCATAATGAAATTTACTTCCCGTGGTAGTTCAATTGAATTTAAAGGAGTAGACTTTCCACTGACTTACTGTATTGTAAGATCATGAGCAAGTCATTTCTCTTCTCTGGGTCATTTCCCTCATTTATTAAAAAGTTCTAAAATTCTGATAGTTTGACTTTTTGGACTGTGAATCCTTATCCCCAAGAAGGCCTTAATATCCAGTGTTGTTAACCTAAGGGGGTCTCATTGGCCTAAAATCAATTTCATTTTTCTGCTACTTCATTTTCACTTACTTATAATTGTATTCTTTTGGATTCTCCGTAAGAAAATAATCTCACTGATCCACTGTAACTTTGGAACTTCTAGAAGTCAATTAATCAGTAATTCTTTATTAAGCATCTACTTTGTGCCCAGATACTGTGCTGGGAATGCAAAAAAAGGCAAAAGACAGTTCATGCCTTCAAGGCTCACCCTCTACGACTGGGAAACAAATCCAGGATGAATAGGAATTAATTGGAAAGAGAGAAGACGCTGGAACTGAGGGGTTGGGAAAGGTTTCCTGTAGAAGATTTTGATTGGGACTTGAAGGAACTTAGATGTGGAAGGAAAGCATTCCAGGCATGTAGGGCAGCCAAAGAAAATTTATGGAGCTGAGAGGTGGAGTACCTTGTTTGTGGAACAACCAGGAGACTAGTGTCACTGGATTGAAGCACCTAGTGTTTGGGGGAGCAAGGTATAAAAAGAAAATGCAAAGGTGGAAGGGGGCTATGTTGTGAAGGGCTTTGAATGCCAGAGAATTTTGTATTTGATCTTCGAGCAGTGAGGGAGTCAATGAAGTCTATTGAGTAGGGGAATAATATTTTCCTGTGCTGTAGGAAACTTACTTTGGTGGCTGAATGGAGTATGGATTGGAATGGGGAGAGGTTTGAGTCAGATAGATCTACCAGTAGGCTATTGCAATAGTGCAGCATGAGTTGATGAGTGTCTGCACCAGGGTGTTGGCTCTATCAGAGGAAAGGGGGAATCATAGAGAAATGTTACAAAGGTGAAATTGACAGGCATTGGCCACAGATATGGGGATGGGGGGAGTGAGAGCTACTGAGAAATTGAAAAATGACACCTAGGTTGAGATGCTGAGAGACTCAGGATAGTGGTGCTCTCAACGATAATAGGGAAATTTGGAAGCAGGAATGGTTTGAGTGAAAGATAATGAACTCAGTTTTGGATATACTGAGTTTAAAATGTCTGTTAGACATAAAGTTTGGGGTTTCTGGAAAGTGGTTAGAGGTATGAGACTAGAGGTCAGCAGAAAGATTAATTCTGGATAGGTAGATTTAAGGGAGAAGAGAAGAGGATCCAGAAGAGAGCTCTGTGGAACACCTACCATTAGATAATGGTATTATCTGAATTAGGATTGATCAAAGGAGACTGAGAAAAGGAGCAAAAGAGTGCTCTAATAAGTAGGAGGAGAACCAGGAAAGAGTGGTACCCCCAAAACTGAGAAGAGAGTATCAAGGAGGGAGAGGGTGGCAAACCTGTCAAATAGTGTAGAGAAGTCATAAAGAATGATTAGAAGTTTGATAATATACCAAGGGGGAGCTAGATGGCACAGTGGGAAGAGTGTTGGACTTGAAGTCAGGAAGACCTCAGACATTTAATAGTTGTGTTGAATCCTGGGCAAGTCACTTAACCCTGTTTGCCTCACTTTCCTCATCTGTGAAATGATCTGGAGAAGGAAATGGCAAACCTCTCCAATATCTTTGCAAGAAAACTTAAGTATAATTAATATTTTTTTGGAACCTGAACACAGTAAGTTTCAAATGTAAATAGATCGTTTTTCACTGATAATAGATTTTTAACTTTGTGTTAAAGTTTTCTTTGCAAGAAAACTTCAAATGAGGTCATGAAGACTCACTTATGACTAGAAAATTGTTGAACACAATAAGTATAGAATAAAAAGTTGACAGTTTAAACCTGCAAAAATTTTGGAAATTTTTAAGTGGTCTGTTATATCATTTCCTAAAGAAAAATTATTTTGCTAACTTTCACACTAGACACAAGTTACCCAGTTCCTGATGTTTAACATAAGTATAATTATATTTTTTGGAACCTGATCACAGTAAGTTACAAATGTAAATAAATGGTGTTTCACTGATAATAGATTTTTAACTTTGTGTATTTTTTTGGTTGAAACTTTATCTTTTTTGGAAGACTTATTTTCTAAGACACTGTTCCCGTCTATGAGCATGGCTTTTGGAAAAGTCAGTTACTTCTGAATAATTTAATCTGCTATAAATTCTCTAAATTAAAGTTAATTAGTGTTGGTCACTATTGAAACAGGTCAAAAACTTTAAATTCATGTTTTTAAAAAAAATATTATAGTTTTGATTTTTTTTCTTCTTTTGGTTTGGTTGTTTCTTGTTTCCTCTTTAGGCCCCCCAGATCTTTATACTTTCGGAAGTTTTATGGCACTTGTTGACTACTCAGGTTTTCCTTGAAATCTTTGTTTAGAATTTTAAGGGAGTTATCTTCTATCTAGAAGGGGGAATTCCATACCTCTTCCCTGTAACACATAGAAATGCCACTCTCCCCTCACTTCCATTCTCTTGAATTTAGAAAGTTGGTGTGAGAAAGAATAGTGAACTTGAAAGTCATTTAGTGAGTTCATCAGTGTAAACAGTAGGAAAAAACCAGAATTCTGAAACGCTGTAGTAGAGAACAGTAAAAAGTAAGTATGTAGGGTACTTTTGTCAAACTCTTAAATCCCTGATAATGATTTGAAATACTTTAAATGTGTGTTGTTAAATTAAGGTAAAGTGGAAAATTGCTTAAAATAAACAAAATTTCACGTGTGGCTTAGTGAAATCTGAAATTTCTTTTGGAAGTTATATAGTAGAATTATGTAGTTTGTAAATAATATTTTTGGTTAACAGTGAATGAAATGTGGAACAGAGAAATGCATTCATTGTTCTTTTTGAGATAGTGGGCTAGACTGTTGCAGGAGCACAAGTGACTAGTTTGTCAGGCTCACTTTCAGCAGGGAGGAAGGAAAGGATAAGACTTTTTGATATAACAGTGTTCTCTTGAATAGAAAATACATTCCCAAAGTAAAAACCATATCCAGTAATTTTCTTTTGTTTAACATTGGTCCCTGATATCTCTGTGGGTTACTCAGAGAGGAAGTGTGCAATAAAAGGAAAAAAGGGGCTGGCAGCCTTCGTTGTTTTTTTTTTTTTTAAAGAACAGATGATGTGTGATCCTGGGCAAGTCACTTAACCCTGCTTGCCTCCATTTCCTCATCTATAAAATGAGCTGGAGAAGGAAATGGCAAATCACTTCAGTATTTTGCCAAGAAAACTCCAAATGAAGTCATGAAGAATCAGCTATGACTAGAACCCCAGCAACCAGTTTCCTGCATCCCATTTCCTGCAGAGGAATGTCTAGTTCTGTCTCTTCCGTTGACTTTGGAGAAAACAAAGATTTGTCATGACTGTAGTCCTAGACAGGCTTGAAAGGAAACTTGTGGCTCATGTTTAAATGGTCTTATCAATTATTCCCTAGACTGACTTTTTTCTAGACTCTAGGATATGTTGATACATCTCTCTTAGGTCTAAGTTATCAGTTGTCTACTTTGGCTGCCTGAGCTTGAAAATTGCTTTTTGACTTGGACTTGACGTGGGAAGTTCTCAGATTGGCAACTGTTCTCTTTAAATGATGAAAACCTCATCTGGAGGTTACCTATATAGCTTTATGGGAGAGGTGTGGTCTTTAAAGAACTTCCTGTTGAAGAGCATTATCTTGAAAATATTTCTTTGCTAAAATTTTCTAGGAAATTTTGAAGTAGTTCTTCAGCACTTCCTGAAGTGTCATGATTTTGTTTCCTTCTATGAGGTAATGAGTAGATGATGAATTACTCCTGTAGGGTACCACTGAGATTAGTTAATTTTCCTAAAAACAAATATTCATATTTCTTTTCCTTCTGTCACTGTTAATTTCTCTTTCCTCTTTCTTTCTCAACCCACTTTGCACAATCCTTCCCCAGGTTCCTCCCTCATGAAATCATACTTTTACATATCTTTTGGAAAAACTGTCTCAGGACTTTAGTGGGTACTTCTTTCAGGATCCAGAGTAATCCTAGAAAAGAGGCAGGAATCACATGAAGGCTGTACAGTGATTCTTCAAACTGTTGGGATGGTTTTATGTGTGGATTTAAAACATAAAATCTTTTTAATTCAAGTGCCTCTGAATTGGAATTTGTAATAATTTGGACTGTGGCTGGCTTTACCATGACACTGCCTTTGAAAAAGCTTATTTTGCACAAAATTACAGAGAGAATTTTTAACAATATTAAAAGGAAAAAATTATTTTCTAGTATTTGTTCCCTAGAAGAACCCATTTATAAATAAAAGCAATCAATGGCCTTATTTAAAAATCTGCTTTTTTGTTTATTATCCTAGATTACTTGTTTTTAGATCATGTCAGACTCTTTATGACTCCATTAGAGTTTTCTTTGCAGAATATTAGAGTGGTTTGCTACTTCCTTTTCTAGTTCATTTTTACAGATGAAGAAACTGAGGCAAACTGGGTTGTGACTTGTCCAGGGTCGCACATCTATTAACGTGTCTGAGAAGAGTTGTTTATTTTATATTATTTTTTTCTGCATTAAAACTACCTTAATTTTTGAATTTTTGCCTTTTATACCCAGCAATTAATATTTTTAATCAAAGATTAAAGATGAGGAATTCATTTTTTAAATCAAAGATTAAAAATGAAAGCGAAACAGTTCACTAATACCAAGCAACATTAACTTTCTGACCACATATGTATATTCCACACCCAAGTGGGGGAATATATATGTTTCTTCTCTGGGATTGGGCTGTCATTTAAATATGTAATGACTTGTGGTTGAATAGGAGCTAATAGAAAAACCCATAAAAATCTCAAGCAAGCTTTGTTTATATTTCTGTTATGAGAAATAAACAATTTTTAGTGTAAGTAAAACTATAATTCAATAACCTTTTATAAATAATTTGATATCTCTAAACTTTAGGTACCTCTGTGATGACTTTAGTTTCTTCTCAACTCAGAGATGTATATTTTCTAATTTCAGTATATAAAATTATAGAATATGCTTGGATGCCTTGGTATGCATAGGTAATGATATATTTTTTCAATTTTACCTTTAAAATTTCCACCACCTCATTGAGGAAAAAGAAAGAAAAAAAACAAAACTTTTTTTTTTTTAAACTAATATGTATAGCCAAGCAAAACTAATTTCCACATTGGTTATATTTTAAAAAAATAAAATAGATGTCTCAGTCTGTACCCATCAGTTTATGTCATGTTTCACTCCTGGGAGGTAGGTAGCATTATTTTGTCATGGAATCAAAGTTGTTTTTACAGTACTGCTAATGTATAATAATATATAATATTTACATCTATAAATAAAATATAATACATAATACAATAATATTCTTATTCTACTCACTTCATTCCGTATCATCAGTTCATGCAAGGCTTCCCAGTTTTCTCTGAAGTAGTCCCAATTGTCATTCATAGCTCTACCAATAGGGCCTTAATATTCCTGTTTTCCCACAGCCACTCCAGTATTTTATTTTTTAAATCACTTTTGCCAATCTGATGAGTAGCAGGTAAGCCTTAAGAGTTTCTTTAATTTGCATTTCTCTAATTATTATTTACAATGCAGGATATGTTCTTCACTCTGTGAACATAACATTAATGCCAAAAAAAAAAAAAAAAAGACTTTCTGCCATATCTTAAAAAGTATGCCGAGTAAAAGTAAAGGCTTGCAGGGCCTTTCCACAGTATCTCACCTTTAAACAAAGGCAGCTTATTGCTGTTTGCCAAACATCAGAATATGCTATTGTTGCTTTTCATAAAATTCTTTTGTCCAGTTACTAATGTGCTCTTTTTCTGAAGTAGTGTGTTTACAGATTTCCAAAGCAGAATACCAATGGCTGTTGGTTTTCATTAGTTAATTGGGAAACCAATCTCTTTGATCTTCTATCTATGGCTCTTATTTTTTCATCACAATATATATTAGTGTTTCCTCTCTTCTTTCTGATTTCAGCCTCAGCCATTTGCTTTGTTAGGTGAAACTTCTGTTTGAAGGCTGGTAACTAACTATATTTTCAGTGATGTACCTTAGAAAAAACTGCCCACTGTCCACTGAAATGATGATTAATAGCAGATATTAAATGGTGAGTAGAATGAGACTATGGTAAACTCCGAGTATTCAGAAAATGCCACATTAATTTGATCAATTACTGATTAGTGCTTTGAAACTATAGAGTGAATCACTGTGCTTTTCAAGGTAAAAGATGCATTTTTAAAAAGATGTTGTGTAGATCATGTCAAAAATAATGATCTTTTTTAAACAGAAACAATTTTCAATACAGATAAATAGCAAGAATAGCAAAGTGTGTTTTAGTCTTAGTAGGCACATTAATAGAGAGACTGAAGAAATCAATAGCTCTGGTATCTCCATTTATTCTTATCTTCTACATTCTTTCTCTTAGAAAACTGCCTTTGAATACTTCAAAGCCTGAAAGGTTGTTTCAGAGCTTCTCTCCTCTTAATTCCCTTATTAATATTCTCAGCGACTTAATGTAAGTCAAATCAGAAAGAGATTTTTAAGAGGCCAGTTACCGGGCAGATATTGTTAGTTATACATGTTCATGTTCTGATGAATATAGGACATGAGGTAAGAATGATTAGTTGGAAGGGCTAAGTGAGGTTTTCTTCCTCTGAGTCCCAGGTTTCTTTTCTGAAATGGTATGTAAAGTTTGTTCCAGATGGTTATTTGGGAGATAGATACTCTGAATAGCTCTTGAATCTGTGTGTTTCTAGTGGCTTAATGCCTCTTAGAGTTAATGAGTCAGTCTATAAGGCAACGACAGGTTCTGGATTTGGAATCAGAGAACCTGGATTAAAATCCTAGATCAGCTACCTGCTACTTGGGCAAGTCATTTTATCTCTTTGAGCCTTTGCTTACTCATCTGCAGGAAGTTGGGCTAGATCTAGATCAGTCTTCAGCTCTAATTTTGTGATCTTGTGATCTACTTTAGCTATTTCCATATGAAGCTACAAGCATTTTGTTTCCTTCTTGATTGATGATATGGTTGATGAACTGGGAAAGAGGAGTTTCATTTTTATTATAGGTTAATCATAAATTTGAGAGGCAGTAGAGCATATTGGATACTTTGCTGGCCTTTGAATCAGAGAGAAACCTGGGTTCAAGTTCTGTTTTTTATACATACTAACTGTATGATCCTGGATAGGTCACTTAACCTGTACAAAGGTCTCCAGGTCAGATGAAATGTTAACCTGAATGAGTGATAAAGTCAAAAATCTGGGTCATTATCAATTATAGATTCTCAAAATTGGAATGGACCCAAAATGCCAGCTAATAATATCCCTATAACCGCATAATTACCTTCTATAATATCACTGCCAAATGGTCAGGTCTTTTCTGGTCTCTGTACTTAATTTATTTTCTGGTCTGTACTTAATTTATTTTTTTAACCTATGTGTAGGACTTAATCATTCTTACTAAACCTTTTTAGATTTGGCTTATCATTCTGTTGTTATTATAAACCTTTTGGATTCCATTTGTGTTATCTAGTAAATTAATACTATCTCTCCCAGCTTCATGTCATTTATATATTTGTTCTTCATATTCTGTTTCCTAGAAAATATTCAGGTATATGCTGATATTAATGCATAATTAAAGCACAGTATTTCCTTCCTTCCTTCCTTCCCTCCTTCCTTCCTTCCTTCCTTCCTTCCTTCCTTCCTTCCTTCCTTCCTTCCTTCCTTCCTTCCTTCCTTCCTTCCTTCCTTCCTTCCTTCCTTCCTTCCTTCCTTCCTTCCTTCCCAATATGACTAATAAAGAAATGTTTTACATGAATTGCACATATATAACTTGTATCAGATAGCTTACCATCTTTGTCGGGGGTGGAGTTGGGTGGAGGAGGAACAGAATTTGAAACTCAAAACTTTTTTTTAAAAATTGTAAAAAATTATTTTAACATAATTGGGACAAAAACCAAATTTTTTTTTAAAAATCAGTTCTAGAATGAAAGGGATTACTGTTTAACTATCTTTAATCCTTTAATTTTAATAATGATTTTGCTTGAAATAAATTTTTAAAATATTTTAGTATAAAAATATTAACATAAAGATATGAACTAAAGGGGGTATCCTGGTGAGAATGTGGTGTGTGTGATCTTATAAGACAAAAGCAAATAATAGAAAATACTTTGTAAATTGTAGGGACTAGAAGTGGTGGGGGTGGTATGTGTGTCTTTGGGGGGTGGTACGCGTATATGTATGTAGGGTGGGTGGGTGGGATGCATTCTGTAAATGTTTCTGAGGTAACTGGAGCAAGTGTCTGATTTTTTGAGGGGGCAAAAAAGGCTATGAGAAAGGAGCATTTCTCCATGAAATAAAGTAGGAGAAGCCAGTAAACCTTGAGAATGTGTGTGAGAATCTGGTAGCAGTTTTTGTTACTTTTCATGTGTGAAAAGTTCACATTGTTACAAGGCTATATACTTTATCCTGAAGTGGCTCTGTGACTGTTTGACTTGAGATCTGAAAAAAAAAAATTAGAGCGAGCCTATTAAGAGCAGCTGATTTGTTGCAAGAGTAGGTGTTTCTATCTAGAAATTTTTCTGTTTCTTTGGTGAGATCTCCATTCTTTAACATCTTTGCTATTCCACGAATATCTTGTTCGTGCAACTTTAAGCTCATTAACCTTGCTGTGTGCACTGCATATTGAAACACAATTTCTAATTTAGTCCCCTGTGTTTCGGCTTCACAGATGATTTAAAAAAATTTGGAACAATTACTTAATTGCAATGATGCTTGGTCATTGTCAAGTCTGAAGGCAAAGTAGAACCCTTAGGTTTCATTTGTTAAAACTTCCTTGTTTGTGGCTTTATTCTCTTATACATATATGCATAATAGTTGAAAAAAAGTCTTCTTTCCTGTTCTATTCATATTTAGCCATTTGGTTGAGTTATGGAAAAGCCTGTGCTCTGCTTTGTGTATTTGCTCATTTGGAAACCTTGTATAGTTTATAGAGACACTAGTGATTTGTTCCCTAGCCTCCCTGTGGATTTTGTTCCATATTACAATCTAATTCCACGTCCGTGTCGTGCACTCCTGAGCCGTTAATTTGTACATTTTGATGCAGTTTGTTTCATCGTGTTTTTGTAATCCAAACTGAATGTAACGAGCTGTGTGCTTTGGGGACCTAGCTTTGCCTTGCCAATTAGAACAAAATGGTTACTGAGAGAGAGTGTGTTTTAAATAAAACATGGCACCTCTGAGTGGGACTGACAGTCAATGGGGAATAAAGAGATGGTTTAACTTTTGGACTGAGAAAGAATAGGCTATCTAAGATCAGTCTTTTTTAAGAGGACAAGGTGAAGATTTGCCTTCATAATGTAAGACTGTAAATTTTCCCCGTATGACCAATCATATTTAGAAGTTTGCCTTTCGAAGTTCAGTTCTTTTTCATGGCTATATAGAGTATCACCATAAAAACTCTTTATTAGAATATCAGTCTGCTCCAATTTCTAGCTCCCAACCATTCATTCCAAGGGATGGTGAGTATATAAAGTAAGTGGTCCAGCTGCAACTTCTACCTATCTCTCACCATAGGAACTTTACAATTATTGTTATTAGCGCCAATACAAAAGAGTGCTCTTAATTTTTTCCTCTGTGTCACTAAGTGTAACAAGATTTCAATATTTATGGAATCTAGGAACTGACATTAAAAAAAATGTGATGTATTTATTGAGTTTAAAGTCCGCTTGCAGTTTCAACAGGACACATCAGACATAAATGTCTAAAGGTACAGATTCGCTTTTATATTCTCAGTATATTCACATCATGAGGATGGTCTTATTTCACCAATTTCCTCATACAAATGGTTTCAGCAAGTTGTCCTCCAATATGCCTTTTTTCCCCTTTTGATCTTTTAATGGATATTTGTATAGGTTTTGGCCACTAACCATGGTTGGCCCACAGTGCTCTCTGGGGCCCGCTTTTGTTCTTCCTCCGTAATGTTTCACTAGGTGATCTAATTAATTAGTTTTCATGAATTCATTTATCTCTTTGCTAATCACAGCTCTTAACCAATCTGGTAAACTCTAGCCTCATATTTCCAACTGCTATTGGACATCTTAAAATGAATGTACTGTAGACCTCTTAAATTCAACATGTCCATTCCTGAACTTAATATCTTTTCCCCAAATTCCCCCCTCCTTTTTAAACTTCCATATTATTGTTGAAGATCCCACTGATGGAGTTTGAAAGGTAGGGAGATTCAGGAACTCCTCAAGGACCAGAGTACTGGATAGGGTTGTCAGGAATGAATTCATGGACTCAGGCATTCTTGAAGTTAAGTTGACAAAGATTTATTGTTATCCTTTTCAGCAGGCAAGAGGTCTTAGGAAACCTGCAACCTTAGAAAGGTACTGTTAAAGTTTATATAGGATAAACTGTAGTAAAACATGTGCCAAATATTCTAACTAGGTGATTCAAGGTGGGATTAGGGAATGGTTAAGGAGTGGTCAGTTCTTAAAGGAACATGCACTTTTAGTATCTACTGTCCAGGAGTTTTATTGGGAAATAGCCCAAGGGAGGACTGCCTGGAAGTGTGTTACTTTAGGCCTGCAAGGTCACTAAGTCAACTAATGGTCTGGGCTGACAGAAAAATACCCAGGCTGTTCCGATCAATGTCTTGTTTTGACAAGATATTCATATGTCTGCGTCTGGGATGCACGTAATGAGGAATCAGGGATGCATTGATAGTCCAGTGAATAGTAAACTTTATGAGTTTGTACACAGTCATTTCAGCCATTACATAGCCAGTTTAAAATAATAAATTCTATAGGTGCAGCTGGCTACTGTATCAGGAATAGAGAGAAATGTTTTGGTGTAGGGCATCCTGTCTTAGAGCTGGGGAGAAACTGGTAGGGATAGTGTTTTGAGGATAGGGAGAAGTGTGACTTTGGAATTGGGGTCCAAGCATAGGCACCCAAGCATCCCATCACCACCATCCTCCCAAGTCATCCAGGCTTGCAGCCTGGGTATTATCTTCAACTCTTTACTAACTCTTACATTCTTTTGTCAAGGCCTGTTGATTCTGTATTTTCAACATCTCTCACATATTCCTACACCACTCTAGAGCAGGCCCTTATTGCCATTCCTGCTTGTGGGTCTCCTGTGCCTCAGGTCCCTCCACTCTTGTCCATCCTCCATTCAGCTGTCAAAAGTGGTTTTTGTAAAGTGCAAATCAAAACATCGCCCCTCACCCCCTACTTAGTGTAAAGTTCAATATTTCTTCATCACATATAGAATCACTTGTAAAATGCTCTGTTTTACATTCAAAGCCCTTCATAACTTGGCCTCTCTCTCACTTTTGAACCTTATACCTCTTCTTCACCGTCCCTGCCCAACATACTCTTTGATCCAGTGACTCTGGCCTCCTTACTTTCCCTCACACAAGATACTCTTATCTTCAGACTCTAGGCATTTTCCCTGACTGGCCCCCATGTCTGGAATTCTCTCCCTCCTGATTGATGTTTTCTGACTTTTCTGTTTTCCTTCAAGTCTGTAACAGCAAGCAAGGCAAAATCTTTGCTATTTTTCTGGATTGAGTTTTAACCAGTCTGATATGTGCATGTGGGCTCTAGCCAATCAGATACTGAGAAGAACTGTATATAAAGAAAGCTGATGTTGAGAAAGCAGACCTGAAAACCTGCCTTGAAGTGGGTGAGCCAGTGTTGAAAGAGGAGAGCTGGAAGGAGACCTCTGAGCCTGGGAGGAGAGCTCTAATGGCAGAGACTTGCTGAAGGAGCGTCTGACCTTGGAAAGCAAATAGAGCTGTAGGGCAGAAACATGCCATGAGGCTTAGCCTCTTTTGAGAGCTCTTAAAGAGAACTGAGTTGCCCTGGAGCCTCTGGATTTGGAGACGAGAGCGCTGGTACTGTGTGTCAGTATTGTTAGTCTGTTGAGCTTTGTTTTCCCAGAGGCAGAAGCTGTGGAGTGGAGCAATCCTCCTGAGCTGAGACACGGAACGGGAGCTGAGAGTTAACCTGCGTGTGAATCAAGGCGAGAGTCGGAAGTGGTCAGCCCGCAGGAAGAGCCCTGGAACTTGGATGTCAACCTGGAGTAAAGATGGAAGAGGACTTTCCTTGGACACTTGATGTTGATTAAGGATGTTGCTGTGAATGTTATGCTTTACTTATTGAACAATGTTTAGTTTATTGCTGAATGAATACAGAATTTGTTATACTCTGCAATTAGACCATTGAAATTGCTCACAGCAGCAGTCCTCATGTGTGCTGCCGTGATTGATGTTACAAAGTCTCAGCCACAATCCTACCTTCTACATGAAGCCTTTCTTGATTCTTTAATACTAACACCTTCCCTCTGTTAATTATTTTCTGTTTAATCATGTAAATGTATGTAAATAAAAAATAATTTAAAACACATACACACATGCACAAATGTAATCTTCTTTGTACGTAGTTTTCATGTTGTCTCCTCCATTACACCATGTACTCAATCAGTGCAAAGACTGTCTTTGTCTTTTGCCTTTCTTTAAGCACAGTGCCTTGCACCTAGTAGCCCTTAATAGTGTTTATTGACTGACTGGTTGTGAAACATTAAAATACATTAAAATTTGAGTATATAAAGAGCAAAAAATAAAGTAGTAATGATAAATGTTTATTGACTTACAATAGTAATAAAACTGTGCTTGTTTACCTTTATGGACTTCATTTTTCTCTCTTCTGTTTTTTAGCATTTCATTGATAATCACTTTCCACCAATTCTCCCTTGTAACTAGTGTAATTAAGTAAAAAAAAAAATCAACACATTGTCTTTGTGTGAAAACATGTCTCATTCTTTACCTCTTACCCTTTATTTCTCTACAAGATGTGGAAAGAATTCTGTCGTCTCTTCTCTCAGGTGCAGCTAGGTGGCCCAGTGGGTAGAGCTCTGGGCCTGGATTTGGGGAGATCTGAGTTGAAATACTTTGTAGTTGATTGACCTCAGGCAGGTCCCTTAACCACTGTCTGCCTCAGTTTCTAAATCTGCAAAATGGAGATAGTAATAGCATCTGCCTCCCAAGGTTATTGTAAGACTCAAATGAGATAATATTTGTAAAATGCTGTCCATGATTTAAAGTGCTGTATGGTATTATTATTATTCCGAAGTCATGCTTGGTCACAATCCTGAAGTCTTTTCTGTACATTATTATACATTATTAATGTCTTTGTGTAAATTATCCCAGTTCTGCTTGTTTTGTTCTCTTTATCAATTCATATGACTCATAACAAGTATCTTTGAATCTGTCCCATTTATTGTTCTGGTACAATAATATTTCGTTATATTTATATGTTTACATGTATGTACATAACATGCATAAAATGTACACATACAGATGCATGCATACACATGTGTAATGTGTGTATATGTATACATGTGGTTTTAGTCACTCTTCATGATGCTATTTTTGGGGTTAGGGGGATTTTTTGGTAGATACTGGAGTGGAGTGGTTTTCCATTGCCTTCTCTAGCTCATTTTATACATGAGGAACTGAGGCAAACAGGGGTTACATGACTTGGCCCAGGGTCCCACAGTTACTAAGTGCCTAAGGTGAGTCTTCCTGATTCCAAGCCCAGTGTTCTTTCTATCCATTGAGCCACTGCCACTGTGCTACCTAGCTGCCCTACCTAGCCACCCTTATATATTTATATACCCTATACATCATATATATACACCGTGTGTGTGTTTTTATATACCATAATGCCATAATATTTTTAGCCAATGCTCAGTTAATGGGCACCCATCTTTTTTTCCATTTCTTTGCTACAACAAAACCTACTGTTGAGAAATATTTTAGGATTTTCCTTTATTAGGATACGTGCCTATGCCTAGCTGTGGTATACAGTTTAGTTGATTTTGGAGTAGAGTTTCCAATTGTTTTCTTGAGTGTTTGAACCATTTCATAGTTCAGCCAGCAGTGTGTTATCCTGTTCTCCAGCAGCCCCTCCAACAATTATCATTTTCCTCTTTTGTCACTTTGTCCATCTGATGGATGTGTGGTAGATAACTTTTTATTTATACCAAGTAATAGAAATGGTTCTGCCATAGCCCTGGGTCAGATGAACTGCTAAATTTAGAGTAACAGAAGAGTTCCAGATTCTAAAATTTTTCATAATTTGTTTTAGGAAGAAATTGTACCATACTGAACATCTTTAAGGCAGCATTGTTCAGTGCTTTTTTAGAGATGGACATTCGATCTGTCAGAATGTATCAAGAGGTATACTAGATTCAGTTTGAGGAAACTCAACAGTAAAGATTTTTCTAATTGAAGCCTATGGAAAGATGGGCTTTGAGTTGATGAAAATTTATTTCTATATATGTTTCTTTGAAAATCACAATTTTTTTACATTGACTTTTGAAAACTATGCCTATTTTGTTGATGATTCAAGGAGGAAGATAAAATACTTAAAAAGCAAAATGCCTTTGCTCTAGATGAAAATGTAGGGTTAGGAAAGAATTTAGAATGCACTAGGTGACTCCAGAAAAGCAGTTGTGATAATGCTTCAGACAGAGCAAAAACAAACATTTCTCACATAAAAGGAGATAAACACAGAAAATACATTACACTGTAAAGAATCATTGTCAACAAATCGATATCAATATTTAAACTTAGATTCTCCCAATGTGAAGGAAAAGTTAGCTGAATTTTAAGAAGGCATAGACTATAATACAAGTCACTGAAGATTTTAAAGGTCCTGTCTTGAATTTTGACAAATTTAACAGAGAAGTAAAAGAAAAGGAACAAATATTATAAATGAACAAATTGTTGGAGAAACTAGAAGGTAGTTGACAGTTTTGACATCTAAATGAAACTGCTAAAGTATGTGTTTCACAGTATTTATACAAAGCTTTTGCAAAAAACTACTGTGTATTGGGGTACAGAGAGTTGGCAAATACATGTAAAAAGGCAGAAATAGTAAATACATCCTTTATAGACCACAACACAAAAAAAATATATCACTCCAGAGAGCACAAACACAGGCAACAATAGAAAGGCAAATTCCCCCTCTAAATATCTGCAGAATGCATAAATATTTGGGATCACTCTGCCACAGAACAAGAGAAACTTTTATAGATTCAACTAAAAGTGCTCTTTACAGGAATGAGGAGCAACTTAACTATGTGGAGGAATATTCAGTACTTGTGGCTGGGATGGGCCAATATGATAAAAAAGATAAGATACTTAAAGTTTCCTTATAGTTTTAGTGCTGTACCACAAATGCTGTTAATGCCTTACAGGACCTCCTGATTTTTAGAGACAGATGGGTAGTAGTGTTATTCTAGAGTTGAATAGACAGTGATTCTAAATATTAAGATGTAGCTCTTGCAAAGAATTTTCACTAACATTCAGAAAAAACTGAGTAATGCTCAAAGTTAAGTTCTGAGACAATAAAACCTAACCACATTTCCCTGGATAAATTCTACTGGGATGATTTCCTTGAAGAAAAAAATAGCTTTGGACTATATTTGGAAGACCTAAGTACATATCCTTGATTTGACACTTCCTAAATATGTGACTTTGTATATGAAAAAAAAATATTTTTAACCTATAAAAATGAGAATAATACTTTTGCTACCTATCTCACATGGTAGTTAGTCAGCAAAGTGCTTTATAAAATAAAACTACATAGTTCACTAGTATTCTCAGAAGACTGTAGTGGGAGATCATTTTTTTCTCTGCAAAACCTTAATGTGCATCAAGTGAAAGTTTATCTTTGAACTGAAAATGAACAATTATCTGTTTTTCTTTTCTTCTTGGGCAAGTGGTCTTGAGTTTTTGCCCTTCCACCTCAATTTGAGATTTAGTTTATTTGCCTCCCTCAGAAAGGGAATCAGTGATAGAATATGCTTTGATGGTAGGTGCTGAGTCTGGAGTTATTGCTAGATTGAAAAATGATAGCTATTTCTGTCAGTCTGACCATCTACTCTTGGACTGTACTTGTTTTATACTATTTTTTCCATCCTCAGTAAACAAACTCTTGATCAGTAGTGACAGTGTTGCCTAACCACATGAAAAAAAAAACCAGGTAGGTTGATCCTGGTGTAGATAACCTTTTATTTCACTCTAATACATTCTCTGTGTCTGTCAGCAAGGCCAGTGCATCACTTAGTGGCAGTTCCACTTAATGTTTAGTGCAGAAAGCTCTTGAGAAACCATTTGCAAACTATCTTTTGACCGTTCTGTTTACTTTATTTGTTATCTGGGGGTAAAAAGGTTCTGTATTGCATTTAGAGACATTTTTAATTGAATACAGAACATCTTGGAAAATTGCAAAGTTTTTGAAGTGGAGGATCACTGGCAGCTTACCTACTGGCACCTAAAGTAAGTCTGTGGCCTATGAGAGAGTCTTTGAAAGAAAGGAAATACTTGATTCATATGCATTCATAAATATTTTAAGTGTGCTGTTGTTGAACAGCTTCAGTTTGTTCTGATCTTCATTTCTTCCCTTAATATTCTGGGCACATCCCTTTCATGCCTTAGTATTTCCATATGTGTTTGACCAGTGTAGTTGAATCATTGTCAACTGAGAGGCTACTAGGTACTATTCAGATAACTAGCACTGCCCCTCAAGTCTGTGTATTTGAATTGATCATTCTCTAATTCTGCTATTTAAAACTTCTCAGAATGTCTCTGCATGTTTTAGATAGAAATAAATGTAGACTATTTAGTGTGTAGATTCAGAAACAAAGATTTGGGGGACGTTGGAAGCACCATGCCAACATGTATCAGAGAGAAAGAAGGATGGAAGAGAGGAAAGAGAGCTAGCTGCAACCAAGGGAGGCCTTTTGAAGTAAAATGTAAAGGTCAGATTTCATGTATTTGTTCCTATCTGAGCTTCATGTGGCACAGCAGAAATTTTTTCACTTTACAGAGTTAGTGATTCTGGAACAGCTGACATTGTTAGTACTTTTGTCTTCTGCTCAGCTCCACTCTGGTATTGGAGAAAAATGACATATTCTACATTTTCAAGACCTTTCCTTATACATTTTTGCAACACAAGGAAAATAGCACTTAGCAAAAATGATAAATACTTCAATTTGAGCATGTACTTTTTTTTAAGTAAAAGCAAACTTTTTTTTTACAATAGAATAATTACTTTTTTTTACTATATAATAATTATATTATTACTATATAATAATTACTCTTTCAAGTTTTACCCTCATTCATTAAGTGGCAGTAAAGTGTAGCCAATTGTTTTTATCTTATTCACTTGGCAACCTAGTCCTCTATTTGAGGAGTTATAATCCCAGTAGCAAGTACAAAAAGAAGTAGGATCTTTATGAAGATTAGTTTTGTAACTGTATTTTTCTTTTTGATGCTTTGCCAGGCCATAGTCAGTCAACAATCATTAAACATCCAGCATATACTTGGGCCTGTGCCAAAGAACTGGGGATACAAAAAACGAAAAAGGTAGTCCTTGCTCTCAAAAGATAGGTCATCTGCTCTCAAATCCCTCCTTGGAGTGGGATGGGAAATAGAAGGTCACTTAATTTTTTTACTTAGCAAAATATAAAAATATTTAATTTGACTAGTGAATATTTAAAATGTGGAACATATATATATATAATTTTAAGCATATCAAGTACATGAAAATGTGAAATACATAAATTTTATATGTATGCATAAATATTTAAAATGTCACTTAGTTCCATATCACAGCCAATTTTATAGGAGAAATAAAAAGGGAATTTTGGAGATCTTGTCTAGGGAGAAATGAAGAAGGGACACAAAACCCTTAATATATTTTGGCCTTTAAAGATTAAGTTGCCTTGAAGAAACCCTAAACAGGATAATTGAATAATATGTGAGATAACTATTTGTGCCAACCTTATTATAGATTGAAACATTGAATATTTTAGTGAGAGGCAACAATGTAGTGGTTAGGATACTGCCATTCAACTCAGGAGCCCTGGGTTTTAGACCCCTTCTCTACCATATTGCCTAGGAATGTGTGCCCTTGGGCAAGGCACTTCTCCTCATGGTTGGGTTTCCCCTGTGTATAAAACGAAGTGTTCTCAGATAATGAACTTTGTAAGTATAAGATGAGGAACAGGTGTAGTTAAGCAATTTTTTAGTATGCTAAAAGGTCAGCGCAAATCACCAGTGAAATTGGTGGCCAGACAAGACATTGTTCTTGTGGTGTACTTCTAGAATATTATGTTAGGTTCTAGATACCACATCGTGGATAGCTGGAGAGCACCAGAGGAAGGCAGTGAGAATGGTAAAGAACCATGTGTCCCTGTTAAAGGAGGGTTAGTTGAAGAAACTGAGGGTGTTTAGTGTGGACAAAACTGGAGGGAAAGTGGGAAACCAGGGACTTGATAAGGATTAAATTTATCCTCTTTGGCATCTAGAGGACAGAATCAAGAACAATAGACAGAATTTGTAAAGAGAGAAATTTAGACTAGATGTCAGGAAAAAGTTACCAACAATTACAGTTATCTCTCAATTGAATGAGGTACTTTGGAAGGTAGTGCACTTCACTTGCCCTGCTCCTTAGGTCCCCAAGCAAAGTTCAGATGACTGAGCATAACCTTACATGGTGTAGTGGGGATTCATTTTCAGTTATTGGTTGAACTAAGGTCCTTCCTTTCTCTGATGTGACTAAATGAATGCTACAGCCTTTTCTGTCTCTAACACCATACTAATAAGCACAATTATTTTTATTGACATAGTCTGTGAACCCAGAGGAGTTGCATTGGAGACTGTAACATGGTTATATGGACAACTGCTGCCCTATGTTACTGAGGAAATGAATAGGCATTAATAGTCGATTTCTTAATTTATTTGAATAAGAAGTATTTAAGTGCTTTTATTATCTTCCCTATACTGTGCTAGGTCCCAAATGCAGATGTCTTATTTAAAAACAAAAAACCAAAACAAAACCCAGGCTTGATTTAATAATCAATAGGAGGAAGTATAACATGATGGAATATGTTTTACTGTGATCTGATAGCAGAATATAGGTTAGGGATCATGGAATGGGAGTAGTAGTAAAGAGAGAATAGAAGCAGAGGTCGACTCTTTAATATAGTCCCTAGAGTGGAGGGTTCATTTTAGAATAATAACTGTCAGAAGAGAAGAAGAAATCTAGTATAAAAAAGAACCAGTAAGTCTTTGGGTCGTAGTGATGTGGTAAGAGAGAGAGAGGGAGAAGATACTTAAAGGAACCAAACCACTTTTATTAGCCCATTGATGTAAGTAGAAAAGTTTAGGAAAGGAAACTTTTAAAGCACTTAAGATCAGACATCTGGGAACTTAGGAGCCACCTAGTCCAATTTCTTCATTTTACAGTTAAAAGAACCACATGGGTAGTCAGTGCTACCTAGAAGTTGCATTTTAACCCAGATTCTCTGATTTTCTGTTGTAATGGCATTTGATTTCAGACTTCTAAATTTTTGAAGGAGTACAGTGGGTGTGGGGATCTATACATGTTGTTTTATTGGTATAAGATATTAGAGAGATGAACCTCCCTTTGTCAGTATAAGTTGCTAAGTGTTCTTCAGTTTTTTGTTTTAGTGAGTTGGTGCTTGGAGCCTTATTAATTTTCAGTCTTGTCCAACTCTTCGTTACCCCATGGACCATCACACACCAGGCCATTTTATCCTCTGCTAACTCTACTCTAATTTTGTGTTCGTTGTTCCATGACATTGTCTATCCATCTCATCCTCAGCCTTCTCCTTTTCCTTTGTCTTTAATCTTTCCCCACATGAGCATCTTTTCCAGTGAAGCTTGTTTTCTCATTATGTATTTGACCTCATTCAGTATTTGACCTTCCAGTGAATAATCAGAATTAATTTAAGTATTGACTGATTTGATTTCTTTGCTGTTCAGAAGTGTGGCACTGACAGATTAAATAACTTGCCCAGAGCCATCTAGTCAGTCTAGATTCAGGTGGGACTTGAACCCAGGTATTCATGACTTGACTTCAGGCTCTTTGTCTGCTACACATATAGAGCAGAACCATAGGAATTGGTAACTGGAAACATGGGATTGGAGTCTAGTGAAAAGCTTTGACTATTTAAATTGAAGTCACTAGAACCAGAGTAAGACAGTACAAGCTGCTAGAAGTAGGTAGATACATTCATTCATCTTTGAATTTGAGTGTGTAATAAACAATGACCCAAGAGAGGACTGTATCATAGAAGCTAAGGAGACAATAAATGGTGAGTGTGTGAACAAAAGTAACTCTAGCTCTGATAGTTGGTACAAGTGTATAAGAAAAAGCTATTCCTCTCTAGATAAGTGGTTAGAGGATATGAACAAGTGCATTTCAAAAAAAAACAAAAACAAAAACAAAAACCCAAATCAAGTGCATTTCAAAAAAACAAGAAATGTAAGCTATTAACATCTTTTTGAAAGAATGTGCCAGATTGTTATTATTAAGAAATGTCAATTACAATGACTCTGAATTTTGCCTCACACCCATCATAGTACCAGAGAAGATAATATTAAATATTAGAGGAGCATGGTAAGACAGACATGCCAGTCACTTTTGGTAAAGGTGTGAATTGGTTTAACTGTTCTGGAAAACAATTTGGAATTGCATCCAAATATTTATTAAGGTACCTATACTTTTGACCCAGTGAAACAGAACTTATTATCTTTCTTTCAAACCTTGACCCAGTGAAAAAGAACTTATTATCTATCTTCCAAACCGTTACCCCACTCCTTTTCCATCTCCCTATTATTGTGGAGAGCAACATTACCCTCCTAGTCACTCAGTTGCAACCTAGGTGTCACCCTGGATATCTCTCACCCTCCGTATCTAACCTTTTGCCAAAGCCTGTTGATTTTACCTTTGCCATGTACCTTGATACCCCCTTCTTTCCTCTGACACTAGCAATACTCTAGTGCAGGCCTTCATCACCTCATGTCTGTATTACTGTAAGGACTGCTGTTGAGTCTGTCTTCCTAAGTCTCCCCACTCCAATCCATCCTCCAGTTAGCCACTAACGTGATTTTCTTAAAACAGAGATCATGTCACATTCACTTCTCCTCCTACCCAATATTCCCCCGTTTATTTAATAGATTCTAGTGGCTCCCTTTTGCTTCCAGGTTGGTATATAAAATGTTCAGAATTTAATACTCTACATAACCTAACCCTCTCCTATCTTTCTAGTCTTCTTACATCTTCCTCCCTGACATGTACTCTCTGATCCAGTGACACTGGCCTCCTGGCTGTTCCACAAGCAAGACATTCCATCACTCGGCTTCAGGCATTTTTTCTGGCCATCACCCAAGCCTGGAATGCTCTCCCTCTTCTTCTCTGACTGCTAATCTTCTTGGCTTCTTTTAAAGTCCCACCTTCTACCTGAAGCCTTCCCTAACTCCTCTTAATTCCAATGCCTTCCCTCTGTTAATGATTTCCTGTTTATCCTATTTATGTTGCTTTGTATGTATTTGTATGTTTTCTCCTCCATTAGATTGTAAGCTCCTAGAGGGCAGGGACTGTCTCTTCCTACCTCTTTTTGTGTCCCCTGTAGTTAGCATTGTACTGGCACATAGGAGACACTTAATAAATGTTGATTGATTGATACCACTACTAGAGCTTTTAAGTGTCTATTATGTACTTGGAAAGAAACAAAAGCCTGTATGCTAAAGGGGCTTCCATTCTGTCAGGAGAAACAACATATACATATATGAATAGACAGATAATATGTATCAAGTTAATATAAGGTAATGTGTAATGGTGAATGGATGCTGTGGAGATATGGGGGAAGCAGGCATATACTCCAAGGAGGTTAAAAGAGGGAAAAGTCCCACATAGAGCAAAAGATTTGTGGTACTGCCCTTTGTAGTAAGAAAAAAACAGAAACAAAGTGAATGTCCATCAGCACAAGAAATGATTAAGCAAATCGTAGTATACGAGCATTAGATTTAAGATATGATTAAAATTCTAAAAAGGAAGATTTCCAAGAAATTTGGCAAGACTGATGAAAACGATGTCAAGTGAAATTGCCAGAACCAGGTGGACAATTCACATATTTATCACAATAGTATAACAGAAAAAGTTGGAAGACTTCAGAAGATGAATCACGTTGGTAACTAATCAAATCATGATTTCAGCAGAACTGGAGGTGAAGCATACTTTTACTGCTTCTGCAGAGAGGTAGTACACCAGAGGTGTAAAAAGAGGCATATGCTTTCAGATTTGTTCAGTGTGTTGATTTGTTTTGTTTGACTGTTCTTTTAAAAAATAACTTTCTGAAAAATTTTAAGAAATATTTGTTTTTATATCTGCTATATTTTCTCCTAGAGAGCTATCCTTTATAAAAAAAATATGCAAAAATAAAGTTCAGTAAAACCAATGAACATAAAGAATATTCATACCTATGGACCATCACTTCTACAAAGAAGTGAGGAAGAAGAGGAGGAGGTGTCTCACATCTCAATAGTAAAGCAATCAAAATAGAGTACTATGAAAATATAATGACCTCAAAAAAGAGACTACTTATTCATTATAAGGAAAAAGTACTAGGGGGTGACTACCCAATATGGGTTAGTCAGAAGTGACAGTGATGTTTTAAAAAAAGATGACCAGTGATACTTTGTAAAGGTAAAACAGAATGAACCCTGAAGCAAGATGTCTTTTGATGTCTTCTAAGTACTCTGAGTTATATGTATTAAGTAGAGAATTTGTTTTTAGGAAACCTTAGGAATCCCCTCTAAGAATACTTTTCGACAGTAAGTGTTGTTGATAGATATGGGTGACAATAAACGTCTTGTATCTATGTGTATCTTTTAAAAGTAAGATATCAGTAGGTAAATTTCCCTATATAACTGAATTACTGATTCCCATGCTATTTTTAGTATTTGGGTCTCTTGAAGTTGAATGTGAGTATTTTTCATTGTTTTACTAATGATTCAGTGATCTGCCCTTTATCTTGTCCCTTAGGAAAGTATTTTCTATTTTTCCTATAAGTAACCAAACTACTTAACTGTTCTTCCCAGGGTAAATCTGCTAGTTATAAATAAAAATGTTTTACTACCAAAGCAGAACTGTCATAATAAACCAATCATATGAATTTTAGGAAACAATTTAAGTGTACTAGTAGAGGATATTAGATTTTTTTCATTGGAATTTTGGCTAATTAAGGGTTGACTACTACAAGAATAAAGGGATAACACATTCTTGGAATGAAAATATAATTGTTAACTTCTTTCTATCTAAGAAATCTGGTAATGCAAGAAAACTAAGTTTGTGGTTGTCAGCAAGAAGGTATGATCCTGTCTTGGTATTTGTCAGTGCTTTCACACACCAGTACAATAATCCATATACTTAGATTGAAATTGTAAAATACATTTGTCAAAAGAGTGTGATTTCTACCAAATGAGAGCAGTGATTTAAAAGGTAATAAGATTCTAGTAAACATTCTGAACAGAATAATTTATGCATATGCCTCTGCAAAAAAGGGAAATATATTTTGCATATATACTATAGTGTGTTATAATCTATGACTTCTCTGTGTATTTAATACAAAAGTATTATACACAAATAAAAGAACTTTGGATCAATGACAGAGAAGGCAAAATTAAATTTAGTTTTCTAGGATGCATTTAAAGTGTGGTTAAAATTATTTAAAAAAATTGATAAGACTTTGTTTTTTATTATTTATTTCGAATTTGCATTTTATTTTATTTTTTTAAAATTTATTTATTTAACTTTTCAACATTCGATTTCCCCAAATTTGGGGTTCCAAATTTTCTCCCTATTTCTCCCCTCTCCCCAACCCCAAACTCTGAGCATTCTAATTGCCCCTGTCACCAGTCTGCCCTCTCTTCTAACATCCCTCCCTTCCCTTATCCCCATTTTCTCTTTTGTCCTGTAGGGCAAGATAATTTTCTATACCGCATTATCTGTATTTCTATTTCCTAGTTGCAAGAACAATACTCAACAGTTCTTCCTAACACTTTGAGTTCCAACTTCTGCCCATCCCTCCCTCTCCACCCATTCCCTTTGGGAAGGCAGGCAATTCAATATAGGCTGTATCTGGGTAGTTTTGGCAAATGATTTCCATAATAGTCATGTTATGTAAGACTAACTGTAATTTCCTCTGTCCTATCCTGCCCCCATTGCTTCTATTCTCTCTTTTGATCCTGTCCCTTCCCAAGAGTGTTGAATTCTAATTGCTGCCTCCTCCCACTGCCTTCCCTTCCATCATCCTCCCCACCCTGCTTATCCCCTTCTCCCCCACTTTCCTGTATTGTAAGATAGGTTTTCACACCAAAATGAGTGTGCATTTTATTCCTTCCTTTAGTCAAATGTGATGAGAGTAAGGTTCATGTTTTTTCCTCTCACCTCCCCTCTTTTTCCCTCCACTGAAAAGTCTTTTATGTGCCTCTTTTATGAGAGATAACCTGCCTCATTCCATTTCTCCCTTTCTCCTCCCAATATATTTCTCTCTCACTGCTTAATTTCATTTTTTAAAGATATGATCCCATTGTATTCACCCTGTGTTCTGTGTGTGTGTGTGTGTGTGTGTGTGTGTGTGTGTGTGTGTAATCCCACCCACTACCCAGATACTGAGAAAAGTTTCAAGAGTTACAAATATTGCCTTTCCATATAGGAATGTAAACAGTTAAACTTTAGTAAGTCCCTTATGACTTCTCTTTGCTGTTTACCCTTTCATGCTTCTCTTGATTCTTGTGTTTGAAGGTCAGATTTTCTTTTCAGCTCTGGTCTTTTCATCAAGAATGCTTGAAAGTCCTTGATTTCATTGAAAGACCATTTTTTCCCCTGAAGTATTATACTCAGTTTTTCTGGGTAGGTGATTCTTGGTTTGAGTCCTAGTTCTTTTGACTTCTGGAATATCATATTCCACGCCCTTCTGTCCCTTAATGTAGAAGCTGCTAGATCTTGTGTTATCCTGATTGTATTTCTACAGTACTGGAATTGTTTCTTTCTAGCTGCTTGCAAGATTTTCTCCTTGAGCTGGGAGTTCTGGAATTTGGCCACAATGTTCCTAGGAGTTTCTCTTTTTGGATCTCTTTCAGGAGGTGATCAGTGGATTCTTTCAATATTTATTTTGCCCTCTAGTTCTAGAATCTCAGAGCAGTTTTCCTTGATAATTTCATGAAATATGATGTCTAGGCTCTTTTTTTGATCATGACTTTCAGGTAGTCCCATAATTTTTAAATTATCTCTCCTGGATATATTTTCCAATTCAGTTGTTTTTCCCATGAGATATTTCACATTATCTTCCATTTTTTCATTCTTTTGGTTTTGTTTTGTGATTTCTTGGTTTCTCAGAAAGTCATTAGACTCCATCTGTTCCATTCTAATTTTGAGAGAACTATTTTCTTCAGTGAGCTTTTGACCCTCCTTTTCCATTTGGCTAATTCTGCTTTTGAAAGCATTCTTTTAGATTACTCATACAAATACGTATTGGGGAGACTTTACAAAACATGACACCCAACCAGTTGTTTTTCAGAGAAAGACTAGAGGTCAAATGACTACACAAAGGCAAGAAAATACACACACCGACTCACGCACACAGAGATTCACACACCCATACACCCCTTGAGTACTTGTTGTCACTGTCAGAATTTTTTGACCTACACATAAATTATTCTTGGGGAAATGGACAATAGAGTGACTTTTTTTTTTTGCGGAAGGGGGGATCAGGGAAATCTTGGTTGTGCTGGCTTCCTTATGGAATATTTTAAAATATAACACTCTTTTAATTTTACTGTTTTAATCAATATGATTCATTGTAGCCCAAGTTGAAACAGTAGTCCATATATCAAACTTATAGCTCTGTAAGATTAATGAGCACTAACAAAAATGTTGTTTAAACATTAGCAATGTAGTTTCTATCTCCTGTGATGACAGTTTTCTTCAGATGTATTTATTCTAGTCTCATTAAAGCAGTAGCATTAATATTAGAACTGCAAGACTGACCCAGTTTGGAATTTCTCTGTTCATGCTTGTGAATGTAATCATGCTATAAGCATTTGCTTTTTACCATATCTATGCTTAAAGCAATAGGTAACACAACCTTTCTTTCCTGTAGGTTGTTGAGAGTTGAGATGTTTTTGCCTCAATATTTGCCAAATAACTATTCTGATGGCATTGATAAAGTATGTAGTCAGTAGTTATTTAGCATAAAAAGAAGTCTAAGTTGCAAATATATCAGAAGGTTTTTTATGTTTTTTACAGTTTGCTTTTTCACTATTTTACATCATTCAAACTGGTCTATGAGAAATCAAGTGCTATGACTCCTCTCTAAAAGTTATTATAATCTTTATTCCCTTGCTAAATGGAAACGTTCAATTCTAAAGGTAAAAATAGTCTTGCAGCCTGTTGTTTTCATTTTTAAAAGGTTTATTGATCCCTTTTGTTTTTAAACCAGTTAGTTCATGACATTTCTGCTTACTAACTTCTTTTTAAGTTCCAACTGAAATCTTACCTTATACAGGAAACCTTTTCCTTTAATCCACCTTCATTTTAGGGACTTCCCTCTCCTCTTTCCTGTTCCCCTTTCGCCTCTTAAAATACTTCACATGGCTTGTTCATATACATATATTTGTTTGCTTATTGTTGCCCCAATTAGATTGTGAGCTCCTTGAGGGCAGGGACTGTTTCCTTTTCTTACTTGTATCCTCAGAGCTCAACACATGCCTGACACATAGTAGATGCTTAATGTTTATTGACACTGACCTACTGACCTCCTTTGTAACAAAAACAACAAAAAAAGAAAACTAAATATAGAGACAGTGTGGGCACCAATTCATACTCATGAATCTCAGGCTCTCTTGTCAGACAGGTGTGTTTCATTACCCATTTTTTTAAAAATTTTTTTTAATAGAAATTTATTTATTTAACTTTTTACATTCATTTTCACAAAATTTTGGGTTCCAAATTTTCTCTCCTTTTATCCCCTCCCCCCACCCCAATACATCAAGCATTCTAATTTTCCCTATCACCAATCTGCCCTCTCTTCTATCATTCCTCCCTTCCCTTGTCCCCATCTTCTCTTTTGTCCTGTAGGGCCAGATGACTTTCTATTCCCCATTAACTGTATTTCTTATTTCCTAGTAGCAAGAATAATACTCAACAGTTGTTCCTAGAACTTTGAGTTCCAAATTCTCCCCATCCCTCCCTCCCCAACCCTTCCCTTTGGGAAGGCAGGCAATTCAATATAGGCCATATCTGTGTAGTTTTCCAAATGACTTCAATAATAGTCATGTTGTATAAGACTAACTGTATTTCCCTCCATCCTGTCCTGCCCCCCATTGTTTCTATTCTGTCTTTTGATCCTGTCCCTTCCCAAGAGTGTTGACTTCAAATTGCTCCTTCCTCCCATTGCCCTCCTTTCTATCATCCCCCCCACCTTGCTTATCTCCTTCTCCCCCACTTTCCTGTATTGTAAGATAGGTTTTCATACCAAAATGAGTGTGCATTTAATTCCTCCCTTTAGTTGAATGTGATGAGGGTAAACTTCTTGTTTTTTTCTCAGCTCTCCTCTTTTTCCCTCCACTAAAAAGTCTCCTGCTTGCCTCTTGAATGAGATATAATTTACCCCATTCCATTTCACCCTCTTTCCTCCCCCTACCTTTCTCTCTCACCATTTACCTTAATTTCTTTTAAGATATGGTGCCATCCTATTCAATTCACTCTGTGCTCTCTGTCTCTGTATGTGCATGCATTTGTGTATGTGTGTGTGTGCACGTGTATACGTGTGTGTGTGTGTGTGTGGCGTGTGTGTGTGGTCCCACCAACTACCCAAATACTGAAAATTTTTAGAGTTACAAATATTGTCTTTCCATGTAGGAATGTAAACAGTTCACTTTTGGTAAGTCCCTTATGACTTCTCTTTGCTGTTTACTTTTTCAGGCTTCTTCTCATTCTTGTGTTTGAAAGTCAGATTTTCTTTTCAGCTCTGGTCTTTTCATCAAGAATGCTTGAAAGTCCTCTGTTTCATTGAAAGACCATATTTTCCCCTGAAGTATTATACTCAGTTTTGCTGTGTAGGTGATTCTTGGTTTGAGTCCTAGTTCCTTTGACTTCTGGAATATCCTATTCCACACCCTTCGATCCCTTAATGTAGAAGCTGCTAGATCTTGAGTTATCCTGATTGTATTTCCACAGTACTGGAATTGTTTCTTTCTAGCTGCTTGCAAGATTTTCTCCTTGAGCTGGGAGTTCTGGAATTTGGCCACAATGTTCCTAGGAGTTTCTCTTTTTGGATCTCTTTCAGGTGGTGATGGATGGATTTCTTCAATACTTATTTTGCCCTCTGGTTGTAGAATCTCAGGGCAGTTTTCCTTGATAATTTCATGAAAGACGATGTGTAGGCTCTTTTTTTGATCATGACTTTCAGGTAGTCCCATAATTTTTAAATTATCTCTCCTGGATCTCTTTTCCAGGTCAGTTGTTTTTCCCATGAGATATTTCACATTCTCTTCCATTTTTTCATTCTTTTGGTTTTGTTTTATGATTTCTTGGTTTCTCAGAAAGTCATTAGACTCCATCTGTTACATTCTAATTTTGAGAGAACTATTCTCTTCAGTGAGCTTTTGAACCTCTTTTTCCATTTGGCTCATTCTGCTTTTGAAAGCATTCTTCTCCTCATTGGCTTTTTGAACCTCTTTTGCCAATTGAGTGAGCCTATTTTCCAAGGTGTTATTTTCTTCAGCATTTTTTTGGGTCTCCTTTACCAAGGTATTGACCCGTTTTTCATACTTTTCTTGCATCTCTCTCATTTCTCTTCCCAGTTTTTCCTCCACCTGTCTAATTTGATTTTCAAAATCCTTTTTGAGCTCTTCTATGGCCTGAGCCCACCGGACATCCACCTGGGATGTCTGGGATACAGAGGCCCCGACCTCCACATCTTTCTGATGGCAAGCATTGTACTTCTTCATCAGAAATGAAGGGAGGAAGGAACATCTCTTCCCCAATAAAGTAGCTCTCTATGGTTTTATTTTGCTTCCTTTTTCTGGGCATTTTTCTAGCCAGTTACTTGACTTCTGAGATTCCTGTCCACCCCTACCTAGATTCGCCCAGCTAGTGCTTGGGGTCTGAGATTCAAATGGGCTTTCCATGGCACCGTGGCTGCTATTCAGTGTGAGCTTAAGTTCTGGTGCTTGGGTGGGGGCAGGGCCACCTCCCAGGCTCAGTTCCCTCAGGGGCTTTATGCAGAGACCTTCAGTATTGGGGTGAGTGGGGGCAGGGCCCCCAGGCTCAGTTCCCTCAGGGGGTTTATGCAGAGACCTTTGGTAATGGCCCTGAACTTCTACCTGCTGCTCCGGGAGTCCCGGGCCGCTGCCTCTGCCGCTGCCTCCCAAGGGAGCCCGAGTCACGGAGACACCCCGCTCTCCTCTCGGCCAGCCCAGATGTCTCTCTCACTGACCTGTAGCCTCTGTGGCCGGAGGGATCTTCCCGGCTGCAGGAGATTCCATCCCTGAAGCCTGCCCGGATCTGCTCCTTCAGGGCCACGCGGGCAGGGCAGCACAGAGGTGGACTCTCCTGTCCGGAGCGTGACGGACCCCTGGGGACGGCTCTCCAGAGCGGAATCCTTCTCCACTGTGTTTCTGCGTGCCTTGCACTGATCCAGAATTTGTGGGAAGTTCTTTTTACAGGAAATATATGGGCTGTGGATTCGGAGCTAGCATACATGAGTCTTTCTACTCCGCCATCTTGGCTCCTTACCCCAGCATCCAGCTTCTTAAAGCAGAATTAATTGAATTATAGGAGTAAGTAGGTAGTAAAACTGTACTAATGGGAAACCTCAACTTTCCCCTCTCTGAACTAGATAAATTTAATCAATAAATAAACAGGAAAGCAGCTAAAGAAATGAATAAAATTTTAGAAAAGTCAGATATTATAAACTTGTAGAGAAAAGGAATAGAAAAGAATATACCTTTTTCTTAGTAGTACACTGAAATAAACCCTACACAAAAATTGACTATGGATTAGGGTATAAAAACCTCAAAGCCAAATGCAGAAAAGCAAAAATACATCCTTTTCAGATCATAATGCAATAAAAATTACATCCAATAACAGACCATGGAAACATAAATTAAAATTTAATTGGAAGCTGAATCTAATACTAAAGAATCAGTGGATCTGATGGTAAATAATAGAAAAAGAGTAATTTTATTGTAGAAAATGACAGCAATGAGAAAGCATACCATAATTTATGGGATACCCAGCCAAAGTAGTACTTAGGGAAAATTTTGTATCTTTAAATGCTTACGTACATCAATAAAATAGAAAAAGAACAGGTAAGTGAGTTGGGCATGCAACTAAAAAAATGAGAAAAAAAGAACATTGAAAATTCTCAGGTAAACTCAAAATATTGGAAATCCTGAAAATCAAAGGAGAGATTAATAAAATTGAAAATAAGAAAATTATTGATTCAAACTAGAGCTGATTTTATGAGGAATAAATTCCCAATAAAATAGACAAACCATTGTTTAATTTGATATTAAAGAATGAAGGAAACTACATTACCTGTATCAAAAATGAAAAGAGTGAATTCACTACTAATGAAGATAAAATTAATGCAACTATTAGAAGTAATTAAAACAATTATTGGAAGTTAATTTTGACCAATGATATGTCAGGCAATCTGACAATTAAGTGAAATGAATAATCACAAAAATATAAATTCCCCAGATAATGGAAGAATAAGTGGAATACTTAAATGATCCTGTCTTAGAAAAAGAAATTCCTCAAACCATCAATGAACTCCCTAAGAAAAAACCACCAGGATTCACAAATGAATTCTGCCAAACATTTAAACAACAGTTGACTACAGTACTGAATAAATTGTTTGTTAATATAAGAAAGGGAGTCCTAAAACAAAAACATGCCTTTTGGTGCAGAGATATGGTGCCAACAACCTAAATAAGGAAGAACAAAAACGGAGAAAGAAAATTAGGCCAATTTCCCTTATGAATATTGATGCAAAATTTTTAAATAATACACTGACAAGGAAATTAAAGCACTCTATCACAAAGATCATACGCCATGATCAGGTGGAATTTATACTTGGAATACAGGGCTGATTCAGTTTTAAGAAAGTATCAGCATGATTTACCACTTCAGTAAGAAAAACAACAAAAATCATGGTTATCTCTGTAAATGCTGAAAAAACTTTTGACAAAATACAATACTCATTTTTATTAAGAACACTGGAAAATGTAGGAATAAATGAAACTTTTCTTAAAATAAGTAGTATCTACCTGAAACAAAGAATGAATATTATCAGTAATAGTGATAAGCTAAAAGCCTTACCAATAAGATCGGCGGTAAGGTATGGACACTCTTTATCATCACTCTTATATTCAGTACTGTATTAGAAGTGCTAGCTATAGCAATAAGAAAAAATTGGAAGGAATTAGAATAGTCAGAAAACAAAACTCACTCTTTGCAGATGACATGATGGTATACTTTGAGAATCCTAGAACATCAACTAAAAAAAAAAACCCAACAAAACTGGTTGAAATAATTTAGCAAAGTTACAGAATGCAAAATAAACCTACATAAATCATCAGCATTTCTATATAGCAACAACAAAGTCCAGCATCAAGAGATAGAGAAATTCCATTCAAATAATTGTAAATAGTATAAAATTTATGGGAGTCAACCTGCAGAGACAAACCCAGAAACTATTTGAACACAATTATAAAATACCTTTCACACAAATAAAGTCAGATCTAAACAGTGGGAAAAAATATTAATTTCTCAGGGGTAGGCTGAGCCAATTATGATAAAAATAACAATTCTACCTAAATTAATTTACTTATTCAGTGTCATACCAACCAAACTACCAAAAAATTTTTATAGAGCTAGAAAAAATAGTAACTAACTCCTCTGGAAGAACAAAAGGTTAAGAATATCAACAGAATGAATGAATAAAAGGTGAAACAAGGTCTATTAGCAAGCAGTACTTTATCTCAAACCATTACAAAGTAGTCATTAAAACAATCTGGTACTGACTAAAAATAGAGTGGTAGATTAATGAATAGATTAGATATATACTATACATTAGCCAGTGCCCATGATTCTCTAATGCTTGGTAAGTGCAAAGATCCAAGCTTTGGGGGCAAGAACTTAACCATTTGATGAAAATTGCTAGGAAATCTGGAAAGCAGTGTGAAAGAAACTAGGTATAGAAAAATATTTCAAATTGTACCAAGATAAGGTCAAAATGAATACATGATTGACACATAACAGGTGACTGGGGGAGTGTGGAATATTTTGGAACTAATGATCTTTGTTGAGAAATCTAATTGCCTTTCCTTAATCCTCATCCTTCTTGATCTCACTTCTCCTTCCCCCTCTTCTCTGTTTTCTTCCCTACCCTGCCTTTATTTGTCTAATCATAACCTCTCTTTTGACATCCAACCCCACATCTTCAGCTGTTTCTTGGACATCTCAAACTTGAAGTCCAATAGATCTCTTAAATTAAACATGTCCCAAATTGAACTCATTTTCTTTCCCCCCCAAATTATGAGGCCTTCTTCCTAATTTCCTTGTTACTGTCAAGCATACTATCATCCTCCCAGTCACCCAGGCTCACATCCTCAACTGCTCATTGCCCCCATCCCCTAATATTTAATCTGTCACTCAGGCTTGTTGATTTTTTACTTTGTGTAACATCTCTTGCATATGCCCTCTTCTCTAATATTACTACCTCTCTTGAGTAGACCTTCTTCACTTCATTCCTGGACTGCTGGGTTATTCTTCTGGTTGGCCTGTCTTTCTTAAAGATATCCCCTCTCAAATCCATCGTCCATTCAGCTGTCAAAGTGAGTGACCATGCCACATGCCCGCCCTCTTCACCATCTACTCCACTGCCATCCATATACCTTGTGAATAAACTTCTAGGCTTACTGATTAGATTTCTTTATTAAAGACCATACCTTAAACCCAATTTTCTCTGGCTTGCATTGATTGACTAACAGTAGGTCCCTGCTCAAGCACTACTTAATGGTTATTTTTTTGAGCCCTCCTGGTTCAGAGGATAAATAAATGATATTTGTTTCTCTTTTGGCCAGCAATCCAGAATGTCTTCTCCACCCATTTGATATTTTTTTAATTAAAGGGACCATCCTTTGACTCACTTAAACAGGCCTATTCAATGAATGGGTGTTGCCTCACTCAGAGTGAGAACTTGGAAAGACGTTATCTTAAAAAGTTTAAGGTTTCCCACTGCATCCTGGGGCATCTCCAATAGTCCTGATCTATCTGGCCACTGGACTCAGATGCCTCTGGAGAAGGAAGTGAGACTGATGACTTTGCACACAGCCTTGTCTTACTCAGATCCAATTCAATTGCAAGTCTTGTCATCATCTTTCCGATGTCATAGTCCTCTTTCAGAATGAAGAACAATTCACACAAACTTGGATGGTTTTCTGTCATACGTCCCCCACCCCACCCCACTGATCATGTATAATCCTCTATTCGACATTCAAAACTTGGCCCCCTCCTACCCTTCTAGTCTTCTTACACCTTAATTCTCCCCACGCCTACCCCAATCCCCATTTATTTTTCAACAAAGTGATCTTTTTGACCTCCTTTTTGTTTTTCAAGGTGCTCTACTGTCTGATTCTGGATATTTTCACAGGCTGCCCTCCATGTATAGACTGCTCACCGTCATGTGTATCTCCTGTTCTCTCTGACTCGCTTCAGTTTCTCAGCTAAAATCCCACCTTGTGCAGGAAGCCTTTCCTGATTCCCTTTAATGCTAGTGCCTTCCCTCTGATGATTATCTCTAGTTTGTCCTATATATGTTTTGTTTGTACATGGTTGTTTTCATGTTGTTTCCCCCTTAAACTTTAAGCTCCTTTGGAACAGAAACTGTCTGTTGCTCATCGTTGTATCCCCAGTGCTTAGCACAGTACCTGTCACATAAGTAAGCACCTAATCAATATTTTTGATTGACTTTTTAAACAGAAGTTGATATTGTTATATCAAAGTAGTCTTCAATATTTATTGAAACATAACTTTTCAGAGTGTAATATTATTTTATTACATTTCTGTCCACAGTTTGTTCAGTCATTCCTTAATTGATAAGCTCTTTCTTAGTTTCCATTCTTTCCAGTATAAAAAACTGCTCTTTATAGTCCCACTCCATCTAGCTTAGTTTTGGACTTAATCTCTTTTCACTTAGAGTTTTTATTGCAGTAAATTCTTGGATTAGAGTTAGAAATATAATATATTTTATTAGCTACTTTTCCTAAATAATCTTTCTATTTCATAACCTTCATTTAAGGATCTCTCTTATTTTCATTCAATCTAGCGCTTAATACTTAATACTTAATGCTTCAGCTAAGTTCCATAACATTTCCGAATCACAGCTTTTTTAGCTATAAAATGAGGTTGACCTCTTTAAAGTTCCTTCTAACTCTAAAACAGTGATCCTGTAATCCTGTTTATCGTAGCCTGATAGTTCAGGGGAATTCCATAGGGATAATATATCTTTAGCATTTGGTAAGAGTATCTCATCATACCCTTGTTGCTGACTGGGAAATAGGGTAGATCATAACAGGGACACATTCAGAATTATTGAACCAATTCTATAAAGGGCCAGCATAAGTTGAGTTTTCTAGTGGTCTTTCCCAGAGTTCCATCATTTGCACTGTCTTCAACCTTTTATTTTTTTTTCAAGTCAGTGACTTAGATGACGACATCAGTAGCATGTTTATTAGGTTACTAGATTTCATAAGAAGTTTGGAAAGATAGATGTTAGGTTAAATAGTAATGATTGGTCAAGATCCATGATGATTTAGCGGTTAACAATCAGTTTTAATCTCAAATGGTCAAATTTTTAAAATGTGGTGGTTTAGTTAATAAAAGTATTTGTTTTAATGGAATAAACAGAATGAAAATCTTTTACTGCTTCATATATGGAAAAAGTTATTCTTTGGAGTTATATTACATTTATTTCCTGTTCCTGTAGAAGCTTGAGAGACTAGTAGGTAGAGTGATAGAATGATAGATACTGATCCAGGTTAGGAATTTTATGACAATTATAGCTGCCCCCAAATTGACTGGGCTGCCAGCTTCAGTGATGAATGTCTAGGCACTATATGTATTCAAAGCAGAGGCTGTCAGATCACTTTTATTGGGGCATTATAATGGGTGTTATTAGTTAAGTTTTGGGAATCAATGACTTCTTTTCAGCTAAAGTTATATTTATGTAGTTGTGCTGCTTTACAAGTATCTCATTTGATCCTGACCACAGCCCTGTGTTGTACGTGCTGTTATTTTCCCCATTTTATAGTTGAGGAAACTGAGGCTTGCTCAGTTAAATGACTTGCTCAGGTCTACACAAGACTAGTAAATGTTTGGGATCAGATTTTAACTCCTGTCACCCTGTCTGCAGGTCCAGCACTCTGTCTGCTGCACCACCTGGCTATATAGCTCTGCTTCCTTTGTTGACATTATTAAGTGTAATGAAGTATATAGAAATTAAGGATCATTAAAGAATGTAAGATCCTTGAAGTCTAGAGCTGTTCTTCATATCCCCAGTGCATGTCTCCCTCAGTGCATAGTAAGTATATAATAAATGCTAATTGATCAGTTAGTTGATGGTTTTATACTAGGTCCATTTTTTTTAAAAAACATTTTCCAATGATATTTTCTTTACCCAGTTTAATCTCTTTGGCACTCTGCAAGGCCTCATATACTTGAAGTGATTCTAGCCTATCATCTTATCACACTGAGTAATATTATTTTTGGTCTCTCTTCTTTAGTCAGCCTTTTTTCCCCTCAATAATCCATTCGTTTATCTTTTGTTCTTCATTATTTTACTTTGACCTTTTCCATTACTGAGACCTTATGTTCTACTATGCTTATCATTTTCCAAGTGTTTTGTCATTACTTGACTGCTGTTGACTCTAAAGATCTGTGAAGTGTCAGTGAGTTCAGAAAGTAGCTTATCCTTTTTTGGCAGAAGAAGAGGGGGAATTAATTCCTTGGAACTCACTTCAGGCATTTTGAATCTTCAGTATGGTTACAGATAATAATAACCTGGCATTTATATGACACTCTATGATTTGCAAAGTACTTTGTGTATATTATCTCATTGTCCTAACAACCCTGGGAGATAGGTACTATTAATAATAGCCATTCAAAGCAAAACATTGAGACTGAGAGTTAAATTTCTTGCTTAGTTTCTGAAAAAGTATTTGGACTTAGGTGTTCTTGAACCCTATCAGCACTGTATCCACTATTTGTGGGAGTCTTGCAGTGTTCATTGAGATCTGTAATGCCTTACCTGCCTTGTCATAAGAGACTGGTTATTTGTCCTGTGTCCCTAAGCATGTATATATCTCTTTAAAAGTTGTTCAGTTATGCCTTTCACAGTATTCCTACCTTTAGGGCATAACCTGTCATGTTTGGTGGAGACTGCCAGAGCTTGGCCTTTTAGCTATGTAGCATAAAATAGCTTTCCTATATAATATTAAACAGCTTCCCAGATATTTGGGGGGCAATAGTACTCTATCATTTATTTCAGAAAATATCTGCCTCCTCCTAACAGTTTTATATGGCATGTATTTTAAAAGTTAAAAGTCTAATATCCTTTGACAGTCTTGAATCCTCTGTGTGGGGAATTAGAAATCATTGGCAGAAAACATTTCTGTTCCTGCCTTTCTTAGGGAGCCATTATTAGTGTCAGATTATGTGGTAGAAATTGTTCGGTAAATAGTGTCCAGAAGTATGATAGTGAGAGCCCAGCTTACTCATCTAAGAAATGAAAGTTCTTTAGCTAAAATACAGGATGGGAGTGAAAGATTCTAGCAATTAGCAAAATTTTAATGTGATTTTTTTGTAGAAAATTTGTTTCTTCTTCCTCAATATTTTTGTGAAATCTGACAGCTTTTCTGATTTTGTTCATAGATTCACTAGTGCCAGTGATGCCATTTTAGCTTGTAACATAATATGTCTACAGAGTGCTACATTTTTTCAAGTATTTTTTATATTTTCAAAGAATTTGTGTGGTTTTTCCAATAATTTTTTTTTATTAGTAATTGTTAAACGTATAGCTGAAAAGCTCTGTGACTTATTTCTCAAGCCACTTTGTACTTCACCTTTTAAGACTAGGCAAAATGATCCTGGCCTTAATCATGTGTGGGCTGGATTTGCCTGGTGCCTCCCTTATTGAGATTGCCTCCTTAGTGATTGTTGATTTGATGACTTTCTGAGTCAGATCAAACTCATAGAATTTGTTGCTGATAACTGTGCTTAAAGTTTTAAGCACATTCATTTCCTTTGCATGTTCAGTTTTTCCATGATTAACTTAATCCCTCAATAAATTCTAAGGTTTCTTAAAATATGTTTCTTTGACTTCTTACTAACTGAGATTAACTGGTTGCTCTGGTTTTTCTTTTGTTTGTCCAGATTCCTTCATTCTCTGTAGATTTCTGTATTTGTCATAGGCATCCTTCATTAGCTTAAAAACAGAAATAGATATTCTGTTGCCTTTCTGGTTTTCTAGCAATTTCTTTAATAAAGGACCCCTCCCGAGGGTATTTGGGATTATAGGTGATGAGAATATAGGATGAATCAAAACCTAGGTGTGTGGTTATAGCTTTATGTTTCTTATCATCTCCTGTACAATTTTACCTTATGTTTGGTGTCCCCAGCCGTCACACCTAGTTCATTATTGTTTTCTTGTGATTGAAGCTCCAGCCGCCTAAGACGTCAACAAAGCTAACTTTTATAGCCCATCTGCAAACAACTCTTAAGAGTAAGAGCACTCAGGTCATTGAGCTAGCTCTTTTTTATTTTTGCCATTCAAAGGCCAAAATCTGTATCTGCTTCTGTGAGCCTTCAGGAATAGTTAATGATAGTTTTAATAATGAAAACCACCCCGACATGATCACTTCTCATAATGGTAGCTTGCACATGTAATAGTGCCCTAGTGTTAGAATAACATGTCATTGCACAGATCGATATAGATTATGTAAAATTACAAGAACACATTTTTTGTATGTATGTGAATTATAACTATTGAACAGTGTATAACTATTGTACTATGCATATAGGGACTACATAAGTTTGCTTAATAATCAATGATGTAAATGAACCTAAGGATTTGCAAGTTAGGGGTAGGGGGAAGTATATAAAGGAATGGGGAGGGAAAGAAAACAATGTATTGCAAAGTGTTTTTAAATGTACATTATTAAGGTATAGTTTGTATTTAGAATACAAGCTAAAGACATCACTGGCTTTTCTTGACAAACTGTGCTACCTTGAATGTAATGTCATCTCTTGTCAACTGGGACAGGTTACTACAACTTTAATGAATACAATTTGAGTAAAAATTCTGCATAATTAAAAATAGGCCTAAATTACCATATAGTTTGCTAACAGTTATGTCCCTTAACAAGCTGTAACTTTATTAGAATGGGGAAAAATAACAGCTATTGAAAGGAAATACAGACATGCCTCAGTGATAATGCAAGTTCAGTTCCAGACAACTGCAATAAAGCAAATACAGTGTCAACAAAGCAGGTCGAATGAATTTTTTTGTTTCCTAGTGTATAAATGTTATGTTTGCGCTGTAGTCTATTAACTGTACAATGGTATGATGTCTAAATAAAATGCATATACCTTGATTAAAAATACTTTATTGCTTAAAGAAAATGCTAACCGTCATTTGAGCCTTCAGCGAGTTATAATCTTTTTGCCAGTGAGGGATCTTGCCTTGATATTGATGGCTACTGACTGATTGGTTGCTGAAGGTGGCTGTGGCAATTTCTTAAATTTCTTAATTTAACCACTGATTTGCTAATTTGGCAAAGTTATCATGATTTTGTTCCGTCACCCTTCAGATCTTTCAAAGGGACCTGAGTGAATTTGAGTACCTTAGATTTTGATGGAACTTTGCATTAGCTAAAATTTAAGGCCAAGAAAGGCTTAGGATACAGAATCTGTGCTCCTTTCTCTGCTAGAAAGCCTCTGCATATCACATTGGTAAATAAAAGGCCTTTGGTTAGAAGCAAGGGGCCCTTGTTTTAAGAAACTGCATTGTCATAATGGCCAAAAATAAATTAATAGATAATTAGTTCTTTTCTTACTCTAAAATTAGTTACTATATAAATTTTAATACTGAGCATGAGCTCTAAGGGCTTTGATAGAGCTGACTTATAAAAGTAAAAGCCTTCCCTCATAACAAAGAAAGTTAAGTAAAACCAACCAGCTTTGGTCATGTCAGACAGCATGTGCAACATTCTACAACCAGAATTTCCTATGTCTGTCAAGGAGGGAAATGCATTACTTTCTCTATGAAACTGTGCTTGGGCATTATAGTTCGATGTTTTATGGATAATCTAACTCCTCTCATTTGTAAATGGGGAAACCGAGGCCTAGTGAAGTGAAGCCACTTGCCCAAGGTTATATACAACTGCAGAGTGGGCATGTCCTCTGATTCATCATTACTGAGCAGATTTGAACCTAGGCCCTCTTGAATCCAGAGCAGTGCTCCTCAATATTTTTGTGTTGCTGTGCTTTGGTTGTATCATACTTTTTGTTTGCTTTTGAGTATTTTCTTAACTTTTTCTTTTTTCTTAAATAGATTTAGTTCCAAGTGTTTTTCTCTATAATGTCATTGTAAAAATTGTTCTCCTATTTCTGCATATTTTGTTATGCATTAGTTTAGAGGTCTTCACGGTTTCCTCTGAAACTAGCATTTCTTAAGCCATAATAACAGGATATCCCAAATGCTTTACAAGGAAAAGATTTTTGGGACATTTTGTATTATTCTATTATATTCACATGTCTTGTTTAGCCATTCTCTATAAAAACAGTACCCCCAATTTCCAAATTTTGACTACCATGTAAAGAGCTACCTTTTCCTCTTTCTTTAATCTATTTTAGCTATAAACCTAGCTGATTCAAAGTATATGCATAATTTTTGTAACATTTTGGGCATAGTTCAACTGGTATTCCAGCGTTTTCATCAACTCAGCTCCATCAGAAGTGTACTCATGTGCCTAGTTTTTTGCAGCCCATCCTGCATTTGGTTTTTTTTTTTCCTGTTGTCAACTTTGCCAATCTGATGAATGTACAGTGGAATCTTAGAGTTGTTTAATTTACATTTCTTTAATTATTACCATTTTTTCTTGTGTGGTTGGCGGTAGCTTGGATTTCTTTCTTTGAAAAGTTCATATTCTTTAAATATTTGTCTTTTGGAGAATAACTCATAGTCTTAGAAATTTGAATCTTCCTTATTTGTTGTGAATATGAGACCTTTCCTTTGTCAGAAAAATATTGCTGTATTGCTTTTTCGTGAGTTACCTATGTTTACCTTCTAACTTCAAGCATTTTAGATTTTTTTGTGCCCAAACCTTTAAAGTTCAGGTAATCAAAATAGTCTCTTTTGTGTTGCTTTTTCACTTGTTTAGTAATAAACTCTACCCCATCCATAGATTGGAGAGATAATTTCTTCCTTGCCCCTCTAATTTGTTTATGATGTCACCTTTTATATTAAAGTAATATGTCCTTTTGGAAATTATTTTGGTTAAGTGTTATGAGGTGTTGGGTCTAATCCTAATTTCTGCCAGCCTTCTTTCTCATTTTCTCAGCACTTTTGTCACATTATAACTGAAATGTGGGTGTTTATTGAATACTATACTTCAGTGTTTGTTTTCTTCACTGTGTTGTGTGACTAACTTCTGATTAACTTTTCTATTTTCTTAAAACCTGTTTGGAATTATTTTTAATGATTATTACCTTGTACAGTTTAAAATCTGGCACTGATATGCCGGTCCCTTCCTTCCCAGTTTTTTCCATTATTACCTTTAAGATTCTTGAGCTTTTGTTCCTCCATATGCATTTCATGATTCTTTTTTCGTAACTATGGTAGTTTGGTAAAATATTGTAAAATTAATTTAGGCAATATTGTCATTTTTGTTATATTGATCTAGTTTCTCCATTTATTCTTGCTTGATTTTATTTCTACAATGAGTAGTTTATAGTTGGATTCATATAGTTCTTGGATGTAGCTTGGTAGATACATTCCCATATTGTTCATAGTTATGTTATTGTGAAAGGAATTTCTTCTGGTTCTTCTGGCTGTGTTCTGTTGGTAATACAGGAATGCTGATGATTTATATTGATTCATTTTATTATTCTCCAGCTTTGATGAATTTTAAAAATTGTTTATATTAACTTTTTGGTTGAGTTTTTAGGATTTTCTAAGTAAATTATATCTTGTGCAAATAGTGATCATGTGATTTCCTCTTTGCCTTTGGTTACTATCTCAGTTTCTTTTTCTTGTCTACTACAGCCAGCATTCTAGCACTATGTTGAATAGCAGTGGGTGAATGAACTTCCTTGCTTTATACCTTGTTCTATTATTGGAAAAACCTCTAATTTTTCTAATATGTAATGACAATGTTTGCTCTTTGATTTAGATATTATTTACTGTACTTTAAAAAGATTCTTTATTCCTGTACCTTTGAATTTTCTATAGAAATGTGTGCTGGAAATTTCTTCTGATACTGTTATACTTGTTGTTTTTTATGGTGTTGATATAATTTATTATGTTGAATGAGCCCAGCATTCCTGGTATGAGCCCTACATGTTCATAGTGTTCATTCTTTCTAATATGCTATTTTAATCTGATTGCTAATATCTTACTTAAATTTTGCATAAATCTCATTAGGAAAATTGAACTGTAGTTTTCTTCCTCTGCTTTGTTTCTTCATGATTTAGGTATCAATACTATGTATTTGTATGTAGTTGAGATTAGAAAAGTGCTTTCTTTTCTTATTATTATAGTTTGTGTAATATTAGTATTTATTATTTTTTGAATCTTTGATAGAATTCACTTACACTCATTAGATTTTCCATGTTCCTGCTCTTTGCAATTTCTTTTATGGTTTATCTCATTTTTTTGGTATTGACTTGTTTAAATAGTCTTCTTTTGTAAATGTAGTTATTTTATATTTATTGTAAATATTCATCTTTTCCCTCTATCAGTTTTGTTAGTCTATACTTGGCAAATTAGTTTCAGATGTGGTCAAGACCATGCCTCTTCTTTTAGGGGATGCCTGGATTGCTCACCTGCTGGGCTTCCTCTTCCTTATTTGGAAAGGAAACCTTTAGAAGAGAATGGAGAGGAAGAAAGATGACTTTAGAAAAGATTGCTTCGAAGGCCTCCTTATGAAAGTTCAGCTTATTGACAGGAATATCTAAGCTCACTATTGGTCTTCTCACAAAATAAACTAAAGATTATTCTCCTTAAGTTTTTATTTTTAAACTTTTAGGAAATTTCTAAAGTATTCTTTTTCTTCTTGCATAGTAAAACATTTAGTGATGCTTCAGATGAGTATTACTCTGGCTACTATATTGCTTTGTAGGTTAGGTTAGCTCTGTATCTCAAAGAGACAGTTTTAGTGGCCCAAGACTTAATTGCTTACTTCCTACAGGGAAATAATCAACTTTTCCTTTACTCAGTACTGGTGTTGAAAGTAGCTATAGCAGGCCATGTTTTTGTAGCAGCATATAATTCTTTTTTGGACCACTTCTCACATCTGTCATGGATTATTTTCTCAGAAAAATCTGGCTACCTAAGTTTTCTGCTTTAAGAAACTTTACAGGCTAATGAACTAGGAATGGATTATTTGTATTATAAAATATTCTTGCTTAACAAAAGAGCTCCTTCTGTGCTGCTAAGTGTTTTTACATCATTAGTTGGCAGTGACTTTGAAAAAAGGTTTCAGTGAAAATAGAGTTCAGTTTATAAAAATTCATTTTCGGGAATGTAGAGTTAGGTGAAGTGAAGCATGGCCCTTGAATCTCAGGAAGTGGCTTGTCATGAACAGGAAATCTATATTTGCCATTCATCAAATTTGCTCCTATTTAGCTGTCTGATTCTGCAGTTTTCTCACCAGTTCAATAACAACAATGAGAAATATGCCTATTTAATTCATAAGGGCTGTGGCATTGAGTGCCCTATAAATAATACGTAGAAATGCCTGTTTCTTTCTCTGGAAGTCCCTTTGAACCAGAAAGATTTCTACAGTTATTGGAAGCCAGTACTTGACTCCCTCTGTGCCCTGTCATCTGATTTTGGGGCCCCATCTCCCCCCCGCCCCCCGCAACAGAGCAGGGCAACCCTGAGTCTGATCTACATTAATCTACCACTGATAAATAGGCTTGCAGGAAGATCACTTTGGCGAAAGGGCTCTAACACATTTCATTAAGTAAAAGCACTCTAGTTGTAATGCGAAAACCTGGGGGAAAGGTGAAGGACATTATTCTGGGATGAGAAATGCTTTTACTGAGAGCTTTGTAAAAGCCTTTTAAAAAAAAGCAGAAGGGAAAAGAATAGTTATTTGTAGAAGTGGAAAGGACAAGATTCTATGCGAGCATGTAGTTAATACTAAGCTTGTCTTTATTTTACTTCTTGTTTAGGTACCAATTGATAGTGCTGCTATGGTTAGCTTTCTTTTGCAGGCCTAGATTTTCCTCTAGGATATCTATCTATCTGTCTCTCTCTCTCTCTCTCTCTCTCTCTCTCACTCTGTCTATTCATCCGTCCGTCCGTCTCGCTCTGTCTGTCTATATATATAATATGCTGTCTTGGCACCTTATTTATATCTGGTTGAGTAAAATCTCTCATATCACTAGCTATTCTTCTCCCTCTGTTTCCTAGCTAGAAAGTCTTGAAGTGGAGACACATTTCCTGGTAAACACCTAAACTCATTTTCTCAATTGTGCCTCTTGATTTCAAGCTTTAGCTTCCTGCTTGAAACCACTTCTAACTCTGTACTCCTTTTCCAGTGCTGCCTTTGCATACAAATTGTAGCAGGTAGATGAGTAAAATTTGCTTCTAGTTGTCTCCCTTCTTCACCTTGCTCCCCAGTATTCTTTCTTGTGTGAGTTGATCTCTGTTTATTCAGTAAGGTATTAAGTTTTTCATATGTGCCTTGCCCTATTAGCAAGAATATAGTGATACAAAAATGAATTTGTCAAGAGTTTTATGACTCTATGATCTATTGTACAATATTAATCCTGCTGTGGTGTTATTAAGTTATTTTTCATCTCTCTTCAAATTAATGTTGACATTCTATTACTGAATTTGTTCTTGTCCCCAGATCAAAACATAAAGGAAAAAAAATGTTTCCTTCTAGAATATTAAAATTAATTGTAGGGTAAGCAGTACCTTGCTTGTTGAAGTAGAATACCTCATGGAACGATAACATGAATTTACTTCATTGCTTTCTTCTTGTTCATAATGAAAGAAAAGGCACACTAGTAACGTACTGCCAAGGACATCAGAAATAGGGGAGGGTGAGAGGACCATGGTGAATTTCACCTGGTTAATTGGAGTTTAGGAATCTGGGAAAAGTAAAAAGAAATAGGGGACTGGATAAGTGAAAAAAATTCTTAACCTCTTTTCTCTTCTCCTATATTTCAGCAATGATACTGGACAATGCTATAAAGGTATATGGGACTGGTGGAATAGAAACATTTTTCTTAATTAGATATTTCCCTGCTATGTTTGATCTTCCCTTGTTCACAGGAATAAAATTCATCTTAAATCAAGATAAATTTAGAACTGAAATGTGATATGTGGTCAAAGCTAGTAATTCAGAGTCTGGCCTTAATCAGAACCTTTAGGTGTGTGTGTTCATCCTTCGTTGCTGAAGAAGACCATGCCATCAGAGAAATGATGACATGACTTGCACTTGACTTTGTTTTGAGTGAGTGAGGGCTGTGCAGGTCACCAGCTTCACTGCGTCTCCAGAGCCGTCTGAATCCAGTGACCAGATATTCATCAGGATGACTGGAGATGATCCAAGATGCACTGGGAGATCTTGGGCTCTTTAGGCCAAGGTCTTTGTAGGTACTCACTTAGGGCAGGGCAATGCCCATTCATTTAATAGGCCTGTGTAAGAAGTAGCCAGGGCATGGCCCCTTTAAGTAGGCCAAGGAAAAGAAAGACATCAGACTGGGAGGGAAACAGCAACAGTTACTATTGATAATCCCAAGTCAGGAGGGTCCAGAAGAGAGATCCTAGGCAGAGACCCAGTGCCATCCAAGCTTCAGAGTGCAGCACTTCCAAGATCTTGGGAAAAGAGAGGAGAGAAGAAGGAAAGGGAGAAGAAAGGAGAAGACTCCAGCTAGTAAAACCTAAGTAAGTCAACTGGGCATCTTTTGGTCATCCAAATTTACCTTCCTTTGGAGAGGAGAAGGAAGAGGAGGGGAAGGCAGACTGGAGAGGAGGAGTTGAGTTACTCAGCTGACTGTGTCCCCATTCAGCCAGCTGTGTCTGCTCACAGGATTGTGTTTGCCCTTCATTGCTGAAGAAGGTCATGACATCAGAGAAATGATGACATAACTTGCACTTGACTTTGTTTTGAGTGAGGGAGGGCTGTGCAGGTCACCAGTCTCACTTCTCCAGAGCCCTTACTTGAAAACTAAATACTGCTTTTTCTCTGACTATACTTCATATTTTTAAAAGGAAAGATAGAATTTTCACACATTCTTAAAACCACTCAAAGTTGATCCCAAACCTATGTATTGGGTTTCTTTGTGTATTGTGTGATTACCAACTCTGATTTATGATGCTTTCCCTCTTCCTCTCCTTGTCTTCTGAAAAAATTTAATAGAATTTTCAAGCCAGTTAATTAATACATATAATCTAATTTTTAAAAAATAGGTTGTTATAACTTTAAAAATTAAGAATTAGTGTAAAATAACATTTTTACAGATAGAATGAAGTTGAGTAGATTATCCTTAGAAGAAGAAATTGAGGAGTAGAGAGGTTGTCACCTGCCTGCAGTCACACAACCAATTAGTAGGAAAGTCCTGTATATAATTCTGGTAGAAAGAGAAACTTTTGTATTCTTGCTGTTATCCAGGTATATCCCTGTACCAGTTCCCCCCATGAACAGCAAGAATCCATTAGCAAATTAAAACCCAACCAAGTAACAATTAGGAAAAATCACATCCTTTGAGCCTTCCCCCAAACAAAATATAGAAACCCGATTGAATTAGTGTAAGACTGCCTGAATCAGTCTGTCAGTGCTATGAAAAACTGATGAAAAGGAAACTGATTGGACAAAAGCCTCTTTTTATGAAAGCCTGGCAGAATGCAGGAGAAAAATCATTGTAGTGACCAGAGATCCGCATAGGTTTTAATTTATACAAATTATTCTTCTGGTAGTTGATGTGCCTTATCTTTTTTCTTTTTCTCTCTTCAGTGGTCATTGGCTTCTAATGAAAGCTCCATGACTTTGAAATTGGGTTTAAGTGTCATTTCTACTCCTTATTACCTGTGTGACTTTAGATAAGTCAGTAGACTTCTCTGGGTCTTTGTTTTCTTATCTGAAAAGGAGAAGGTAGACTAGATGTCTTGGAAGGTGGAAGGTCCTACTCTAGAATCTGTGATTCTTTCTGTCAAGTAAGAAAAAATAAAACAAATCTTAAAATTATCACTGCCAGTTTCCATTTAAAGAAATCATTTTGTGAAAGGAAAAAAACCTGATGCAAATTGTAAATTGATTGTTTGAGGCAGATAGGGAGCTCATTGATATAGCCCTGGACCTGGAGACAGGAAGATCTGAGTTCTGTGACCATTTGCTGTGTGACTTTGGGCAAATTATTTAACCTTTGAATTTCATCTTCTATAAAAAATAAGATATTTGTAAAGTTCATAAAGCACTCTGTAGTTTGTTACTATAAGTAATATAAGTATATTTTTAAACTTTTAAACATTTCTGAAAGTAAGAAAAAACGTAAATCCTTGGTTTAGGGCAGGTGGTATTAACATGTGGTCTGTGGATTTGTTTTTTTATACATATTTCAAAAATTTTTTCCAAGTAGCTTATTTTTTTTGTAGTCCTTTGTGTTTTATACATTTAAAAACATTTTGGGAAAATGCTTACGTTTTGTGTCATAAGCTAGTCTGATCAGTCAGACTTTGTGTTGCTGGAAGGCTTCAAGTATTAGTAGAAGGTGGAAGAGAATCAGGAATGGCCCTTGGCCAGTTATAAAGTAGAAGAAGTTTGTCCTCCTGCCTGTGTCACAGCTTGTTTCCTTTTTTTCTGTTCCACTGAGAGGATTTGGTAAGTCAAGACCCCTGAATAAGGAGGTATTTCCTTTCTGCCTTGGATTGCTTTTTTAAGTAGCAAGTCATTTGTTCATCTTGGCAGTTTATTGAAGTTAGCTAAGCAGACACATATTCTCTTGATGAAAGCAAGGAGAATTTGTGTAATATCCAGTCTAGTTTGGGGTTATTAGGTATTGGAAAAGGATCTTGTCGTATAATCTACTGAAGTTTGGTAACAACCATACCACCTCGAATAATTTTCCTGGTACATAGCTACTTATAACTGCAGCATGTTTTAAGGGTGTTGTGGTTAATGATTTAGAGTACGCTCTCCAAAGGCTGATCAGTGGCAGAGTCACATCCTTTCCTTCTCCCCAATTCTTCTTCCCACTCTTTCCAGCCAATCATGAGCTTGTCTTAAACACAACTACACAATCCCTTTTTTAAACACTTCCCAGTTTCTTTTCTTTCACACATGTCAAGGACCTATGCAAGTAAAATAATCTACTCCACCTGCAGCAAGCAAAATTCTCTGACCCCCATCTCCTAGTGTCTCCATATTCCCCCCACCCCCAACAGCTTTTGTTCTTTGATGAGAAAGAGTAGCAGAGGCTGCTGAGCAGTGTTGGATGAGTTGTAATGTTAGTATCTTTTCCCTAAATCATTCCTTTCTTCAACCCTTTCCCATTTCTTTTTGTAGTACTGCTAGCTTTTCTGTCAAACAGGCTCATAGCCTCTTCATTGTCATTGACTTCTTACCTTATATCCAGTCAATCACCAGATCTTGTCATTGTTTCCACTGTTTTTTTTCTCTTTCATTCCCTGCTTTCCAGTCACATAGCCATCATCTCAGTGCAGTCTCTCATCATATCTGGCCTAAATTTTAATAATATTATCCTAATGGGTAGCACTGCCTCAAGTCACTTAACTCTTTCCAATTTATCCTGTACAAACTTGCCATATCACTGTCCTACTCAGTAAACTCCAATGGCCTTATATTATTTCATCTTTAATCTTTTATAAGTTTCTGGGTTTTGTGTAGTTTCATAATGTACACAAGATTATTTGTATAATAATATGTGTATATAATTTATAAAGAAATATTCACATTGGCGGTATATGTTCTTTCTCCAGACCTCACCCCCAGATGTTAGAGGTGTATGATAATTAAGAGTTTGGACATGGATTGTTCTTGCAGAGACTTAAAACTGGGAAATTCTTGTGAATTTCCTCTTACCTCCCATATATATAATGATGATTATACTTATTAGCAAAGTATATTACATTCCTGACTTTATTAAACAAAAAGGGAAAAGTTGGGAGTGAGAAGTCAGGGAATAATCCATTTTGGTTAAAAGTGGCCGTTGTTATTTCTAGGAAGGAAATTGGGGAGAAATCATCACTACAAGAGAAGGAACATTGACATTATAGAATACAGCAGGATCTGTTGACCATGGCCTTAATTCTTGTTGGTAGTACTTAAAGGCTTGCACTTGAGATATAAGAAAGTGGCTTGCTCCTGTTGCTGAAATTCTGGCTTCTCTTCTTACTCTCTTCCCCCCTTTCATACTCTTACTCCTCCTCCCCAAATTTCTATTTCTTTTATGGCATTATATATGAGGATTTTTGTTCTGTGCTAAGATTCCTGCTGGGGATTCTTGCCCATTTTTCCCTTCCTTTTTCCAAGTAGTTCAGCCCACTCTTTGCAGCGATGCAATTTAAGGATGAGACTACTCATTGGATAACGTGTCTGTGACCAACTAACTGGGCTCTTATTCACACCCAGAATAATGCCAGGGTATGAAAGAACCCAGTTTGACACTAATGTAATGGTTCCTTTTCCTGGAGAAAGTTATTTCTAGTTTGGCTTTAGTTTTCACATTTTTAAAAAGTGGTATGTAATATTTGCTATTATGTATGTATCCATAATGCCATATGCTTCAAAAACAACAGTAAGATGAAACCTGCACTATTTGGGAGGCAATCTTATTTATTATAGAAGGCTATGTCTCCCTTTATGTCTTGTTTTAAAACCTAATGATTGTTATAGTTAATAGATTTCAGATTTTTTACTGTGTGCTTTTCTAAAACTTTTGAAGTCACATTAATAGTGAAACATTAATTTTTCCAATGAGTGATGAAAAGTGGAAGGAAATGTTACCATAGAAACATTATATCTGTGCTGGCCCAGCTGTATTATCCCCATTGGATTGGTTGATGGTTGTTTTCCTCCAGATAATCATAGAAGCACATAAGATTTTTTTTTCTCTATCACTTCATATGAACTTTAGTGCTCCTTTCACAGTAAAGCTGTGTAAATATGTAGCCTCATTAGTTTATTTTTTTCCAATTTGACCTTTTCAATCTTGCCAAATTTTGTCCTTGCTTTGGTACCTTGCCCCATCTGTTACAACCTTTTTTCCTTCCCATGTCCAAAAATGTCAGTGCCCTAAAACTTGTTTGTCGTTTTTGTTTACCCACTCTGTTACTCTGCATATAATTAGAGCTGTGCTCCTATTCAATTTCTTTTGTGGTCTTCTTTAGAAGATAGCCCATGTTTTTTAAGCTGTAGTTTCTTCAGCACTTTGTTCAGTTATATATTTTCCCTTCCATTTATCTGTCTGTTAGACTTCCAAAATTAAGAGAGACATTGGAGTCTCCTGTCACTATTGTGTTACTATATGTATTCTTATAGCTTAGGTAATATTTTCTTTGTGAATTAGAATGTTAAGACATTTAGAAAATATAATTTTGTTATTAATGTTGATTTGTTGTCTATGATTTCTTTCAGCATAGTCTTTGTTGTTTCTGCTATGTCTTTTTTTTTTTTTTCAGTTTTGTCTAACTCTTCGTGACCTAATTTGGGGTTTTCTTGACAAAGCTATTGGAGTGCTTTGTCATTTTCTTCTCCAGCTCATTTTACAGATGAGGAAATTGAGGCAAACAGTTAAATGACTTGTTCAGGGCCACACAGCTAGTAAGTAACTGGGGCTGGATTTGAATTCAGAAGATGAGCCTTCCTAACTCCAGGCCTAGCACACCATCCACTGTCCCACCTAGTTGCACTATATTGTAGTTTTCCAGTTTAACCTATCTTGTTTTTAGAATGTTTCTTTTTGCTTTATCAAAGAGGATAATTGTAATTCCCACTTTTTTGAATTTATTTCATGTAGTAAAATTTCCCCCCATTGCCTCAGTTTTATTATATTGTAGGGTTTTGTTTTCTTATCCAATCTGACACTATTTTTTATATGAGAAGATAGGTTTATTTTCTCCTCCATTTGTCTCTAGTATTCAATTTTTTTCCCACAAGTATATAATTTTTTTAAAAATCTCTTTCACCGTGAACACAGTATTTTGTCTCTTTAGTTACCTTAGCTTAATCTTTTTTTTTCTTTTAATATTTGTTTATTTAACTTTTTTTACATTCATTTTCACAAAATTTTGGGTTCCAAATTTTCTCCCCTTTTGTCCCCTTCCCCCACCCCAATACACCAAGCAATCTAATTTTCCCTATCTCCAATCTGCCCTCTCTTCTGTCATCCCTCCCTTCTCTTGTCTCCATCTTCTCTTTTCTCCTGTAGGGCCAGATGACTTTCTATTCCTCATTAACTGTATGTCTTCTTTCCTAGTAGCAACAACAATACTAAACAGTTGTTCCTAAAACTTTGAGTTCCAAATTCTCCCCATCCCTCCCTCCCCACCCATTCCCTTTGGGAAGGCAGGCAATCCAGTATAGGCCATGTCTGTGTAGTTTTGCAAATGACTTCCCTGATAGTCGTGTTGCATAAGACTAACTGAATTACCCTCCATCCTATCCTGCCCCTCATTGTTTCTCTTCTGTCTTTTGATCCTGTCCCTCCCTGAGTGTTGACTTCAAATTGCTCCCTCCTCCCTTTGCCCTCCCTTCCATCATCCCCCCCCCCCCCCGCTTATCTCCTTCTCCCCTACTTTCCTATACTGTAAGATAGGTTTTCATATCAAAATGGGTGGGCATTTTATTCCTTCCTTTAGTCAAATGTGATGAGGGTAAACTTCTTGTTTTTTTTTTCTTAGCTCTCCTCTTTTTCCCTCCAATAAAAAGTCTCCTACTTGCCTCTTAAATGACATATAATTACCCCATTCCATTTCACCCTCTTCCTCCCACTACATTTCTCTCTCACCATTTACCTTAATTTCTTTTAAGATATGGTCCCATCCTATTCAATTCACTCTGTGCTCTCTGTCTCTGTGTGTGTGCATGTGTGTATGTGTGTGTGCGTGCATGCGTGTACATGTGTGTGTGGTCCCACCAACTACCTAGATACTGAAAAGTTTTAAGAGTTACCAATATTGTCTTTCCATGTAGGAATGTAAACAGTTCACTTCTGGTAAGTCCCTTAAGACTTCTCTTTGCTGTTTACTTTTTCAGGCTTCTTCTCATTCTTGTATTTGAAAGTCAAATTTTCTTTTCAGCTTTGGTCTTTTCATCAAGAATGTTTGAAAGTCCTCTGTTTCATTGAAAGACCATATTTTCCCCTGAAGTATTATGCTCAGTTTTGCTGGGTAGGTGATTCTTGGTTTGAGTCCTAGTTCCTTTGACTTCTGGAATATCCTATTCCACACCCTTCGATCCCTTAATGTAGAAGCTGCTAGATCTTGAGTTATCCTGATTGTATTTCCACAGTACTGGAATTGTTTCTTTCTAGCTGCTTGCAAGATTTTCTCCTTGAGCTGGGAGTTCTGGAATTTGGCCACAATGTTCCTAGGAGTTTCTCTTTTTGGATCTCTTTCAGGTGGTGATCGATGGATTCTTTCAATACTTATTTTGCCCTCTGGTTCTAGAATGTCAGGGCAGTTTTCCTTGATAATTTCATGGAAGATGATGTCTAGGCTCTTTTTTTGGTCATGACTTTCAGGTAGTCCCATAATTTTTAAATTGTCTCTCCTGGATCTATTTTCCAGGTCAGTTGTTTTTCCCATGAGATATTTCACATTCTCTTCCATTTTTTCATTCTTTTGGTTTTGTTTGGTGATTTCTTGGTTTCTCGTAAAGTCATTAGACTCCATCTGTTCCATTCTAATTTTGAGAGAACTATTCTCTTCAGTGAGCTTTTGAACCTCTTTTTCCATTTGGCTCATTCTGCTTTTGAAAGCATTCTTCTCCTCATTGACTTTTTGAACCTCTTTTGCCAATTGAGTGAGCCCATTTTTCAAGGTGTTATTTTCTTCAGCATTTTTTGGGGTCTCCTTTACCAAGGTATTGACCCGTTTTTCATACTTTTCTTGCATCTCTCTCATTTCTCTTCCCAGTTTTTCCTCCACCTGTCTGAGTTGATTTTCAGAATCCTTTTTGAGCTCTTGCAAGGCCTGAGCGCACCTGACATCCCCCTGGGATATCTGGGGTACCGAGGCCCCGCCCTCCACATCTTTCCCTGACGGCAAGAATATGTCCTCGTCATCGTCAGATCTGAAAGTCAGGATCATTTGCATCTGTTCGAAAAAACTCTCTATATTCTTATTTTTCTTCCTTTTTCTAGGCATTTTCCCAGTCAGTTACTTGACTTCTGAGATTCCTGTCCACCCCCGCCTAGATCCGCCCAGCTAGTACTTGGGGTCTGAGATTCAAATGGGCTTTCTGCGGCAGGCGCGGGTGCTAATCAATGTGAGCTTTAGTTCTGGTGCTGGGGTGGGGGCAGGGCCGCCTCCCAGGCTCAGCTCCCTCAGGGTCTTTATGCAGAGACCTTCAGTGATGGAGTGGGTGCGGGCAGGGCTGTCTCCCAGGCTCAGTTCCCTCAGGGGGTTTATGCAGAGACCTTCAATAATGGAGCAGGGTAGGGCAGGGCCGTCTCCCAGGCTCAGCTCCCTCAGGCTGTTTATGCAGAGACTTTCAGTAATGAAGATCCTGCCTGCTGCTGGGGGAGTCCGGGCCGCTGCGGCAGCACGCCACTGCCTCCACCGCTGCCCTGCCTCTGCCTCTGCCGCTTCCTTTCCCTGCCTCTGCCTCCGCCACTTCCTCCTGAGGGGGCCCGAGCCACGAAGACACCCTGCTCCCCTCTCGGTGAGCACAGGCATGTCTCTCACTGACCTGTAGAGTCTGTGGTCCGAGGGACCTTCCAGGCCGCCGGAGGTTCCGTCCCTGAAGCCTGCTCGGATCACCTCTGAGGCCGCAGCCAGGACAGCACTGGGGTGGGGTCCGCTTTCTGGGGCACGACGGACCCTGGGGACGGTTCTCCAGGGCTCTTTGGAACGGAAATCTCTTCCACTATGTTTCTGTACCCCCTGCAGTGATTCAAAACTTCTGGGGAGCTCTTCTTACATTAAATCTATGGGCTGTGGGTTCAGAGCTTGCATACATGTGTCTTTCTACTCCGCCATCTTGACTCCGCCCCGCTTAATCTTTTTTTTTAAGACAGCTTTGTTCTTGTTGTTTCTTCCCATACTTCCAGTACCCCTCTCTTATTTGTTCCCATTTTTTCCTTTGGAGTTTTGCTTGTTCCTTCTTTCTTTCCTGCTTCTATCTGGCTATTCAGTTCTTTCCTGTTTTTCTCCTGTCTGTCAGGTAGATTCCTCTTTCTTCTCTTCCCCTTCAACTAATCCTGTTCATTAGTTTTTAAAACTTCATTTTTTGTGCCCCTTTTCAGAGACAATTTTTCTCCCTCCTCTTCATTATCCATATTCTCTTTCTGCCTACTCTGGATCCTCATTTTCTGGTTCCTGGCCCTTTATACTTATCTAGTCTTCTTCTCTTGCTTGAATTCTTCATGGAATCAAAACTTCTCAGGTATCCATTCTTTTCTCTATAAATAGTTTCTGTCACGACTTTGTAGAGCTAGCCCCACAGATACCCCTTTTCCGCACTCCAAGAAAAATGCCAGTTTTTGTAGGTGACAAAGAGGACGGTACCCCATGCAGTTCACCATTGACCAGTACCCTCACCTGGTCACCGTTCTTCTCTGTCTTTTTTTTTTTTTTTTTATTTTAATCAATCAATTAATTAATTAATTAAGCTTTTTACATTCATTTTCACAAATTTTTGGGTTCCAAGTTTTCTCCCCTTTTCTCCCCTCCCTCCACCCCAATACCCCAAGCAATCTAATTTTCCCTATCTCCAATCTGTCCTCTCTTCTGTCATCCCTCCCTTGCCTTGTCTCCATCTTCTCTTTTCTCCTGTAGGGCCAGATGACTTTCTATTCCTCGTTAACTGTATGTCTTCTTTCCTAGTTGCAACAACAATACTAAACAATTGTTCCTAAAACTTTGAGTTCCAAGTTCTCCCCATCCCTCCCTCCCCACCCATTCCCTTTGGTACGGCAGGCAATTCATTATAGGCCATATCTGTGTAGCTTTGCAACTGACCTTCCTGATAGTCGTGTTGTGTAAGACTAACTGAATTACCATCCCTCCTAACCTGCCCCTCATTGTTTCTCTTCTGTCTTTTGATCCTGTCCCTCCCCAAGTGTTGACTTTCAATTACTCCCTCCTCCCTTTGCCCTCCCTTCCATCATCCCCCCCGCCCCGCAATATCTCCTTCTCCCCCGCTTTCTTATACTGTAAGACAGGTTTTCATACCAAAATGAGTGTACATTTCACTCCTTCGTTTAGTCAAATGTGATGAGGGTAAACTTCTAGTTTTTTTGTTTTTTTTTTTCCTCAGCTCTCCTCTTTTTCCCTCCACTAAAAAAATCTCCTACTTGCCTCTTAAATGACATATAGTTACCCCTTCCATTTCCCCCTCTTTCCTCTCACTACATTTCTCTCTCACCATTTACCTTAATTTCTTTTAAGGTATGGTCCCATCCTATTCAGTTCAATCTGTGCTCTCTCTGTATGTGAATGCATGTGTGTATGTGTGTGCATGCGTGTACATGTGTATGTGTGGTCCCACCAACTACCCAGATACTGAAAAGTTTTAAGAGTTAGAAATATTGTCTTTCCCTGTAGGAATGTGAACAGTTCATTTCTGGTAAGTCCCTTAATACTTCTCTTTGCTGTTTACTTTTTCATGCCTCTTCTCATTCTTGTGTTTGAAAGTCAAATTTTCTTTTCAGCTCTGGTCTTTTCATTAAGAATGATTGAAAGTCCTCTGTTTCATTGAAAGACCATATTTTCCCTTGAAGTATTATACTCAGTTTAGCTGGGTAGGTGATTCTTGGTTTGAGTCCTAGTTCCTTTGACTTCTGGAATATCCTATTCCACGCCCTTCGATCCCTTAATGTAGAAGCTGCTAGATCTTGAGTTATCCTGATTGTATTTCCACAGTACTGGAATTGTTTCTTTCTAGCTGCTTGCAAGATTTTCTCCTTGAGCTGGGAGTTCTGGAATTTGGCCACAATGTTCCTAGGAGTTTCTCTTTTTGGATCTCTTTCAGGTGGTGATCGATGGATTCTTTCAATACTTATTTTGCCCTCTGGTTCTAGAATGTCAGGGCAGTTTTCCTTGATAATTTCATGGAAGATGATGTCTAGGCTCTTTTTTTGGTCATGACTTTCAGGTAGTCCCATAATTTTTAAATTGTCTCTCCTGGATCTATTTTCCAGGTCAGTTGTTTTTCCCATGAGATATTTCACATTCTCTTCCATTTTTTCATTCTTTTGGTTTTGTTTGGTGATTTCTTGGTTTCTCATAAAGTCATTAGACTCCATCTGTTCCATTCTAATTTTGAGAGAGCTATTAAATTCAGTGAGCTTTTGAGCCTCTTTTTCCATTTGGCTCATTCTGCTTTTGAAAGCATTCTTCTCCTCATTGGCTTTTTGAACCTCTTTTGCCAGTTGAGTGAGCCTGTTTTTCAACGTGTTAATTTCCTCAGCATTTTTTTGGGTCTCCTTTACCAAGGTATTGACCTGTTTTTCATACTCTTCTTGCATCTCTGTCATTTCTCTTCCCAATTTTTCCTCCACCTGTCTAACTTGCTTTTCAAAATCCTTTTTAAGCTCTTCCAAGGCCTGAGCCCACCCAACACCCCCCTGGGGTGTCTGGGGTACTGAGGCCCCGCCCTCCACGTCTTTCCCTGATGGCAAGAATACGTTCTTGTCCTCGCCATCAGATCCGAAGGTCGGGATCATTTGCACTTGTTGGAAAAAACTCTCTATAGTCTTATTTTTCTTCCCTTTTCTAGGCATTTTCCCAGCCAGTTACTTGACTTCTGAGATCCCTTTCCACCTCCGCCTGGATCCGCCCAGCTAGTGCTTGGCCTCTGAGATTCAAATGCACTTTCCGCAGCAAGCTTTAGTTCTGGCACAGGGGTGGGGGCAGGGCCGCCTCCCAAACTCGGTCCCTCAGGGGCTTTCTGCAGAGACTTTCAGGATCGGAGCGGGTTGGGGCGGAGTGGGGGGCCCGCCTCCTATGCTCAGCTCCCTCAGGGGTTTTGTTCAGAGGCCTTCAGTAGTAGAGCGGGGTGGGGGCAGGGCCGTCTCCCCGGCTCAGCTCCCTCAGGTTGGAAAGACCTTCAGTATTGAAGATCCTACCTGCTGCTGGGGGATTCCTGAGTCCTGGGCCGCTACGCCTCTGCCTCTGCTGCTTCCTGCCCCCGTCTCTGCCACCGCCGCTTCCTCCCGAGGGGGCCCGAGTCACGGAGATGCTCCGCTTCCCTCCCCTAGCCCAGCCTTCTTTCTCACTGACCTGTAGCTTCTGTGGGCGGAGGGACTTTCCCGGCTGCCGGAGCTTCCCCCGGAGCTTCCCTCTCTGAAGCCTGCTCGGGTCAGCTTCTCTGGGGCCGCGGCCAGGGGTGGGGGTGGGGTCCGCTTTCCGGGGTGCGACGGACCCCGGGGACGGCTCTCCAGGGCTCAGTGGAACGGAAATCTCTTCCCCTACGTTTATGCACCCCCTGCAGTGATGCAGAATTTAAGGGGATCTCCTTTTACCTCAATTCCATGGGTTGTGGGCTCGGAGCTCGTAAATGTGCGTCCTTCTACTCCGCCATCTTTGCTCCGCCCCCGTTCTTCTCTGTCTTAAAGTCTCTCCCCTTAACACTAACATACTGTTGGGGGAATTATGAACTGATCCAATTATTCTGGAGAGTAATTTGGAGCTATATATACATACCCTTTGACCCGTCAGTACCACTGTTAGGTCTGTATCCCAAAGAGATCACAAAAAAAGAAAAGATGCACATGTACAAAAATATTTGTAACTGTTCTTTTCATGGTTGCAAGGAATTGGAAATTGAGGTCATCAGTTGGGAATGACTGAATATGTGCTATATGAATGTAATGGAATAATACTATTGTGCTGTAAGAAATGACAAGCAGGCGGACTTCAGAAAAACTTTCAGAGGCTTATGTGAACTGATGCAAAGTGAAGTGAACAAAACCAGGAGAACATTATACCACAGTATCAGCAATATTGTACAATGATTAACCGTAAATAGCTTAGCTCTTCTCAGCAGTATATTGATCAAAGACAGTTTCAAAAGACTCATGATGGAAAATGCTGTCTGCATCCAGAGAAGAAACTGATGGAGTTTAAAGCATATTTTCACTTTATTTTTTCATGGTTCTTTTCTTTTGACCTGTTTCTTCTTTTACAACAATTAGTATAGAAATGTTTTACATGATTGAACATACAGAAGCTATATTAAATCGCTAACCATCTTAAGGAGAAGAGGGTGGTGAGGGAGGGAGGGAGATGATTTGGAATTTAAAAATTAATGTTAAAAATTGTATTTACCTGTAATTAAAAAAAAAAACACTTAAAAAAAATCTCTCCCCTAAGTCCTTGCCTTCCCATTGCCCCAGGCACTAATTGCCTCCAAGAGTACCCCCTCCCCCAGTCCCTCAATGATATTATGGTCTTTTCAAGCTGCAAATCCCCAAAGACACATAGAGTTTGAGGAAACCATCTCCCTTCACAGAATATCTCTCTTTACCCGTAGGAACATTCATCAGTGGAACCTCCTCCCCTAAACAAGGTTTCCCTTTTTTTCTTTTCCTCTTAATATTCACTCCCTCTCCTTCCTCACCTCCTTCCCCATTCCCCTACAGGCTCTTCTCTTCCTGAGAGACTACAGGAGTTACCTACCCCTTGTTACTAGTCCTTGATTTGGTCAGGGCACAGCACACACTCCCTTCTGTTATCCTTCTTCCCTTTTCTCCTTCCATACACTCTCTTATTTTGTAATGTAGTCGCACATGAAACAATAACTTGTAGGAAGGGTGTCTGAAGACATTCTGTCCATAATAGCCCAGGCCTACATTTCCCCCATTACCTCCATCTGACTTCTACCTTGTATACATTTAGAAAGAAGTCTGTTGTTACTCATCTCTGTTGTCACTTTGTTGCTGTTGTTGTCCTTGGCTGCATTTTTCACCCCTCCTAAATTACATTGTCTGGGGTGTCCAAGAATGTTTCAAATACTTCCTTATCATTGAGTTTCTGTCATTTATTTATGATTAATCTGAAATTTGTAGAGTAGATCACTTTGGGTTGTACTGGAGATCACTTTGGGTTATATTGTGAACTCCATTGATCTTTGGAACACATTCCACTCCTTTCTGCATTTTCTGCTGGGTGCAGAATGGTCCTGTGTTATTTGAACTTCTTTTGTATTTGAAGGCCTTTTTTCACGGTTACTTGCTGAAATTGGTTTTCAGTGAAATTGTTTAATCACCATATATTTTGGAATTGGCAGTCTTGGTGGTTTTTGTTGTTTTCTGGAGGCTTTTTTCATTTTGTTTTTGTTCTGTATTTTGTTTTCTATATTCAGAAGTTCTGGGAAGTTTCCTAGTATTATTCCTTACGTTATAGTATTCAAGTGTTTGGACTTATGTTTTGGGAGACCTAATAATCCTTAGGGTGTCTCTTTGCATCTTGTCTTCAAGATCAGTTTGGTTTGTTTTAAATAGAGATCATGTTTTCATATAATGCTATTACTTTTTGCTCTTCTTCTTGATTGTCTTTTATGTCTGGCATTTGTGTTCCTGGTTATTTGTCCTTTCTTTGGTTTCTTTATGTCAGTATTCAGGTTTTTCTATTTTGCCAATTATTTCTGCTATGTATGCCATAAATGGTACTTTCCCAATTCTCACTTGTATTTGAAGCCACTCAGGATCAGCATGTTGCAGTTCTATATTCTCAAAATTCGCAGGATCCTTGGTCTTATGAATTGTTGAATTGTATCTCTATTTATTCGTAGGTGCTTAAACTTGTTTACTAGATCTGGAGGCCAGATATCCTTCTGATGTTTATCTCTGCTTATGCTTAAGGTCTTTGAATTTTATTCCTCCTGAGATCTGATAATTTGTCCTCCCCCCCCCCCCTCTTATTTTACCCTGTTTTTGACTTTTTCCACTCTGATAATGTTTTCCTTAGAGGCTGAATTTCAAAATTTCTCAGCCTTCTCCCATGCAGGGTAGTTCATTCTTCATGGCCTAAATTGCTTCCCCAAGTGAATTTTGGGAGGATAGAATTGGCTGGTTGCTGGGTTCTCTCCCTTGGGTTAGTGGATTGCCACAAGCCCTCCTTGTGAAGTCCTGTCCCATTTCTCTGTTGTTTAGTTCTCTGGCCTGGCAGTACATAGTGCTGCCATGCTGGGGCTTTTGGAGCCTGGGCTAATTTCTGTCTTGCCAAGGCTCTGGGAGGAAGGGGTTGGGGTTTGAGCTTCTGTGGTGTGGGCTTGAACATTGTGGTCTTCTCTCTGTTTTTCTTCTTGTAGGAATCTTTTGCAGCACAGTACAATGCTGTGGCTCTATTGGAACTTGGGTCTCCATGGCACTGGAAAGATGGAGGGAAGACCAGGGTGTTAGGGTTGCATTTTGTTGGAAGTGCGTGGGTCAGGTCATCTAGTGCTGCCATATTGCCAGTAGCATGTTGGGTAGGGGAGAGAGAGTACCAAGTGAGCTCAAATTAGGCTTTGTTCATGGCATTTTTTACCTTCATTTGAATTCCTTGTCTCCTAGACCATGGAGAAAGCTAAAGTTGCTTTATCTTGACACATAATTTCCCTTTTTGGAGAGGTTTTAGAGGTGGTAAGGATCAGAGAAAATACCTAGTCTTCCACCTTGTTGGTCATGTGACCCAGAAGTTCTCATATGAGACTAATATGCCTGATGCTTCAAGTTTGTATTTGGAATGGAATTGCTAACAAAAGGAGTTATACCTAGCCATGGTATGAGAACAGTACTTAGCAAGTATACAGCATAAATTCATTTAAGTGTAGAAAATACCTTTTCACCAAGAAAGTAACCTTCTATATTATAAGTCTTACTTTTTTTTCCCTTTTTTGGGGGCATGTTCCCAGCCAGTTACTTGACTTTTGAGTCCTTTGTCAATTTGAGGGTATACTCTAGGGACCTATAAGTTCTCAGTTCCTCCAAGCTGGCACAATCAAGGGAGAGGAGTTTACTCTGGGAGCAACCACAAGCACTTTTCTGCCCAGGATCTGTGAGTAGGATTCCCTCTCCAGAGCCTTCTCCAGCTCCACCATGTCAGCACCAGATTTCCTCCTCACGTCAGGGCTGAGATTCAGATCAGCTGCTCGATTCCCCCAGGGTCTTTAGACCAGGTGTAGGAAGGGCATCCCTGAAGGGCAGAAGCCAGCTCTGTGAAGTGTCTTCGATCCTCATTCTTAGCGTCTCCACCATGATCCATCCAGGAGCGCCTCCTTGTTGTGGAGGGGAACGTCTTTCAGGACTGATGATTTCTTTTTGTTAGAACCATGGTGTCCTAGTGCCTTTGCTGCCAGTTTGTCTCTCTTGTCACCTCAAGCACAAAAATTGCCCTTCTTGCTGATTCTTTGTAGAATAGCAACTTGATTTTGAATTGAGCTCTGTTTGGTGCCTATGTTTTATTATCTTCAATAAATTTCTTTACTGAGTGCCTATTAAGTGGACAGCACAGTTGCCTTTTTTTTTAACTAATCTGGCATACTGACTCAATATAAAATATTATTTTACTTTCCATAGATTTTTTCCCCCAGTCTTCTAACATTGAGATATTATAAAAGCAACATAATACAGCTATTTCTATATTCATTCAGCATTCTTTTTTGGTTAAAAATGTTAAGCCTTCTAGAAAATGATAACTCTTTTTATAACACTTAAATTTATAAATGGAGGATGAGATTTGCATTTTTGGAAATGGTTTCATTCCCCTTGCTGACTTTTCAAATCTATCAGGACTTTTCTTTCAACTTATATAATAGGAGCTTTGGGAACTATTGTTTCCAGCCTTAACTTTCACATCTGATCATCTGAATCCTTTCCTGATTTTATTTTCTTAGAACATATACATTTTCTTATTTTCATAACTAGTTGTTACTTACGTGGGTTTTTTTTTACCTAGACAGCAGGCCATGGGACCCAAGAACAGACATATTTCTCCTACCTTCTTTTGCAACTCTGAGCATTATAAAATGTTATGTGGTGGTTTTTTTGTTTGTTTTTTTGTTTTTTGTTTTTTTGTCAAGAAATATTCTCCCTCTTTGGTCCTTTTGTTAAAGGTTCGCCCTCAATAGATACTCCCTTAGTTAACTTTTTTATTTAATGGGATGGATTGCTTAGAACAGTGTGTCAACCCAAGGGATAAATACTATGTTGTGAAGCTGCAAAGGAGCTCCTTATTTTCCTTAAACCTCTCAAGGATTTTATTTATTATAGAAGAAAATTTCCTGAAGAATTTGATGACCTGTTGTAAATTCTAACCAAAACTAAATTAATGCGTATTAAACCACATTTTTATTTTCCTTATGAAAACCCAAGGCACAGTAGTGTTGGTTTGCATATGTTGGATCCAAACTGGTGATATTTTATGTCATTATTTTTAGACAAAAGTATTAAAACTTAAATACTAGTATCCTCTCCATCAAAGAGTCAACAAAGCTGATAGATACTAGATTAGTAGACACTGGCCTAATGGGTTTTGTAGTGTCCACAGTGACAGTTTGATTTTTAGCTTTCTGTACTTTTTACATTTACTAATGATTGGCGTTCAAATATGAAATAAATTTCAGGTTTACTTTTGGTAGATTAATTCATGTAGAATTTGACCTTCTGCTAGGCAATACTGGTCTGTTACCTGGCAGTGTTATTAAGCAACTTCTGCTGATTCTGAAGCTGGTCTAAAGGTAGAAGGTTTAGGATAGACAGCTTCTCTCCTGCTGCTACTTGGAAAATAGGAATTGCTTCAACATTGTCTCGTGTTCTGAATCATTCAAAGGTAGTCCACCTGGTAGGTGTCTCTAAGCAAATGAGAATATTTATGAGCAGGCTGGAGCAGTTCTTAAGGGTCCACTCTTCTGATAGAGAGACTACTTCTTCTGAGCCTAGACATTACTTTTTCCCTAGAAATTGCCTGCCATCACCTCCTTGCAGCAGAATGACTAATTATGGGCTGAAGTCTGAGCATTTTTCACTGTTTTGACGTTGTGCTCTTGGCAGAGTGTAAAGGAGTTCTTTACTTTTTCAGGTTATCTTTATTTATCAGATAGAATGTGGATGCCTTTATGATATTAAATATGTGATTTGTAATGCTTACCTTCCAATTTCCATCAATAAAACATAGCTACTTAGTAACAAATATGACTGGAGTAGGCAGTTTGTTACAGCTTTCAGCTCACTTGAAGTAATTTGAGACAGTGAAGATTTACCCAAGATTCCACTTTTGCCAGCATTTTCCCTCAGTTCAGTACTATATAGTGGAGTCTAGCATACTGTCTTATATGAAAGAGGGATGAAATATAATGAGAAGTGTTCAGGATGTGGTCTCCCACCAATCTGGCAGTTCTAAGTTTAAACTTTGCCTTTGTTGCTACCAGTAGAGTAGAAGTTGATCAGTTGTATTCTATTGTATGTGACAGTGAATTGAATGGAAGAGTAAAAGATGAGGGTAGAAAATGAAAGTTGAAAGCATCGTAATACTAGAGACATTTGTGTAAAATATTAGATGTCTTAACTCATTGTGCTTTGTTGAGGGCAGAAAGGCAGTTTTTGACTCTGAAGATCCTATTAAGCCAAGTTTTTTGCTCTTTTAGAATAAATTCTTAGTAGAAATTAAATTTGACAAACTGAAATAGTGTTTCTTCTTTCTTTTCTTAATTATTATTCTTAGACTGGTTTTCTATCAGTTATGCCTCATCAAAAAAAGTAGAAATTAAAAATTTATGAGGAACCATTATTATAGTGGTTAAAGAATAACTTCAGTTATTCTAATAAGTTTTTCTTCTAATAATATATTCATTATATACTCAATAATATATTTCAATTCAATAATAATTCAAACATTCAATAATAATTCAGTTCTAGGAAGACCTTGGTTTTAACATATGTCCCTGATACATAATTTAGGTAGGATGTCAAAGGATAAAATTCCTTTGGGAGCAGCTAGGTGGTATAGTGGGATAGAGTTCTTGACTTGGAGTCAGGAGGACCTGAGATCAAATCCTCGTTTCTTGGTAGCTGTGTGACCTGGTGTGACTTAACCATGGGTAGAAGGGCATGTGGAGTTGAACTCCATGGCCTCCAAGGTCCCTTCTAGCACTAAATCTATGATCCCATGACTTAAGATTGACTATTACATTAAGCACTCTACCTCATCATGACTCTTGCTTAACCTTTTAGTATTCTAGGCACTTCTCTGAGACTGTAAATTTCAAAGAAAGGGCCATCCAGCATTACTAGAAGGAATTCATCTAGGTACCTCTCTGTATAAGTTAAAGCACATGTACAGCCCTGTATGTAGGGAGGATTTTGTTATCCTTTTCCCAGGATCCATGGCCATAGCAATGTCTAGTTTTCCAGGTTTATTGATGATAAATAGCCTTAATATCCGAGATAGTAGTTCCCAGAATTGTAGACAGTCTTACTGAGGTTGCGTTGTTAGATAAGGGGTGGCATAATGTAATATTTACTACGCTTGTGCAGAATGATGATATTGATAAAGTTAACCTGTGAGCTTAATGTTGACAAGATGCCTTCTTTGTTGCCCTGTAAAGCAGGTGGGCACTGGTCAGTGACTGGGAGAATCCATAAGAAACCCAAAGTGAGGAAACCACAGAAAATGCATAGAGTAATGTATGTACTTGCCTCAGCCAGTACGCATTGAGGCTTGAGGGGATTTGGGGGAATGCCCAAGCTGTGCCTGTCTCAGTTGACCTCATCAAGACAGAGGGGTAGTTGCCCCCCGACTTCTTACTGGCTCCTGCAAGAAAGGCGATTAGGGAATGCTGTAGGAGCCAGCTCTCCAACAATGCTTGGTCTCAGAATGTTTTTTTAAAAAAATAACTGAATTAGAATAATGCTGATTATTATTAACCCCTCTCCAAACCCTAACCCTGTCTTACTAGATCAAGAATGAACCTGTTAGAGGCTAGATTTCCAGTGCCTCCTTTGTGTTATCTGTGAAACAAACCCATATCCCAAACTTGCTTTAAAAAGTCATTAACATCATAATAGCTCAGTAGCCAAGAAATTATTTTAAATTTAACCTTCTACTGAAATTGGTAGCATTTCTAGCCTCCAGCTTTGATGTGTCCTTTCAGGAAACTGGGTCCCTTGCACATCATTTTATTTCCCTATTTTCCTTTCAAAGTAGCAGGTAAGGAAGCTCCCTCTATCAATATAGTAATCTTTAATTTAGACTTTTAAGGCAGGGATTAGCCTTAGACCAATCTTAGTTTATCTTTAAACAAATTTTATAAAAATTAAGGGTAACTTTAAAATAAGGTTTTTTTTTGATATTTTTAAATTTTTACATTATCATAGTTTCCTCCCTCTTGTCTTGTCAGAGAGCCATCCCATATGAAAAAGTATTTTTTAGAGAGAAAAGAAAACCACTATAACTGAGCAATACATTGAAAAAGTCCAAAAATATGCAATCCTGTGGGCCTTCTACTTTCACATAGGTAGGTGTAAGATGGGAATGTCTTCACATATTTTTTCATTGCAGTCCTTCTTGATGGGTACTTATAATTTTGCTTTAGTTACTTTTGATTTTTTTGGTGTATGTGTATTTATTTCCATGCTTCTCTGTATTGCTTATACATAATTTCTTAGTGCTATAGTAATATTAGTATATTCTATTACAATCATGTACCACACTTTGTTTGGGTCATTCCCCAAGTCTTACTTTATCTTAGTCTTAAAGCAAAGGTTCTTTACTTGGGGTCCATGACTGAATTTCAGGAGATTTCTGAATTTGTATGGCAATAAAATTTTCATCTTTATTTTCCTTAGACTCTAACAGAAATTTAACGTTTCCTTCAGTTTTTTTTTTTAAATCATTCTGAGAAGAGGGTCCATGACTCACAAAAAAGTTGCTCAGGACCCTATATGTGTCAGGGGGTGAACCCAAGGCTTCTTACTGTTGAGTCATGCCTTTTAATAGGTCCTGTCATTCCATTTGTCTCTCCACTTTGAAATATCAGTTTGAGGCACTTAAGCATAGAAACTCAAGGTTAATTTTAAAAATTTGAGTTTGAAGCAATTTTAGAAATGTAATGTAGTATATTCCCATCGTGACCATTTCTCATTGAGACCTCAATAATTGGGCATTTAACTTCTACTTGAAGAACTTAGGTTAGGGGTGAATTTATTACTTCCTGAGTTAGCTTATTTTATTTTTGAGTATCTCTTCATTATTAAGAAACTTTTCTACATATTAAGTTGTATTTACTTCTTTGCAGCTTCCATCTTTTGTGACTAGTTTTGTCTAATTTAACTAAACAGATGGAATTTCTTCCCCAGTTCTCTGAACAGATTTTGATATGGTATGGCTTTGGGTTTCTTCACCATCCATCTTGTTCTCTTCACAATGTGTACCAATTTTACCAGTATCTTTAAAATGAGGTACTGAGAAGTAAGCAAAGTGTTCCAGATTTGATCTGGACAGTTTATACTATTTTTTTACACTATCACTTTACTTATTCTCGCATTTTGCACAACCAAGTTTTCCACATTGTTGATTCATATTGTTTGTAGTTTGCTAAAAAAAACAACAACAAAACCCTATCTTGATAATTACATACTTTTTTTAAAAAAAAGCTTACTTTTTTATTTTTTTCAATGAACAACCAAAAAAATTTTTTAATCCCCTAGTCTCCCAACTCCTCTCACCCCAATGGGGAAAAAAACAACACCATTGTAAGAAATATGGATAGTCAAGCAAAACAAATTCCTTTCCTTAACATGTCCAAAAAATGTCTCATTCTGTACCCTGAAGCCATCTTCTATCAGGAAGTAGGTAGCATGTTTCATCATCTGTCCTGAAATTGGGGTTGGTAATTAATTGATCAGAGTTCTTAAGTCTTTTAGAGTTGTTTGTCTTCACAGGGCTGTTGCTTTTATGAGAAATATTGTTTGCCTGATTTGGCTCGTTTCACTCTGTATCCTTTCATACAAGTCTTTTCAGGTTTCTGAGAAACTGTTACTTTCGTTGTTTCTTATGGTGCTTGTTTAATATTCTTGTAAGTGTTTCATTGCTTCCCTGTGCCATAGCATGCTGAGCAATCCTCCTAATTGAAGATCAAAGAAAGAAACAAAGTACAAAGACATTTGTTGTAGCCCTTTTTGTGGCAACAAAGAACTGAATGTTAATTACACATGAATAAGGTACTTTGCGTGCCAAGTCCAAACACCTAACACTGGTTAGGAGAAATATTTTACTATATTCCCAGAAGGTTGACTTTGAAAGAAGAGGAGAGAATACATCGTGTAGACCATTGAAGAAAATGATGTATTAGATGTTAGAACCTGCCTAGAAGGAGGCACTAAATTGGAAGTAAGAAAGGACTGTAGTGAAAGATGAACTGAATTAGAAGGGAATGGAAATAAAAAGTAAACTTAAGCGATTAAAACTTCCTGCTGCTTTACTGAGAAGTTTCCAGTATGAAATCTTAACTGATCCTGCTCTGCTCTCTGTATTCCCATTTTGATCTTTTCAGAAATTGAGAAACTAGGCTCTCCTGTCTCCTTCCCAGTAGATTACTGATAGAGCTAATATTGCAGTGCACAGCCTGATTCTGGTTTTGTGCTTTGACCTCTCTTCTATTTCATACTTCTTTGGGATCAATTAGTAGAATTATTCATGAATAAAATAATTATGGATTATATGATTATATAAAATTATATTTATATGCTGCATCAGTATAAAAACCAAAGTTTGCTCCATGTTTCAAGAAAACAAACTTGGCCCAAATGAAAATATCTCCAAGTGTGAAATATTACTTAGAAGTACAAGAAAATTTGTGCGTCTTTTTCTAAAGGAGGAAAATGCTGATAAACTCCAAAGATGAACCCTCTGTGGTAAAGTATTCTGACTCATCTTTGTTTATCCTGACTAAATGAATCAAACCTGGACTTACTGATCTCCAAAGTTAAATAACATCTCTAAGCAAAACCCAGTCATTCCTATGAATTGGCACACATTTCACCTTTTCACGCATCCATTTCAGCTAGTGTTTGACTTTGTAGAAGTTGCAAGGGGCCCAAGAACCTGAGTGCAAATGCTTCTTGTAAGATGATCTTCATTTTTGTATACTTTCTTTCTCAATTTATTTCATGTTCTTTGATTTTTTTTCCCAACTAATGCTGCTTGATCTATTACAGAATTTAGCAATATGAGCTGTATTATAATACGCTTATTTGCCAAAGCCTCAGAGGTCTACATTTTAGTAAATATATTATTGCTTTGTACTCTGTTCACAGGGATACTTTTCAGCCATTAGCTATAACATTCTGTGAGAAAGAAGGTGTTGAGGTGTTGACTTGTGCCCAGTATTTTAGCAAGCCTTTTTGTTTAAAAAAAAAAAAAGACCCTTGATTAAATTGTATAAAATGACATGAGTCCTGCCCCTGAATTCAGAGTTATTTGGTTCAGATCCCACCTCTTCCATCTGTGTGACATTGAGCAAGGTACTTAATCTCTCTGGGCCTCAATCCTTTCCTATATATGAAGAGAGGGCAGGGGCCTAGCGAACTTCTGATGACTCTTCTACCTCAAAATCTATGACGTTATGATCCTAAACATCTGGGTGTGTGTTTGTGTATGAGTGAGTGAGTGAGTGTGTGTGTGTAACACACACGTACATCTAGCTAAGCAGGTGTATGTATGAAGGTAAGTAAATTACAGCAAGAATTTTTTTAAATTACTTTTTACCTTCTTCAAGGAATGAATGCACACACATATGGAGAGGGATAGACATACACAGATTGCAGAAATAGCTTGATATGTCAAGAAAAACCTTTAGAAAAACCTACACAGCTGTTGAAAGGTGAAATGGACTGGCTTAGGAGATCATGGTTTCTTTCTTCATTGGAAGTCTTCACACAGAAGCAGACTGACCATTTATTGGGTGTGTTATGTTAGAGATTCCTCCTGGGTTTGGATTGGAGTGGAGAGCTGCTGATGTGCCTTATGAGCCTGAAATTCCATGATATGCTGAGGCGTCATTTTCAGGTGTTCTCTCCTACCACTTTTCTTTAGCATTGATGCTCTCCAATGCGTATAGACCTTGTAGATAATGGGATCATTTAGCCCTTTTCTTAACCTTTGTTTTCTAGTTCCTGAAATTTAGTTACTATTTCATCTGAGTCCGCACAAGATCTTATGTGCTAGAATGCCTCCCTGTTGTCAGCAGATGGGACCACAGACACACACTCAAACATCGCAGCAGTGACAGAGCAAGACCGGACTATTGATGGTGATGACTGTCTCCTGATCACTCCAGAGTAGCCTTTGACTCCGTACGTCAGCATTTTCAGCTCCTGCTTTAACTTCGCACCGGGGGTCCCTTGGAACCAGTATTATCTCTGCGTTGACTGTTAATTTTCCGTTCTTGCGGGAGAGTCACAATACTCCTTCCCAATCTCCAAACTTATTTTTTAAGGATTTGGAAAGACAGATTTCTGGGAAATCGTATGTAAACACTAGATGGAATATTATCATTCTATACAAAATTATAAAAGTAACAGTTTCAGAGGAAGTCGGAAAGACTTTACGACTGACGCCAGTGAAGTAAACGGAACCAGGAGAACAATGTCTATGGCTGGTTGGTGTCCTTCATTCTCGAAGAGGACCAGAATGACATCACCTTGATAAAGTGTCAATGTGTCCGTGTACGAGCTCAGAATGCTCTACCACAGATTGGGCACAGTGCATGCACATGTGGGGTGGTTATTCCAAATTTGTACATCCTACATAGCTTTTGTGCTGTTTTAAGTCTGCTTTGCTCATAGAGCACAGCTTCTTATCTGATGCAGACGCTCCATGCTGAGCGGTCCTGTGCCAGTGTCTCCCATGTCGCACAATCAAAGCCAGAGTTCTTAAGAGGAACCTTGAAAGTGTCCTTATATCTTCTGACCACCATATGATTGCCTGCCCCATGTGAGTTCTCCATAAAATAGTCTTTTTGTTGAGTGTAAATTTTGCATTCTGAAATATAGTTTGAATGCTTGGCAATTTAGTTCGAGCAAGGACCTCAGTGTCTGGCACCTTATCCTGCCAGGTGATCTTCATAATCTTCCTAAGACAGTTCAAATGGAAGTGATTCAGTTTTCTGCCGTTGCACCGGTAGACTGTCCGTGTTTCACAGGCATACAGCGATGAGGTCAGCACAGCTGTTCTGCAGACCTTCAGTTTGGTGGTCAATCTAATGCTTCTTCTCTTCCAAACTTTTCTTTGGAGCCTCCCAAACACTGAACTAGCTCTGGCAAAGTGTGTGTCAATCTCGTTGTCAATGTATACATCCCTGGAAAGTACACTACCAAGGTAAGTGAACTTACCCACAGCATTCAAAACTTCTCCGTTTGTTGTAACCCATTGTTCCATGTATGGATGGTGTGGTGGTGGCTGATGGAGCACCTGTGTTTCTTGGTGTTCATTATTAGGACAAAATTAGCACAGGCAGCAGAGAATTGATCCATACTTTGTTGCATCTCAACTTCAGAGACTGTACTGAGTGCACAGTCATCTACAAACAGAAAATCATGCACCAACATTCCCTCCACTTTAGTCTTGGCTTGTAACCCTTTCAAATGGAAGAATTTACCATCAGTACGGTAGTTGACCTTGATACCATGTTCATCGTCATTGAAAGCATTTGACAAAATGGTTGAAAAAAAGCATGGGAGCAAGTATGTGGCCCTGTTTCACTCCATTGGTAACTGGGAAGACACGAGAGCATTGTCCACTATCCAGAAACCGGACAAACATGCCATCATGAAATTGATGTACAATGCTGCTGAACTTTTCTGGGCAGCCAAATTTTGACATAATTTTCCATAAGCCCTTATGACTAATAGGGTCAAAGGCCTTGGTCAGATCTACAAATATTGTGTACAGACCTCTGTTCTGCTCCTGGCATTTTTCCTGGAGTTGTTGGGCAGCGCACACCATATCGATTGTTCCTCGGCCCTTTCTGAAGCCACACTGGCTCTCAGGTTTATGACCATCTTCCAGGTGAAGGATCAGCCTAGTATAAGGAGGACTGTAGCAAGAATCTTGTCAGCAGTGACTGAGAGAGACCTCCCCTGTGATTGTTGCAGGACAGTCTATTCCCTTTACCTTTACAGAGATGGACAGTGGAGGAATCCTTGAACTTTTGGGGTGTAACCTCCTCTTGCCATGTAATCTGCAATATTTCAGTCAGGTTTTGTATCAGCAATGGTCCGCCTACCTTGTAAATCTCAGGTGGAATAGAATCAGCACCAGGTGCTTTGACACATGAAAGGAGCCTAATGGCCCTCACAACTTCTTCAGTTGGAAGTTTAACTAAGACGAGATTGACTTCAACCTGAGGTAAATGGTCAGTGGCCTCAGCATTGATTGATGATGATCTGTTGAAAGACTTGACAACTCTGATCAATCAGGACCAACTACAGTTCCAGAGAACTAACAAGGGGTCATGCTATCCACAGTTTGGGAAGGGGGGAGGTCATTAAGATATAGAAGATAAGACAAAACATACTTAAATACAGGCACAGCCAGTGTGGGGAATTTATTTTGCTGACTGCATATTTTTTACATTTTTGTATTTCTGTAGTTTGGGGTACTTAAGAAGCAAATACTATTTCAGGACTTTCAAGTGCCTTTTTTATTGAAGTGCCATCTTTTTTTCCTTTATAGTTAGTCTCACATTTGTAGGTCACTTTGGACTGTATCTTGAGCTCTTTTGCTGTTTTGTATACCGTTTTCCCCAACACTTGAGTTTCCTGATGGGTTACAGAATAGCGGTAATTTGAATTCTCTTTCCTTTATATTTGTGAAGTTCTTTCTCCTGATTGCTTACAAAATTTGTCGTTTGTCAGTAAAACTGTTAAATTTAACTACTATATGTCTTGGAGTTTGAAGCCAAGGGGTTGTGTTTTTATTTTCTGGAGGTGATCTGTGGATTCTTTTGTTTAGCATTTTGTTCCCAATATTTCAGGCAGTTTTCTTATGTTATTTCTTGATTTATGGTGTTTAGGCTTTTGGCTTGTCATGTTTTTCTGGAAGGCATATAATCCTTAAGTTGTCTCCTCTGCATACTGTCTTCAAGATCATTTTGTTATGCCTGTATGGAGATCATGTTTCTTTCCATGTTACTGTTTTTTGCTTCTCTTTTTCTGAATTGTTCAACATTTCCAGACATTTGCATAGTCAGTTCTCTTCCTTTTGTTTCTTTGTGTTCTGATTATTTTTACTCTCAAGGCCATAAATTGTGCTGTTGTGATTCTTCTCCTTGTATTTAGTCAGGAACCTCCCCACTATAGTTTCAAGTTCCCTTTGGAATCCATATGGTCCTCTGCCTCATCAGGTATTGATCTGTTTTTCTTTGTCTTGCAGTACTTATTCATAGATACCTGAACTCTTCTTTTCCCTGATCTAGAAACCATTTTCTTTTCTGTTATTAATATCTTTACTGTTGTTTTTATCAGTTTATGCTTAAAGTCTTTAATTGAATTTTTTTCCTCCTGAGATCTTTAGTAATTTCAGTCATTTTTCTCAATATTATGCTACTGGTCACTTTGTAATTCTCTTCTCTTTGACGGCATTTTCCCTGGATCTCAGAGATGTTCATTAGCAGTTCATCAGCTGAGGTTTTTACGTAAGTGACTTCTTTTGGGGGCAGAACTCGTCCCAGTTACATACTGGGCTCATTACCTGAGGAAAATGCCACATAGTGGGCAGGGCATGCTTTCCCCTCCTCCTACAACCTTGCCCTGTATTCCTTTGTTTCTCCAAACTCTATGAGTTCTGCTGTGGCACAGAATACTTCCACACCTTACAGCTATTAAGTTCATTGCTCCTATCACAACCTGAGCAAATTTCTTCCTTTTGAATCTCTCAGGCACTGGCAGAGGGGGTGGAGAGAAACTTAAGGTTTGGGATATGCAGTTGAATTCTATTGGAGGGAGTAGGGCAGCCTGAAGCAGATAAATCTGTGACTGTCTTTTCTACCTTCTTCTATCCCACCCCTAAATGAAGAAATTAAAAATTTAAACAAAGCCTCTTTAACAAATACACGGTATTTAGAATACCAGGATGTGGTGGGTGTTAAGTGAGCATGTTATTGATTAGTATTCTCTGCTAACTCACTGAGTTTTACTTTATTTTGGGTTCTTGATATTTTATATCATGGAGACAGCTGAAATTACCTTATCTCTGGCTCATAATTTCTATTTTGGAAAGGTTTGAGAGGTCATGAGGAGAAAATTGCTATTCCTCCCACATATTTGTTATAAGGGCTTTGTTTTTCTTTTTAATTTTTCCAATGGAGGAGGGGTTCAAGAGGGCAGGCAAAAAAGGAAAGAAACACGGTTCATTGATTTATCTCTTTAGCAAATGTGGAAAATCAAACAGAAGGAAGGCCGAAAAGAAAAACACAAGCAGGAGAGCTTTGAAAAATAGAGGTTGAACTTACTGTATACTTAAAAAAGAAAAGCCGTTAAAAATCTTCGGTTTCATGTATAAACCTCTTTTTTCTACTCTATGTTACTGAAATGTCTATTTTATTTTGTGTCTAAGCTTAGATTTAAAGTGATCAATATTTTCCTCCCTCTCTTCCCTTCTTCATTAACAATAGATTTCTGGAAGTTTATGAGTGCTTAAACAAATCAGATTAAAGTTGTTTTGAGGTTTTTTTTTAAGTGCCTTTTAAATCAATTTTAAACATGCCTTTTTAGCGTTATGTAACATTTGAAAGTAGGAGGAAACTTATAGATCATTGGATTATAGTTGTAGAGTTGGAAGGGACTATACAGATTACTAGGTCCAACCCCTTCATTTTACAGAGGAGGATTCCTAGGATTACTTCTCCATAGAGAATGTGTATGAGAATGATTGACTAAATGTTAATAAGTTATGAACAGGTATCATGTGATCATCATTTTTACTAGTTAAACTGTGTGATGTGCAGAGCAAGTCTTCCAGAACTGCCATTAAAGTCAGAATAAGCTTTGTTTCCTTTCTAGTTCTGACAAGTAGTTTTCCATTTGTATGAATATTTTATTTTTACAAATCATTTTAATTAACATCCAATTATATTCTGCTTAGTTAATGAACTGTGACTTGCCAAAAGGAGAAATATATCTGCCAAAGACTCAATTTGGTCATGATTCCAGAGCATTACTGTGTTTGTATAGATGTTCTCCTGTTGAAGTTCAAATGGATTAACAGGAATCCATTTCAGCAAGCATTATTAAGCCACCACTCTATGTAAGGTACTACAGATGCAAAGACAGAGATGGAAAAATTTCCTTGTCTCAATAACTTTATGTTCTGTTTGGCCATTGATGAGCTAAACTTAGAAGTGTGCGGTTCAGTTACTGTATTAAAATGTGAACATTTCCGGATATTATTAAACCTGTAATCAGATTTTGAAATTCCTTTTTAAAAGTTAGTGATTGATTACAGATCATTGAATCTAAGAGTTCTGACAGAGGCCAGTAGATGAACTCAAAGACAAGTCTTGATTAGCATCAGTGGTTCACTATTGACTGTTTTCCAAGCCCCAAGATTCCAACTGGACGAGTTTAATACAAGTTTATCATTTATTTACTCCAGTTTTTTTACAGTGGTGATTTTAGCTTGGAAAATATCATGCTTCAGGAAAAGGTCAGAGTCTCCCTGTCTAATCTGCCGTGAGCAATTTCTATGGTGTTTTCAGGGGTAGGGAAACAGTTTAATGGCCCTAGAGGTAATGTTTAATAACTGAAAATGTAAGCTAAATTGACCAACTGTTAAATGTCTATACCACTTGTTGTAATGGTATGGGAGATGGTGGGAAATTTCAGACCTAATTTTAATTCACACTAAGTAATTCTAATTGTTTTATTTTAAACATAGAGCATTGAGAGGCAGCATATTGTAGTGGAAACAATGCTGGATTTGCAGTCATAGTCACTTGCACTTCTGATTTTCAGTTTTCTCATCTGTAAAATGAGGAATGGAGGTTTTAGAGAATAGTAGATGATCTAAAAGGTTCCTTAAAACCCTAAATCTATGATACTTAAAGGTTGCCCAATTAAGAGGAATTCCCTTCTAATATATATGTAAATTTGCTTTATCCTTTAATTGCAGCTACTCGATTTTAGCTTTACTGCCTGCTTGATCACCTGTGCCACTCAACTAAAAATATAGCTCCTATCACAAATAAAACAACAGCAACAAAACTCTCACATGTTCCTTTACCATAAAAATTAGGTCAGTCTGAAGCACAGATTTACCAAACTCACTGAGAAAATGCGAATTTTATGCTAAGTATGGAGATAATAATGTGCAAGATAATGATATTACACTTAAACAACTATAATTAATACCATCTTACATGAATGTATTGGCCAGAAGTTGGCATATAGCCATTATATTCAGTTCTGTACACAATAATTATAATATGCTGGCATTTGGATAACTTGTATCAGATCCAAGGAAAATAACCAAAGTCACCTCTAGAAGGTGTCCCCCAAAATGGGAGATGGCATGGAAAGAGTGTTTTATATATATTTTTTAATGTTAATAGTTTTGCAAAATAAGATCTCTGAAGACATTTAAGAGACATTGTTTTTTCAGCCAGAAGTAAAAATAAGAAAAACCTTAGTTACCTCAAAATTAGCATGGTGACCTGCTTTGTTGAGTAGATCCTGTGGAGGTTGCAAAAGGAATAGACTTGAGTTTGCAGCTTAAGCAATCTATTTTTATATATATATAAAAATATATATATACATATATATATGAAGCTATTGGATTATGTAGCTGACCAAACATTAGATGAGGGTCCATAGAGGGTATATGGAAAGAATTATTCCCTGCAAGTGTTGAGGAATGATTTAGGGACAATATTCTCAGAAACAAAGATAGACTAGATGACTTCTCGGGTTTCTTTTGCCCTGGAATTAAAATTTCAAAATATAGAATTTTAGAGAAATACGGTTTTGTTCATTTCTCATTTCAAGTAACTAGAAATAGGCCAAAAAGATTGTTAAATGGAGAGCTTTAGCAAACTGCTTTAAGAGAATGTTATAATTTTTTTCTTGGATATTAATTGTCCCAAAGTACTTAATACTGTTTCTCCACTTTTTCATTTATTTCCTAACTAGATTAAAGATACACTTTAGCATTTATTCTGTTTAGATATTAACACAAGTTTTTAATTGATAAAGGTTACATTGATTTCTTTTTTTAATTTCTGGTTTAAATCCTCCTTTTCTCCTCAAGGCCTCAGCAACTTAAATGCTTTTCTTTTTATTTCTCTTTATTCCTGATCTCTAAAACTCTATAAGGCCTTATTTTTCTTCTGTGTCTACACCTTTCCTTTCTTCCTTCTTCCCTCTGTTTACTATAAGTAGATCAGTACTTGTGGGGTGAGTTGGGGGGTGGGGGTGGGGAAGGATTAGAGGGAATAACAGTGTCTTTTCTGTGTGGATACTTAACGCTGGCACTTGAGACTGGTGATAAAATTTATGACATTATTCCTCTGGGAACATTGATCAAGATGCTAAGGAAAAGAATTTGAATCAAGAGAATGAATGACTGTCAGCATTGAAAGGTAAAGGTGTAGGGTGTAGTTTTCAATACTGAATATTTGGTTAAGAATCCTAGAGAAGGTTATTTTATTTGCCAGTGTTTAAAAATTTCCTGTAATGATGTGTCATTATAGTTAAGATACTATTTTTCCAGCACAGACTAATCCATATTTCTAATTTCTTATTATGAATAAGAGGACTGCTGATAGTGTTAGTTTAGAAGAACATATCCTGGAGGAGTATAGACTTAAAGACAGAAGAGAACTTAAGAGATATCTGGTTCAGCCCTCTCCTTTTTTTTATGGATGAGGACAATGATGTCCAAAGAGGTTCTGAGTCCTGTGACCACATAAAGGGAGCAAATGTCAGAGTCAGCATTTGAACCCAGGTCATTTGCATCTCAGTTCAGTGTTACATCTGCTCCACCAAGATGATGCTCTAAAGCATCTATCTTCTAAAGCATCTATCTTCTAGGAACTTCTTGAGTTAATAACTCATTTCTACAAGACTTTAAGACTTATAAACTGCTTTCCTGTCAACCCTATGCAAGTAGTACCCCTATTTTCTAATTAAGTGATTTCACTAGTCACAAAACTAGTAAATGATAGAACACAGATTCAGACCAAATTCTCCTGATTCCAACCTCAGAGCTGTACCCCACACCATGTTCTCCATTGATCTTGCATGATTGAAAATACTTACTTTGTAGGTATAGTGGCATGTGTTAACATGCAGATTGGAATAACTCACAGATAAGTGTAGACTTTGAATAGGGGGTAGCAACAAGAACCAGCCAGAAAATTTCTTCATTCCAGCTGCCTATAAGATCTGTGCCAGAGCTGTGTTGAATATAACTTTTCGTTTATATTTTGAGTAGATAGTTGGGATAATGCTCTGAATTACATCAGCTGTGTTGGTCTTGGTAGGAGAACATCTTGCACTCTACAGCAATGAAGAAAACATTTTGCTCCAGAAAATTAATAAGCAGTTGTTTTTCTTTAAATGGGGAAAAAGGAAGATTCTTCCAGTGTCTAGATTTTTTGAAAGGTGAAAATCAGAAAAAAGGCTGCATTCACTCTAGTAGCATTGAAAACAAATGACCACATAGGACAAATCATTGTCAATCAAAGACAATTCTTTATGATATTTTTATTTTAATTGTTTTCCTCATTCATGTCACCTCACTTTGCATCAATTCCTAGGTCAAAAACAACTGTAATTTTGAAGGATTTGGGGAAATTTGTTCTACATTTAATTTGCTTGTTTATGTAACTTAAAAGTGTTACTAAGTTTATAAGTTTTTAAATTTAAAGAGAAAATAGATATTGGTGTCAGTCATTAAGCATTTGTGAAGAGTTTGCTTGGATGTTAGACACTTTGAGCACTTAATGCTAGGGAGAGAAAGAAAAGGAGAAGACAATCTGTGAGTCTGCTTCAGTGGGGATATTTAGGCAAACAATTTTATCGGTCTCATGACTATCCTACGTTAATGCCAATTGTGGTCAAGTATACCGTTAATCAGTAACACTGAGTTTTAAAATTGCATTTGTGGATTCTAATCCTTGGAGTCCCAAATAGCTAAAATTTGGTTGCTTTTGAAAATTACACTCAAATAACCTTCATGGACATTATTTGGTTGGAATTCTATTGTGTGACTTTAGATTGAAATGTAGAACTTAGATATTTTTAGTGTTCTTCATTACGTATTTACGAGTTGTCCATTTTCCTTCTTTGGTCTCCAAATTCCCATTGTCTTTCTTAAATAAGTATCATAAAATGTAGTACTTGTTAGAAAGCTCCTTGAGGATAACAGGATCTAGTGGCAGTGTTAGACACATGGTTAGTGATGGTTAAATACTTAATTTAAAAATTTTATCTTGTTGACCAACAAAGCCTACCTTATTTCACATTTCTTGAAAGGTTCATGGGTTTGTGTGTGTTTGTCCTTCGTTGCCAAAAAAGACCGTGCCATCAGAGAAATAATGATATGACTTTCATTTGACTTTGTTTTGAGTGAGGGAGGGCTGTGCAGGTCACCAGCCTCACTTCTCCCCCAGAGCCATCTGAATTCAGTGACCAGATAGTCATCCAGATGACTGGAGATGACCCAGGATGAGGCAGTTGGGGTTAAGTGACTTGTCCAAGGTCACACAGCTAGTGAGTGTCAAGTGTCTGAGGTGACATTTGAACTCAAGTACTCCTGACTCCTTCACTGGTGCTCTATCCACTGCACCACTTAGCTGCCTCATGGGTTTGAATAGGTCTTTGTAGGAAGATGAATAAGAACCAAATAAATATCTCTAACAAATATTTACATGTATATTCAATCAATTGAATCTGCAATCTGTTGATTAGATAGTTCCTTCAACCAGTGCAGATACCAGCCCATTCATAGCTGCCCATCTGTTATACTTACTTTACCACAAGTTTGCCACAGGATATCTCCCCAACAAGCAAGAGACTTTCTGAGCTTTTTCTTGACATGCACAGGTACCATTGAGATCTGTCTGTCATTTATCCCCCCTTGACAAATGACTAGCTCATTTTTTTTCTTACAATCATACAATTGATTTTGAGGGGTTGTTTTTTGTTTGTTTGTTTGTTTTTGGAGTTTCTCATTGATTATATGTTTATTCTGTTAACACCACTCAAGCACCTCATTGTTGCCCTTTGTGTGATAACTTATTTTTAATTCTTTGGAGGTATTTCAGATATCTATATCCAAGAACCTCTTCAGTGTTCCAGGTCTTAATAGAATCACCAGTGTTGCCTGCAAATTAGCATCTGGAGAACTTCACCATCCCCAGGGAATCCTTGTTTAATGGATCTTCTCCAACATAATGGTGACTTTGGGACGCAGATATCTTTCAGTTTTGTGTCTCACTTGTGCTGATGAATAGAATGTTGTGGAACAGGATTATATATATCTTATATGTTTTGAGGAATCCTTAATGATTTTGCTATATCGATGGGAGACTTTATTATGAAGGAGCCCATAAAGGCAGTGTTTTACTCTATTGAATCTATATATATTTAGTCATTCATGCCTGTGGTTCAGAACTTTTTGTAACTTAAATTCAAAACATTCTTGAGGAATGCTGGACCATAACCTTAAAACTTTTTAAAGTGAGAGCTCTTTTTGCTTCCCTGAGTTTTATTGATTGTTAGAAGTGGGGCTAAGGAAGTGTTGTTTTTCAGTCACATTTGACTGTTACCCTGTTTGAGGTTTTCTTGTAAAGATACTGGAATGGTTTGCCATTTCCTTCTCTAGTTCACAAATATCAGTTATTATTACTAGGCAGAGAAAATGATACTAGATTTAAATAAGATTGAGTCCTTGACCTCACAGAACTTCCTACTTCTAGGAAATATAACAAATGTAACTATAGTGAAATAACTATACTGTATATATGTACATATATGTGTACATATGTGTGATTGAACATAAGTAATGGTAATATTTAATGAGGGTACTAAGTACAAAAATCAAAGAGGCTTTTTGTGGAGGAAGGAGTCATAATACAGGAAGTGTCATTTGCATTGGGCAAGGATGAATAGACTTAGAATAGGATAAGAGGAAAAGGAGGAAAGGCATTCATGAATGGGGAGCAACTTGAGTAAAAAGTATTGAGGATTCTGGGAAAAGCCCCCTAGTGATAGAGTATTTGATTTGGCTGAAGTATTATGTGAAGAGGAAATAATATGAGATCGAGCTATGGTGAGTTGACTTGAGATGATGAAGGATCTTAAATGCCAAACAAAAGTTGTTTTTTTTTAATTACTCATTAGGCAAGCGGCGAAATAGCTTAACCAATTCAATTACATTTAATAATAAACATTTGCCGAATACTTTGTTCAAGTATCTTTGAAGAATCAAAGATAAAATCTTAACTTTTAAAATTTTCTACTAGATGAATGCAAAATATTCATGAAACAGTAAACACAAAATGTATACCAAGTAATTTCAGGAGAAAAAGAGCACTGACACCTGGTAGAATCAGAAAAGGACTCAATAAGAGATGATGGTTTCTTCCTTGGAAGGAAGTTTACAGGGCAGAATAAGAAAACAGTGCATTCTGTGCATTGGTTTGGAGGACTGACCTGCAGTGATAGAGACAAGAGATGAAGTGTTGTATACCAGGAATAGTTAGCAAGCCAGTTAAACTGGAACATAGAACTTGTGAAGAGGAATACTATGAAATGACTGGAAAGGTAAGAATCATATTGTAAAAAGTATTTTTTTTAAAATTTTATTTATTTTATTTTATTTTTAATGTTTTACAATCATTTCCTTAAAGTTAAGATTTTATCCCCCCCACCCTTCCCCCACTACCCCCCCTCCCTCCCTATGACAGCATACAATTTTGTATAGGTTCTACATATACTTTCCTATTGAGCACATTTTCACTATAGTCATGCTATGTAGTCGAACTAAAATAAGTGGAAGAAATCATATAACAAATCAAAACACAATACACTGAAACCCCCCCCACACACATACACAAACATGATCTGCTACATTCTGCGAATGACTTCCATATTTCTTTCTCTGAGTGTGGAAGGCATTTTGCCTTAGAAGACCGACATTAGGATTTTTTTTTTTCTCAGTAAGTTCTTGTGTTATTACAAGTCTACCAGAAAAAAACTCTGACACACTGTGGTCGTTGCTGTACACAAAGTTCTCCTGGTTCTGTTCCTTTTGCTCAGCATCAGGTCATATAAGTCCTTCCAGGCCTCCCTGAAGTCTTCTTGTTCATCATTTCTTATGGCTCAATAGTACTCCATTACATTCATATGCCATAATTTATTCAGCCATTCCCCAATTGATAGGCATCCCCTTGACTTCCAGTTTTTGGCAACTACAAAGAGTGCTGCTATAAATATTTTTGTACACGTGGGACCCTTTCCCGTTTTTATAATCTCTTGGGGATACAGTCCTAGAAGTGATATTTCTGGGTCAAAGGGTATGCACATTTTTGTAGCCCTTTGGGCATAGTTCCAAACCGTTCTCCAGAATGGTTGGATGATCTCACAGCTCCACCAACAATGAATTAGTGTTCCAACTCTCCCACATCCTCTCCAGCATTTATCATTTTCTTGTTCTGTCATGTTTGCCAATCTTATAGATGTGATGTGGTACCTCAGAGTTGTTTTGATTTGCATCTCTCTAATCAATAGTGATTTAGAGCACTTTTTCATATGATTATAGATATCTTTGATTTCTTCCCCTGAAAATTGCTTGTTCATATCCTTTGACCATTTATCAATTGGGGAATGACTTGGATGGTTATATATTTGAGTCAGTTCTCTATATATTCTAGAAATGAGGCCTTTATCCCCGAGCTTAGCCGTAAAAATTTTTTCCCAATTTACTACATCCCTCCGAATTTTAGTTGCATTGGGTTTGGTTGTGCAAAAACTTTTCAGTTTAAAGTAATCAAAATTATCCATCTTGCATTTCATAATGCTCTCTATCGTTTCTTTAGAAAAAATTCTTCCCCTCTCCATAAATCTGATAAATATACTATTCCTTGCTTCTCCAGTTTATTCATGGTATCAATCTTTATACCTAACTCATGTACCCATTTGGACTTTATTCTTGTGTACGGTGTCAGGCATGGGTCTATGCCTAATTTCCGCCACACAGTTAACCAGTTTTCCCAGCAATTTTTGTCGAACAGTGAGTTCTTATCCCAGAAGCTGGGATCTTTGGGTTTATCAAACAGGAGGTTGCTATATTCCTTGCCTACTGTGTCTTGAGTGCCAAGTCTATTCCATTTGCTTACCCCTCTGTTTCTTAGCCAATACCAAGTGGTTTTGATAATTGCTGCTTTATAATACAATTTGAGGTCTGGTAGCGCTAGGCCACCTTCCCAAGCATTTCTTTCCATTAGTCCCTTTGATATTCTGGACTTTTTGTTTTTCCAACTGAATTTTGATATTATTTTATCCAGCTCTAGAGAATAATTATCTGATAGTTTAATTGGTATGGCACTAAATAAGTAGATTAATTTAGGTAGAATTGTCATTTTTATTATTAGCTCGGCCTACCCGTAAAAAGTATTTTCAATGCTAGACTTCTGTATTTTATCCTAGAGACAGAAGAAACCATGGGAGATTTTGAGGGAGGGACATATGACGTGGTTATACTTGTTTTTTAGGAACATTAGTTTAACATCTATATGAAGAATAGATTGGGGAGAAGAGAAACTGGAGGCTATTGAATAGGAGCAGGAATGTATGTGAAATATATTGTAGTTGCAGAAGCAACTAGATTTTTTTTCAAAGGATTGGATGTAAAGATTAAGGAAAGGAGGAGGAGAGAAAAGAATCAAGAAGATAGCTTTAGTGTTGCAAATTTGGGTGATTATGATGGTTCTAGATACCATAGTGGGAGAAATTAGAAAACTCATGGGTTTGTGAAAAGCAGTGAGCTTTGGACAAGGTTGAGTTTGAGATGCTAATAAGATATCTAGGTAAGTAGTGTCTAGCAAGCAGTTTATAATGTGGAACTGGTGTTCGGGACAATGACTAGATATTTGAATGCCATTTGTTTAGAAATAATTGATCACTGAGCGGGGGGGGCAATAGAGGAGAATAAGGCCTAGGACACATTTTGTAGCCTGGAGAAGGATAATGAGAGAGGTGTGAGTATAATTAGGCCTTGTGAAAATGAAAGTGATCTGGGTGTTTTAGTAAACTGTTAAGCCTGATCTGTGATATTTAGTACAACCTCCAAGAAAGCTGATGTGAGAGGCACAGCACTCGGGAGTTTTTTCACATTACTCCCCTGTATGCATCTAACTGGCCTTTTAGCTGTTCTTTGAATTGGGCACTCCACCTACCATATCTGTAGCTCCCTGCTGGAATATATTTCTTCCTTTTCATTTTTAGAATACTTAGCATCTTTAAGACTGCTCAAGTCTCACCACCTCCTGGAAGCTTTTACTGATCTTTCTAGTTACTACTGCTCTATCCTTTACTCAGATCATCTTGTGTCTTGTGTTCCTTTGTCATCCCCAAATGCGGTAAACTCAAATACTTCTGTTCCACTTGGTGATTATGTGAGTTTACCATACGGAAGAAGAGACGGAATTGAAAAGCTTGGTTTTCACTGAGATAATAATCTCAGTGATAATAATGAGAATTTTTCCAAGCCTAGACTTAATGTAACAAGGCAATAATATAAGTATTTTTAACCTGGGATTAAAAAAAATCATCTATATTAAAATAAGATTTGTTTCCTTTGTCATCCTATGTATTTTATTTTTTGCATTTAAAAACATCAAAGAATACACCCATAGACTTAAACAGATTGCCAAAGAAGTCTGTGACACAAAAAAGGTTAAGTCATGCGGTAGCCTCTGAATGAATCTCCATGTTGTGTAGTAAATTAAACACTACTAATAAAAATGTCTTACATGTAGCTATCTTTACAAGTACAAACCCATAAAAATTAACTATGGGTAGAAGCTTTGTAATCCTGAGTAGACAAATTAATCTTTTCCTCCTTCAAGTATCTTCAAATTGCTTAAATCTCTCCTCCCTATCTATTAACTAATCAATTTGTATCTTTTCCTATTACTGACACATGGAATGTAAAAGGCATAAAATTTATTGAATCCTCTACTTGTTAAATATATCAGTCATGTTACTTTATATAGTGAACTTCCAGTATGGAAGAATCTGTCAGAGTGTCTATCGATGTATACCTTCCCCCCTTCTTTCTATGTGCTGGTGCATAGATGAATATGTTGATGATTGCTTTAAGTTAAAGTACAACTTGATCCCATTTATTTAATCATAGTGATATCTTGGGAATACATTGATTCTTCAGCCATTGTAATACAAAGTCATATTTCCTGGTTGATAATATAACTGACATTTACTTTTCATGAAAATGTGATAAATATTGTAGAGGAGTGTCATTACAGGTTTATTTTTAGTGAGGGAACCTGGGTTGTTAGTATATTTTGATAGAAAGCATGTAAATCACTTTAGAAAATGGTATTTAAAAATTTATCTGTCTCTTGGCCAGTAGGTTTAATGAAGATAGTAAGTAATATCTTATGTAAGACACCAAATTTATTTTGGTGAAATTTTAATATGTATCAGAATAATAAACATTCTTTATATTCAATAATATCCTTTCGGCAAAAGGAGACTGAGCAGCATTTTAAGGATATTTCCCATACCTAGAATTCAAAATATACTCTATATCTAAATAAAACTCAACAGGGGAAAATTAATTTTCAGGAATACAGAATGATGCTGTTGCATTCTGTGCTTGAGAAATTATAATATGTCATTAATAGGTAAAGGAAGAACTTGACCAAGCTTATTTTTGTAATTGGATGTCAAAGCCTAGCTTGGTTAACTGAAATACCACGTTTGGCCTATGAGAAAAGAAGGGCTAGTGAATCTGAGTCAGACTTGCTCACCCTCTAGTGGCTGCTTTCTTTTAGCATGGCAACTTGAAGACACCAATTTTTTAAAATTGGGATTACGTAGATCTTGGGTAGATCTTGTCCTTGGATCAAGGACAATATGAATCCTTATTTTTTTTTACTATTAAGATTTTAGTGCAGGGACCTGGCCTTTTTTAAACAAGTGCCTGCAGAAGTGATAATATTATAGGCCTGAAAACCTTGGGCTTAATTGAGGATAACTTCCCTGAAAAATATGTGAATTTAGCTTTATGTACTTTTAGCCATTTATGTACTCCATTATAGCAATAGAAAAAGCACTAGATTTAGAGTCAGAGGACCTGGGCTGGAGAGCTGGCTCTGCTACTTTTCCTGCCTCTATGACCTTAGACAAATTACCCTTTCTGGACCTTGATTTCTTCATCTGTAAAATGAGGGAATTTTGACAAGATAACCCAAGTTCCCTTCCAGCTCCAAATATAACATTCCATTTCTGAAGGAAAGGAGACAAAATAGTTGAAAAATCAAGGGATAAGATTTTATTCCACTTTTGCATCAATAAATATTTATTGAAATCTCACTTGTAAGAAATATCCCCAATCTGGGCATTAAAAAGAAAACACCTTTTGGCCACTGATCAATGAGGAGGATGGTTGATATTGCTTTGAATGAGATGAAGTTTTTTTCTTATTTGTTGCCATATTGTAAATTGTTGATTCCTGGCAGAAATAAAAATGGTTAAACATTATGGATGCATATTGCAAAAAAAAAAAAAAAAAAAACACAAAAAACTTTTTGTAGAACACCTTGAAAGACACCTCCATTAGATGAGAGCTAATCCTCATACCCTTTGTTTTGACTTCGTTCACCACACAGGGTTTTTTATGTCCTTTTAGTAACTGATTTCCAAGGATTTTCAGATCTCCAGTTCCTTTCTGTCCTCTCTTCCTCTTTTACCTTTTTTGCTAGAAGAAACTTTGCTAAGCCAGAAACAGACCATTTTCCAGTGTGTTATAACAGAATTCTGCAGCTTGAGGAATAGATTTCTGGTATAGTCAGACTCCTATTAACTAGATTTAAAGTGTGTTGGTAGCTTGTGGCCAGCATATGACATGTCTACCCTGTTTGGCATTTGTGAAGTGTATCAGGCATCAACAGGCCAAAAGTGGAACTCAAATTATTTTTACTAGCGCACTGCAGTTGGTATACAGGTGGTTGCTACTATTAGTGGACCTAAACAAAATAATTGACATAGGTGAAGTTTATCTTTGTTCCTTCCCTACAGCACCTGCCCAGCCCTTCTTTCAGCACTTTCTGGCCCCAGTTCAGATTCTAAAATGACCAGATCCTGCTATTCCCAATTCCATATCAAAATTCCCATTTCTGTAAAATCTCCCCTTTAGGCATTCTGATCACAGTCAGTTTACAAATTTTCAAAGGGATTGTCTTAACCCAAGATCATAGCAGGCCAGTTGTTTAAAACTGGAACACATTTTCCCAGAAAAATGATTTGTATGAATGATATGTGTAAAAAGTCTTAACCCCCCCAACCCCCTCCCCCTATCTCATGCACCTTGAGATATTGCTAGCTTTTTGTTGTTTAAAAAGGCCTTGATAATTACAAGTGAATCATTGAAATATATTGGGGTATATTATGTGGAAGGGAGAGTGGAGAAGTTTTCCTCAATTTTACACACTTTATTAGGTCACTTAGGTATTTTTTACCTTTTCCACCTCCAGCACCTTACAGAACAGTGATACTATGGTGTGGGACTCCGGTCTTTCTTTGGACCTATTTTCTGAAAAGAGGAACTGCATACCTGGTTTTTGGAATGATGAAAGATGGCTGGAAACTTACTCTGCCACTTCAAGTGGTTGTTTAGAGGATGTTTATGGAACTTCCCTCCTAGGGCTTAGGAGGGAGCTGCTGCTTTAAGCAAATCACTTAATCGTCATAGCATAGCCTTAGTTTTTGCTCATTCACATGTGGCCTTGAGGTTGCAAGTTCCCCATCCCTGTATCGAATCTTTAACCAGTTCTTATTTCATTGCACATTATATATTGCATTTCTTCTCGTTGAGTGGTACTAAATAAATAGGTCACATCTTTAATAAAACAAATCTCATGTACTTGACTACCATTAAGGTCTACATTTTTATGTCCCCAAATTAGACTAAATAATCCTAGTTCGAAGTATGTGTTGTTATTCATTAGGAGATAACACAGTGATGTGTAAATGGCATAATGTACATACAATGTCCCTCATTTTTAACATAAATGTTATAATTAAAAGTTCCTAAAATGTAAAATCTTTGCCAGAATTTAGGGAACGCAGAAAGCTGTAATTCTGTACTGAATTCCACCTACAAACTTAATTTTGAAAGATCACTGAGGTTAACTTTGTTACTGTGATTTTTTTCATGGGTAACCTTATTTTTGAAAAGGGAAAAAAAACTTCTAAAAATGGGTCATTTCCTTATGTTTCAGTCCCCTAAGATCCTCATCCCTCATGGATTTATTCAACAAAAATGTAAATAAGAGGAGGCCAATGAGGTGTAAAACTGATGTGAACACAATGGATGGAACATTTAATGGGAAAAACGAAGTTCTTGAGTGACTGCTTTGGCGGGGAGGGGGTGGTTACTCCTGTTCCATCCTTGGTTTTCAAAGCAGAGTTGGAGCTTTTTAAGCTTTTACACCCCTTCTCTTCTAGAGAAGCATCAGAGCATATTGGGATAATAAGTTAAGCATAGTTTTACTGACTGAGTAGCCCTCAACGAATAGCCTTAGGGGAGGGAAACTGGTTCCTGGATTTAAGGAGATATATTAGAAAAGCTCAAGTGAAAGAAATTCCAGCTGTGGGTTGGGGACAGGGTCACATGCACTATTTTTTTTTTTTAGTGGACATAGGGATACACAGTATTGGGCAGCTTTGCATTTTTAAAAAATGCTAATGAATTTTAGAAATGATAACCCAGAAACCTGAAAGAGAGGGGGCATTGTTAGTGTGGAGAAGAAGATAAAGCTGAGGAGGTAGGTAGTCATGTATGCTCTTTGACATTCGGTTAGTCACACTGCCTTTCCAATCCAGAGCTAATTCAACTAGTATTTGAAGCTAGTTATTAGTGTGCCCAGCGAGCCATGAGTTCTGAGGTAACTCAGAGTTTTTTAAAATAGGTCTGCTTAGCTCTACTAAACCACTTTCTTTTTGTTCTTTTTTACGTTTTTGGTCTGAAGGTACTTTTGCAGAACCTACAGCCTCATTTTGTAAATAGCAAGCTTGAAGGTAAACAGTGCACTGAAAATGAATGCAAGTTTCAGAATTTTCATTTCTTAAATACCAGTGTTGGGGGGAGGCAACACCTCCAGATGCTTGAAAAAAATTTTTTTAAACCCCAAAGATGCGTGTTTACTTAATTTGTAATTAATAGAATACAGAAGCGGGAAAAAAAAAGGATTTCTAGGAGCTAATTTCTACTATAAAGTTATATTCTTCGTGCTTAATTTTTCCATTGTGATCACTTTTTAAAAATAATTTTAAATTTATTGGCAAAGTAGATGATGTTTGGAGTTGGGTTGTCCAGAAAAAATTCAGGTGACAGAGATTCTCCTTAGTCAAGGGGGCTTTATTTTTGCAAAAGTGGGGGGCTAATCCTTAGGAATCCTAACATTTTGAGAAAAGACAGAGAGGCTTGCTTTTTATACTTAGATTTTGGGCACTCAGCTAGGGGTGGGGGTATACTCCTAAGTGAACAGTTAACCACAGGGAAGGATGTCAGGAAAGGGTAATAATAAGCAAGTGTGTAAGGAGAGACGGGAAAGGTGAAGCAGGTGTGTTGGGTACTTTACAAAACAGTTCAGGTTTGCAGTCACAAAACAGGGACTTTAACTTGCAACATTCATGAATATGGGCACAAACCATAGTACGCAGAAAATAACAAGGTTTTCTTGTCAACTGAGCCACCTGTTACTGGGCAGATTTAGATTTAGGCAAGGTTCTTATTGTTGTGACTAGGGAGAAGTCACACTCATCATTTATCATGATGCTTTTTAAAAAATTTAATTTGTTTTATTCTGAATTTAAACACCACAGAAATGAGCATTTCCATATACAAAGTAAGTACATACATGAGGATGTTATAGCAAATAATGAATTTCTTTTCTATACAACTTGTATTTTTTAGAAGTATAAATTGAATGATTACTTTCAAAGTTAGCTTGCTTCTCTGTGTATTTCATTCTGAATATTTTTCTCTCCTCTGTACATTTAAAAAAATGTTTCACAGGCCCTTTTTGTATACCCCTTTTCTGGACTGTTGTATGTAAGGAGGATTTTGTTATCCTTCTTTAAGAGGCTAAGTTTCTCAGTATCCATGGCCATGAGAATGTCTAGTTTCCAGGTGTTTGACAATAACTTCCAGAGTAGTCCCAAGGATTCTAGATAGTAGCTCTTAGAATCATAGGGACAGACAGTCCTACTGAGGCTGTGCCATGAGATAAGGGGTAACATAGTTGGTATTTACTACACTTGTGTAGAATGATGATGTTGCTAAAGTTAACTTGTGAGCTTAATGTTGGCAAGATGCCATCTTTTGTTGCCCTATAAAGAGCAAGTGGGCATTGGTCATTGAGGGGGAAAAGCATGAGGAGTCTTGTGAGTGCCTCAAATGACTCGCATTGAGGCTTGCAGGGATGTAGGGGAATGCACAGGTGTGCCTGTCTTGATTAACCCCATTGAGATGTAGGGGTATGCCTCTGCAACAAAGATGATTAGTGTTAGAGACACACTTGACACTAATAAGGTATCAAGGAAAATTTATTACAGCAGAGTTCAGAGGAATTGAACACTTTGGCCAAAGTGGAACCCTCTTTTCAGGAGAGAGCACTGAATACAGAAGTGAGAGGAGCTATATATACTGTTAGTTCAAGACAGATCCTTCTGCCAGGAAATGGATTGGTCCTTTCTCCATTAGGTCACCATCTTCTCTACATGTGCATTACATAACCCCCACCCCCTTAGTGTGATTTCCCCTCCCAAACATGCTTTAACATAGGACCCATGATCAGAAAGTGGAAGGATAATTTTATGCAGGGTTTGTCTGCTTATATGCATGAGGTTTATTAAGCAACTGCAATGAAGAAAAGCCTCCTCCAGGTAACTCTTGGTCATTTTTCTTGACTAGTTCTAGCTAGTTGTAGATTTGTTTCCTTTATCAAAAACTTTGTAATTTTCTGAAGGCCACTGTCTATCTTTTAATTGGTTGAGGGCCACCTGCAGTCTGCTGGCCTTTTTATTATCTAACTTATTCTCTATGACTTCATCAATTAACAATAACTTACTGTGGAAACTTAACTTTTGCTGTCTCTCACATCTCCCAGTAATCATTTGAGAAGACTAGACTAGGATAAAGCTGATTCTTAACCTCTTCAAAGGTAGATCTTCCTGTCTGACCAGATCAAAAGTGAACCTGTTGGAGGCTGGAGACTGAAACCTCCAATGCCTGCTGTGTGTTATCTGTGAAAAGGCTGTTCATCTATGTTTGGTGTCAACCTATCACCCAACGCCCCCGTATGGCTCCACGGAACTCTAGCATGCTCAACAGCATCCATATCCTGGTAAACAATCTAGGCAGAAAGGCCAAAACCAGGTTGAGGGTAATTGGTAGGCCTCAGACCTGTCAGTGGGAAGCCCCCAAACATGTGAGGATTTTTCTCTGGTAGAATGGGTGGATGAGAACAATTAGTTGCAATGACCTTGAAGGTGACTGAAGCAGCCCTTATTGTTTGGTCTTGAAAGTTTGTGTAATGGGAGTTAAAAATCTTATCTGCTCATAGATAGGCCTCAGGTGGGATGATGGAGGGAGGCTTGTTTGGGGGCAGCTTGTTTTGTATGGGGGCCCACACCTTTTGCTGATTGCTAGTGATGCACTAGGTCATAAGGGGTTGTGCCCTCCAGCTCTGAAAGGAGTATATATACTCTGAGGTAATGTTTTGCTTTGGGACTTATTTTTGGAAGAAGATTCCTGTGCCAGATGAGACTCTGGGCAGCTGACTAAAGAAGTCCCAAGGCTTTGAAAACTCAGCTTCTCTCTCTGGTGATGATGTATTGCCTATGGTCAGACAGTTGGAAACCCCATCTGTTGGTCTTGTTTGTATTTCCTGTCTTGGTATATGTGTTTAATTAAAGTGATTGTTGATCCCTCAAAAGTTGCTTTCCTTTTAGAAAAGTAGATCTAAGAGCCTGTGCAGCAGGCCCTCCTATGTGTGCTGGGGTGTTTAGTGATACAGCTTCGAAGACTCCAAGGTCATCCACTGCATTCTGGGACATCCCCAGTCTTCCTGACTTGCCATTGGACTTCTGTGACTCAGGAAGAGAGAGTGAGGCTGAGGACTTTGTGCAACTCTGCTTCATTTAAATCCATTAAATCCAAGTCAAGGTGTCATCTGTGATGTCATTGGTCCTCTGAAAATGAAGAGTGAACATAGGCCTTCTGGAATTTTGTTCTGCTTATTACTATACTAAGAATTCTTGAATCTTTCAAAATTATTTTTCTTTACAATGTTATTGTATAAATTATTCTCCTAGTTCTTTTTACTTCATTCTACATCTCTTCATACAGGTTTTTTTAGGATTCTCTGAGGACATCCTCTCATCACTTCGTACAGCACAGTATTCTATTATGTTCACATGCCAAAATATGTAAAAGTGATTTTTGTAAACCTTCAAAAGCACTATGTAAATGTCATCTGTTGCTATTATTATTATTACATCCCATAATTTATTCAACCATCACTGCAGTGATAAGCATCCCCTTAGTTTCTCTTTGCTTTTCTATTTTACCTCCTTTTAATCTCCCCTCTGAAGTTAAAATTTAACCAAATCCGACCCTCTAAACTTAAATTTATTTTTATTGCTACTTACTCTATCCCTGACCCTATGCTTCCTCCTACTCAGTCCCCCTCTCCATTCCCAACTCTTTCCCTATTGAGTTTGATATATTTCAACTCTTAAACTTTTTGTGTGTGTGTCAGGCTTTTTCTGGTAGGTTCAAGTCAGGGTGAGATTCATTTGATGCTTTCTTCCACACTCCCTTCCTCCATGTTTTTGTATATTTTTCTTGTTAACATACATTTTGAGAAATACCAAGCCCCTGTCCCAATTTTTATCCTGCCTATTCTAGTATTGTAGTTTGCTTTTTTTCCCCTCTCCTTTCTTTCCCCTGTTAAAAGCATCAAAATAGAACCAATCACCCCCTCCAGTAATTTTTAGTTACTACAGTGTCTTTTGAAGACATTTAAGATTTCAAGGGATAGTTTTTATTTTTCCCCTTCTCTTCTTTTTAGAATGTTCACTTCATCATCATGTAAGCCCCTTCTATAATTGCTTTAAAATTTTACCTCTTTAGGTTTCTCTCTCGACTGTTGTGTTTGCATGCATTCCAAGTTTCTACTTAGCCCAGCCCTTTTCATTAAGAATGTTTCAAAGTCCTCTATTTTTTCCTCTGCAGAATTATATTCTTCGTTGCTGAGTAAGTTATTTTTTATTGTAAACCTATGCCATTTGCCTTTCCTTGCACGTGTAGTAAAACTACGAGGCCTTGTTTAATCCTGAATGTAATTCCTCAGTCTTTGAACTCTTCCCTTTTTTTTTAATTGCTTACATGATTTTTAAAAAAAAATCTCTGAATTTTTTTGTCGCATATTTTCTTGGGACTTTTAGAGTTTCTGTAAGAAGGTGATGAGCATAAGCTTTGTATTTTCACTTTGTCTTTTAGTTCTAATAAATTTGGAGAATTTTGACTTAAAATTTTATTTATGAAAATTAATGAGGAAAAAAATTCATTTGCTTTACCTCTTGCCTTCCCCTCATCCCAATTTGGGGTGAGGGAGAGAAGAAAAACAACTCTTTTCACAAATATGCATATGTAAGTAATTCAAATTGTATATTGGTCCTATCCAAAAATATATGTCTCATTCTGTACTTAGAGCTTATCATCTTTATGTTAGGTAATATGCTTTGTTATGTGTCCTCTGGAATTATGATTGATCCTTTCATTTAATTAGTATTCTTAAATCTGTCAAATTTGTGTATATCTTGTTCTTCATAAATGTTTTCCCAGTGTTATCAGAAACTGTCCAATTTTGTCATTTCTTATGGCACAGTAATATTCCATTACATTTACAATTTGCTTAGCCATCCTGCAATAGGAAGATCCTCCTTCCCCCATCTGACTTAGTTTCTGATTTCTGGCTGCTACAAAAAGAGCTACTGAACTTTTGTTCCCTCTTTCTTTTATTTCCTTTGGGTTTTTGTAGTCAAAGGATTTGCAGAATTTAGTAACTTTTGGGATAATTCCAAATTTCTTCCTAGAATAGCTACTAGGAACCTGGGGCCTCAAAGCCACACGTGGCCCTCTAGGTACTCAAGTGTGACCCTTTGACTGAATCCAAACCTCAAAGCACAAATCTCCTTAATAAAAGGATTTATTCTATAAAACTTGAACTCAGTCAGAAGGCACATCCAAGGACCTAGAAAGCCATACGTGGCCCCGAGACTGCAGATTCCCCACCTCTGTAGGCTAGATCAATTCATAGTTCCCACCAACAGTGCATTAACATGCTTATTTTCCCACAATCCTTTCAGAATCTTTTATTTTCCTTTTTTGTCAGCTTTGCAAAACATGTGTGATTTCTTAAATGATCTCTCGACTATTTATAGCAGCTCTTTTCGTGGTGGCAAAGAACTGAAAATTGGGGGAATGCCCATTAATTGGGGAATGACTGAACAAGTGATGGTATATGAAAGTAAGGGAATACCATTGTTCCATAAGAAATGAGCAGGCAGCTGCTTCAAAAAAACCTGGAAAGATTTACTTGAATTCATGATGAGTGAATTGAGCAGAACCAGGAGAACATTGTACACAGTAACAACAGCATTGTGTGATGATAGCTAACTTTGATAGGTTTACCTCTTTTTAGCAATACAAGACTCATGATGGAAAATGCTATCCACATCCAGAAAAAGAACTATGGAGTCTGAATGTAGATAGAAGCATACTATTTGCTTCTTTTTGGGTTTCTTCTTTCTCATGGTTTAATATGAATGTTTATGTAGAGCTTATGTCAGATTGTACTCTGTCTTGGGGTAGGGGAGAAAATTTGAAACTCAAAAATGTTACAGAAGTGAAAGTTAAAAACTAAAAAATAATTTGAAACAGCAGGGTGCTGCATGTAGCAGATTTTTTTGTCCAATAAATTTACCTGCCTTGTTTCATACCTGCTTTTTTTCCTTTGCTGTCTATGAGACATACAGGGGTAGAGGATGACTAGAATTAAGTAGTATTAAAATAAAAATTATTGCACCAAAACAAGTATCCAACTCAACTTTTGTACTTCATTTACTTTGTTTTTAAAATACTTATCACCATGTACCAGAACATCAGTATTTGAAAGACATATTTTTGTTAGTGGAGTGTTCTTTCCACTGACAGGGAATCCCTCCATAGTAGACAATCTTTGAGAGCTGTTTTGGTGAAGACATTTATTCTCGTGGATGAATTTGGAGTTGAGCTTCTGTAGACTTTCCTCAATTACCCTGGTGTTGTGACGATTTTCTCTGATTTCACACCTATGTGGTACAACTGCAGAATGGTAAAACTATTCAACATGTGCAGTACTTGAATTCTTTCCAGTCTGTCATAGGCTCAGTTCCCCACTGGCTTAGCCTTTAAGAACCCTAGGTCATCTTCAATTCATATTGAGGACTTTAGTGTCAGCATGAGGATTTATGTCCTAACCATTGCAACTATTTTATGACTTAGTATATATCTTTAAGGAGTTGCCTGTAGTAATTAGTAGTTTAAGTAACTTGCCAAGGGTCATAGGTAGTTAGTATCAGAGAGGAAGATTTATTCACAATACTCTTCTTAATGTTATTAATAAATTAAAAGGTAAATCTCTGTAAAAAAAAACAAAACCTCTTCAAATTTCTATGTGACCCTTATCCATGTCTTCCCATAACATTCATTCCTAATTTTGAATCACAGGTATCAAAAGAATGTCAATGAGTGCATAGGCCATTTGGTGGTTTATTTCTCCATCTTACACCTGATGACTAGCCTGTATTTTAGGTCATATTACTTTAATATCCTTTGATTCAGATTCTTCATAGTTCAGTAGTTTTGGTGTTGCAACTATTACACTACTACTATGTGCCCCTTCATTGCCCTTTAAATGCTACTCACTTTTAAATCTTTGGGCAATGTAGTATTCTGTGGTTTTCAGCCATACATCAACCAGCAACAGCAGGTTGTTAAGGATGTTAAGAATAAGAAGTTTTGTTATAGAGAGCATTTTGGAATCATTAAAAGAAAGTTACTACATTTTACCACAGGTAATCCAGCCTGTTTCCTTTCTTTAGTTTTGTCAAACTTTTGTAGCGTCTGTCCAAGGAATATATACTAATGAAAGAGTGCTGTAAGTTGACCATTGGTTGTATGCCTTATTCTGTACAATAAGTATTCATCCATTTGACATTTCTTGTGTATATAGTTACAGTGATTATGAATCCCTTCCAGGAGACTTTCCAGTGTCCTAAGGATTTGATGTAACCAGCACAATATCATTCATAAACAGGAACAACAAAATATCCTCAACATTTTTAGAGAATTCTTTTTCACCTTGTAATCTGCCTCCATGGCACCTTTGGCAAGCATTGGTTGCCTAGTACAGAAGTACGGAACCTATAGCCTAAAGGCCACATGTGACCCTCTATGTCCTCAAGTGCAGTCCATGGACTGAATCCAAATTTCATGGAAGAAATCCCTTTAATAAAAGGATTTGTTCTGTAAAACTTAGGCTCAATCCAAAGGCCATACCCAAGGACCTAGAAGGCCCCATGTAACCTTGTGACCGTAGGTTTCCCACCCCTGGCGTAGTAGTATTTATAATCTAAGGATTGCTGATCTCATGTTACTTCTGTTGTATCTTTAAGTTTATCTCTTAATAACTTTACCTTGCATGGCTCCAGCATGGATACCTATGTATAGTTCATTTAATATAACTGGTTTTCTTGTCTTCGTTTTCTTCAGAGGCATCTCTTCATCTTTTCTAAGCACATATGGGATGCTAATGTTAGTCTAAGTGGTGATTTGCTTGACTCTCTGAGGTTTTTTTCCTAGCATGTTTTCTTCTGTTTGTTGTTTTCTGTTTAAAAATTAGCATTATCCTTGACTACTGTTTCTCTCTGCTTTGTAAGTAACGTGTTTGCTGAAAAAAGTACTTTTTAGACCCTTTTGTTGGTTTCATTATGGAAATTGACTTAAATTTGTTTAACTGTTCTGTGATTCTGTAATTTTGTGATCAGTGTGTCACTTCTGTCCACATCCCACTAATCTTCACCAATAGCTTGTTGAAATAGGTCACAGTATAGTCTTCCCATTATACACCATATCTTTTTATCATTTTTATTCCTCTAATTTTGATCTTTTCTCTTAAGTTGATGGTCTGTCTCCAAGTGATTCAGGAATAATTCCTATTTCAATAGGGAATAGTTTCCTTTCTGTTAACCTATAATCACCATTTCATTTTTGAAGTATTACTCAGTGTTTACTGTTTTCATTGCTTTTTTTTAATAAGAGAAATGCTCTTACATAAGAAAGTATTTATAACATATTGGTTGAGGCTTCTCTGTTGTCTGTCTGACCTTTTTCATTTTTTTTACTACTGATTCATGTTTTCCAATTCTGTTTCATTTATTTATGGCCATTCTTACCTATTCTACCTTTGCTTTGAAAGATCCCAGGAAATAACGTTTGTTGTTGCCTTTGGATGCAAGATAAAACCAACTTTACCATCTCCTTTCTTTGCCTCTTGTGAACCATTGTTCCACTAAGCTTCTATCTTCTGATTTTGTTTTTATCAAGAATATCAAGATTATTTCAATTCATTTCCCCTGTACCGTATCCATTTGGTCATTGGTAAAGGCTCTCCAGTTAGAGTATCAGCAGATGTTAACTTCTTTAGACAGTTTTCTTTTCTGCCACTGCCATTGCCATTGTTACAAAAGCAGAAGATGACAGTACAGGATTAAGGGCCATTTTGTATTTATTTCCCGGGTTGCTCTTCCTTTCTACTGCAGATGAGTCTCCCCATACTTACCTTGTTTGATCTCACAAAGCTGTTATTTAATTTGTTGTCAGTCTTGTGTTCAAAGCCATAATGAAACCTTACAGAGCTTGTGCTCTTTATGATGCTGCCTTTGAGAATCTAGGATCATCTCCATGCAACTGTGAAGCATTACATACATAAGGTATGACTGAGAAGCCTCATGAGAGACTTTGCTATGTAAGGATACAAGATCAAATAATTCATAGAAGTTATTGAGAAGTTTGACTGTCATATTCTTTAGGATGTTTCTAGAAGATTTTAAAATGGAACAAATTTTTTTTTAACAGGACAATTATATTAAGCAGCTTCTTCTTTAGCTTCATAGTTTTAGGTTAGAAAGGATTTTAGAGAGACCATCAGGTGTAGAATATATCAATTCATGTTACTTGAAAATTGAATTCATTAGTGAAAGCAAGTTGTAAGTCTGTAATAGCTGAAGTACCTGAACTGGACTCATGAAGATGTGAGTTCAGATCTAGCCTAAAGCTTACCAGCTATGTGACCCTAGGCAAATCACTCAAGCTTTTGTCTGCCTCGGTTTCCTCAGTTGTTAAATGGGGTTTATAAATACCTACCTCCTCGGGTTTTCTGTGAAAATCAAATGAGGTAATATTTGTAAAATACTTAGCAAACCTCATGAGAATACGTAAATGGTAGCTTTGTTGTTTTAAAGGAAATGTTATTTATTTGTTCATTACCCACTAACATAAATTCATTGCCAAGTTAGTTTTAATAATCTGAAGTACATTACAAGGAAGTCCATAATGGTCAAAACAAAGCTGTAAGCAAATGGTTGGTGTTTGGGGGTATTTGTGGGGAGGGAGTATCTATTCTAATTGATCTGTTCTAATTCCCTATTGTGTAATAGATGTTCAATTTTGCAAGTATTTATTAATTATAGTGCTACCTATTGGGTGATAGATGAAAATGAAATGATCCCTGATCCCAAGGACTTTACATTCTACCCAAAGAACTCTGAATTTGGAGTCTTTCACAGAAGCTAGGTTCTACTATCAGCTATGATACTTAATACTGAGGTAATCTTGTCACCTCCTGGAGTCTCAGGTTCCTTATGCTTCAGTTTCACTGAATTTATATGATCCTTCTGATTTCTTCTAGTTCTGAATCTTTAAAAATTTTTATTAGAACATTTAAAATGTGAGACCATTAAAACAACTTTTATATTTCTCACACTATTAGACATACTTTGTAAATTTTACTGATTGGTTGTGGCAGTGATTAAAATTTAAAATAGGTTGATAGTTCAATTATCTGATGAAATTTTGGAAGAATTATATGAAGAAATTAACAACTGGTGTCTTTGATTAGCTTTATCCGATGAATCTTTAAAATCATTATGATATAATAACATTTACTTTACAAAGTGAAAATAACTGCTGGTTTGTGCACTAATTCAAGAAAGCTAAAGTGACATGTAAAATTTAAAACAGGCCTTTGCCTTGAAGAAGAACTCAAGAGACACATCTTCCCACTTTGCCCCTTTCTCCATTAGAGTTTGATATTACCCAGATTGCCTTGGGTCTCCTCACTAAATGAGCTTTGTATCTCTAAGTTAATTTTCTGCCAGTATCACTTCAGGCTGATGACTGTGGGTGTTTGTGTATCCATTAAGTGCACTGCCAGGACATGTCCACTACTTTCTACCTCTCCCATTAAACGGCTGTCAGTTAGTTTACAGGGTTGCTCTCTCGTTCTGCATTAATTACTGAGAGCCAATGGTACAATATAAAAGTGTCAGAAAAAGAGTTTCATAGAGCTGGTTCCAAGGGTTACTAAGGGTAAACAGAAATTCTGTGATGAATTAGGTCACATTCTACAGAGTACAAATATATGTGTGTGAGGAAGTAACTTAAGGAAAAAGGAATGTCAATTTAAAATTCTTTTGTTTATCCTGCTTTTGCTTCATTTCAGACCCTCAACCAATACAATTCAGTAAATCTGAACAAGTGAGTACTGAGTGAGTCTTGGGGTGAGAAGCTCTCATTAAATTTGTATATAGCACCCTGCTGAGCTTTACAATTGGTTTTGAAATGAAAATCTGTTAGATTAGGTCAGACTTTATCCTAGCTAAGATAAGTAATATGAAAAAGATTAATGACTTGACGGTGAAAGTCACTGAACATTGTCTACTACTGCATTCTTGGGGTGGGGGGGATAGAAGAGGATACCACATTGGTTTTTGTAGATATTTATTTTACTTTGCAATTTAGACCAATGGTCTCTCTCTTCCCCTTCCCTTCCTCCCCCCCACCCCCATTTCTGTGGTACTAAAATTTAGGAATGACCAGGAAGTAAGATGTGACTAGTAGAAAGGAGGAGAAGAAGGGTATTAGGAGCAAGTAGGAAAACTCTTGTAATGTGACCAGATAATACCAACTGCCATCCTTCCCTTTCTTGACCCTGCAGGCAACAACGGGACCATCATTCAAATTCTTGGTGGATAAATGGTAACCGAATGGTAACCGGTGCCAACAGTTTTCCTCACCCTGGCATTGGGAAGTGATAGAACAGGGCCTTTATATACACTCAGTTTCCTGAATGAGTTAAATGGGTGGATGAGTGGTGCAGTTCTGATTGTTGCTTTTGGGAAGTTGAAGTGGCAGCTTATGGTAGCTATTAGTTAGAAAAACATGATTCAGATGGAAATTTATACATCTCAACATTAATCTTTTGGTTATAACAGATCTATTTGTGAGAAACATGCTTATGGAGTTTGTGGGGAAACAAAGGTAGGAGTTCTGTTCCTACAGGGTTAAGACTCCTCCCAGCTTTAAGTGACAGCAGTTAATCAGAGTTGTGACCTAGCATGGTCAGGCAAAAAGGTCAGAAACTTGTGCGCAGGCTTGAGGAGCTGTTTGAGGGAAAGCCTGTCTGAGAGAACACGAAGTCACGTGACCAATAGATGATGTGGCAGGACGTTCAAACCTAGAATAGTATAAAGGGCTTGCATTGCTCTGAACCAATTTGTAGTCTTCCTGTAGCCTTTCTTGGGGGCTACCCATTCATTTAAGGGAAATGAATGTAAAAATTAATAAAAGCTTTCCTGATTTCACAACAAGTATTGTTCTTTGTTTAAGGTGAGCATGTTTCTCACAGCTGGGGAGTTTTGGGGGGCTCATTTCTCACAAGGTTCATAGGACTTCCTTAGCAAGGTCATGAAGTTAGCCTGGACTAGCTTCCTCTGTCCCTCTACTTCCCTGGTATCATACCCCCTGGAAGATCCACATGATAGACTCATTGTCACTGAAACAACTCAGAAACAGAGTGGGAAGAGGAAGGCTTCTCACAAGGAAGGAGGTGTAGTGCTCACTAGGAATACCCCACACCGATACAGCAGGAGTTTAATAGTCCTACCTTCCTTCAGAGTTAGGACTGGCTCAGACGGCTTAGGGTTTCATTCTTCATTATCCTACATTACCCCCTTGTGCTTGAGGTTAATTATGCAGGTGTAATAGTAAGGATACTTGTGACCAGGGAATATGACCCCTAGGATCTGAGAGTGTCCATCACATCCCCACCTTTCTAGTTTCACCTGAAGCCAGAATGTGCTCCACCATCATCCTTGCAAAACAAGCTGTGCATGCTTATCACATGCTCCTCAGTCTGGAAGCTCTACTATTCCTCAAGAACATTTGTGGGAGCAAAACAAAATGCAGTAATATTCATTCTTAAATATACCTTTATATATGAAACAAGTAGGAATATTTCTGAACCAGTGGCTTTTGAAATCAAGTAGTATCATAATCTAGATTATTTGGTTTTTAAAGGTGACCTACAAATTATAGTTTGGCCTTTTACTATCACTACCTGTTCCTGTTTAAGGGACCCAGAGTGTGAAAGATTTCAGGGGTAGCCCTTGGGTCTAAGCTGGCTGCTGATTACTAGTCTTCCTATATTAACATTTCAGTTTGGTCAGCTTTTTCACCACTAGGGAAACACTGAATCTATTAATAATTCTCTTGATTGGAGTAGGTAAGAAGACTTCTGTGCTTTCCTTCTCTTTTCTGGTCATTCACTGAGGTTGGTTTTTATTTGAAGATCCTCAGTGTCATTGTTTCCCGTCCTCTTTGTAATATTATAAATTCAGTCATTTAAAACCAATTTCATCTGCTCCATTCTAATATTTAAGGAATTCTTTTCTTCAGTGAGCTTTTGGACCTCCTTTTCTATTTGGCTAATTCTGCTTTTTAAATCATTCTTCATCTCATTGACTTTTTGGACCTCTTTTGCCATTTGGGTTAGTCTGTTTTTAAAGGTCTATTTTTTCTTCAGCATTTTTTGTGTCTCCTTTAGCAAGCAGTTGACTTGTTTTTCATGACTTTATTGCATCACTCTCATTTCTTTGATTTTCCCTTTTTCTCTTACTTGATTTTCAAAATCCTTTTTGAGCTCTTCCATGGCCTGAGACCAATTCATATTTTTCTTGGAGCCTTTGGATGTAGGAGCTTTGACTTTGTGGTCTTCTTTTTACATGTTTTGGTTTTCCTTTTCACCAAAGTAAGTTTCTGTATAGTCTAATTCTCTTTTTCAGTTTTTGCCCATTTTCCCCGCCATTTACTTGACTTTTGAGCTCTTTGTCAGGGTAGATCTCTGTTTCCAGTGGGGATAGGGGGTGTACTGTTGGACCACTGGATTCTTCCATAATCTCTGGGCCCTAGAGCTCAAGAAATAGTTGCTGTCTCTGCCCTGCTGCTACTGTGGCTGCTGCAGGTTCCTCCCCTGCTTCTCCCTCTGGGGCTGGACCACTCCACTCTCCCACACTGGTCCCACAAGCTTTTTCCACTGACCTTCCAATTTGTCCTCAGTGTTTTGGGGTCCTGAAGTCTGGAAATGGCCACAGGTGTGAGAGATTGTCTCCCCAAGGTCTGCTTGGGTCCTGTCTGTGCTGGCCTGGCCCACAGAACTGTGCTCTGCCCACTGCATGGTGTGGTAGATACTTCCTGGTGACCTTCCAGGCTTTCTTGGGCTGGAGATTTGTTTTACTCTGTCATTCTGTGGGTTCTGCAGCTCCAGATTTTGTTTACAGCCATTTTTTTTTACAGGTGTTTGACTGGTCTTGGGGGCCGTGCTCTAGATAGTGTATGCTATTACTCTGTCATCTTGGCTCACCCTCATAGTTTATTTTTTAAGCTACATAGGGAAGGTCTTATATGTGTCTTTGTGTGTGAAAGAAAAGGTAAGTATATTTTTCTTTTTTGAAAAGATACAGATTCTGTTAGAATGTTTTTTAGCAAATAAGTCTCTTCCGCTTTTTAAAGAATTACATTCTTAAGAGCAGCATTTTAGTTTTGGGAACCAAGAAGTTGATTCTTTGAAACACAGCTGACTTTTCAGCAAAGACAAATAGGAAACATTTTATCTTGCCAAGAAAAGAATGTTTAAATTTAAAAGATTTTTCTTCTACCCACGACAAAAATGTCATGTTACCAAGCAGAAGCTGTTCACTACTTGTATAGAAAGATCAAAAATAATTCCTGTACTTGAAACAGAAATTGATTTTTAAAAGATTTAAAATAATTGGAATAGTAATTCTACTTGCTCATGTACTTTTGGCCCTTTAATGTTTTCCTCCGTAGAAAGAAACCAGTAAAGAAGTCAGAGAAAAATGTTGACCAGTTTTAGAAATCACTTATGCCTATGTAAGCTGTGACCCTTTTTAAAAGGCGATTTTAGTTTTTCCTTACATAAATTGCATTATTCATTAATCACACATTTAGTTGAAGCGTTTCCTTACTTATAAGGCCAGTTTATATGTGTATGTCAGTTCTGAGAGATTTCTAGATTTCACATGAACTTGGTTGTTATCATTAGTGAACCTATTAGTTTCATTTTTGGGGTTCTTTTACTATATAGGGTGTCTCTCTCCATGGGTTAATTAGTTTGCTGTTAAAGTGGGAATAAAATAAATAGCCTTTCTCCTAGAAATTCTGAAATTTTATATATTAGAGTAGGAGTTATTAAGAAGAAACATAGATCTTATGGAGATCATCGACTCATTCTTCATTATTACTCCTGATGCTTTTCACCCATTGAATAGAATTCTCGATTTATTTCTTCTAAAAGAACTCAGATGTTTAATTGGTGAAATAATTCAGGACAATGAAGAAGAATGATGTGCCTTGCATATCTTCAAAGAACTATTTTTGAATATTTGGTTGGAACTTGCTCTGGAATTTCCTGTCCAGGCATCACTACAGAAAGTATGCATAGGTATCTTACAACTAGGAAATCTAAATTTTAAAAAAAAGTATAATTTACATTATTCATATTTTTTCTCTCTTGTTAATATTGCAAAAATTTCCAAGAAGCACCCAGACAAGTCTTACCACTCTTCCCACATCAAAGTATATTTCTAGGTTCTAGGAGGACCAGAACTGAAGAATACCTCTGCAAGGCAAGCTGTGTCAGTTGATGTAGTGCATTTTTTGTATCCTGTAAGGTAAAGAAAATAGAGATAGTAGAATGAAAATTTTTATTTCAAAATAAAATTATAAATTTTTGCAAAAAATGACACACCTGGTATTAAGTATGAAAGTATTAGTGGCATGTTACTTTTCTACTTTTGTAAGTTAATTATTAATAGAAAAATATCTTTTCGTTTTGTCAGTGGTGGTATTAACAAATATCATTGTATTTGACCTGAATTTTGTTTTTTCTAAATGTTGAATTGTATACACTGTATCCTTTTGGCTCTACTGCTTTATTTTGTTAACTCTTTACTTATTTCATAAAAATATTCTTGTATTTCTTTGAATTATTCTTATTCCCCTTTCTTATAGTTAAGTGATGTTTCCTGTGTGCCATGACCCTTTGGAGTAGCTAGATGGCACAGTGGATAGACAGCAGGCCTGGAGTCAGGGAGACCTAAGTTCAAAACCAGCCTCAGATGCATCTATCTATCCCTGAGACCTTGGGCAAGTCAAGGTCTGCCTCAATTTCCTCATCTGTGAAACAGTGTAGAGAAGGAAAAGGCAAGCCATTCCAGTATCTTTGCCAAGAAAACCCCCAGTGAAGGTCACAAAGAGTTGGACATGACTGAATCAACTGAATAACAATATTTCATATATTTTGCTACCACAGTTTTCTCAACCATTTCCTCTCATCATTGGGCACACATTTTAGTTCCAGCTTTTTGTTATGTCAAATAAGATTCACTAGAACCTTAAATTAATTGCAATGAATATTCTTGTTTCCAGAGAAATAAAGAAAAAACCTTACCTTTCAGTGGAGAGGTATGGAAATATGAGTATGGAATGTTATATATGCTAGCAGACATGGATTAGGAGTTTTGGCTAACTGATTTTCTTTGTTACAAGGGAGCATTCAGTTGGGGAGGATATGCATATTGCAAAGTGACTGGGGGGAGAAAAAGGCATTAACTATCCCTACTCCCCTCATCAAATGTTGTTAAGAGGATTTTTATAAAAATAAGTCTCTTCTGGCTCTAAACAGCCTTCTTTTAGGGAGTGTCTTCTGGGACCAAAGGTCTGAACAAGTTAATAACATGCATAATTCTAAATTGCTTTTGAGAACAGCTGGAACAAATTCATAGCTCCGTCATAAGTGAATTAGTGGGGCCTGCTTTTCCACAGGTCCTTCAGCAATTTGCATTTCTCTGATTCTGAATGATATTTAAAGTAATTTATTTTATGGGTTTTTTTTTCTGGAAACTTTTCCTTTTACCATTTGCCTTTTAGCAAATGGCTCTTATTGTTATGGGATTATGTCAATTCCTTAAAATATTGGCATGTCAGACTTGGATTAGAAAGTACAAAGATTTTTTCCTCCCCAATTTGGTTTTTTTTTTTTATGATTTTGTCATTGTATTTTATTATTTTTGTATAAATGTTGACAATAACAAAGTGCAAAGAGGAAGAAATTAGACATAAAAAATTCCTATTTACTGATAACATGGTGGTTTACTTAGAAAACCCCAGAGACTTGGCAAAGAAACAGATTGAGACACAATAAATTTAGTAAAGTACTGGGATATAAAACATATTCACAAAAAAAATATCAATTTAGTTTTCATTTTTCAGTAACAAAATCCAGGGGAAAAATGAGAGAAGAGGAAGAGGCTCTGTTTAAAAATTCCAAAATGCATAAAATATCTGGCAAAGTAACAAAGGATATCCAAGAGTTTTGTAGTCATAATTTTAAAAACACTTCTTAACAAAGTAAAGAATGATTTTAAAAAACAGGCACTAGTGCTCATGGCAGGGCCATGGCAGTTTGAATTTAAAAGAATGATCCTACATAAATTTGCAGATTTATTGTTATACCAGTCATACTGCCGTTTTCTTTATAGAGCTAAATAAAATAATACCAAGAGTAATTGAAGGAACAAAAGACCTCTGGAATCCCAAGAGAAAAAATTAGGGGAAAGTGGGAACAGAGGAGGAATAGCACTATCAAACTTCAGGTTATATTATAAACCTGTAATCATCAGGACTCTTTAGTACTAGTTAAAAATAGAAAAGTAGATCAGTAGAACAGAGTAGATCAGGAAGAATCAGAAACAGCAGCGTTTGACGTACCTGAACACATAAAAAATTGGTTTTTTATTATAGTACAAGAACTTCAGAAATAACAAGAAAACAATTGACAGAGATTGTTTATAGTAACATCTTTTACTATAATCCACAGTAAGCTTAAATTGAATATAAGACCTGAATATTAAAGTTCAAGCCATAGAATTTACTTTTAAGTGGATGGAAAATTTAGAGATTTATTCTCCATTAATTATGAGGCAACACTTATTTTTTTATCTTGATTAATTTAGTCTTTTTATTTCTTAAAAAATTAAGTAATAGTTTCCATATCTGTAAATTGGCTGGTTTGGCCTACATAGGACCCATGAATTTCCTTCCTTTTCATTGTCTGTACCTCTATGGTTTTATTGATCTTTAAAATAAGCAAACAAAAACACTAGTCTTTTGTTTTCTTAATAGTATTTTGTTTTAAATTTTGTGTCTCTCATGATTTTCAAAATGAATACATTTGAGTTTTGAGATTTTTAGTTTGTTGATACTTCTTAGTCCCTTTTTTTTTTACCTGTGTGTGTTTAACTTTTTCTCACTAATTTCAATATTTGGAAATATTCTTGCCTAAGGACTATTGTAACAACTTTTGTTACTACAGTAGTATACATTTTAGTGAGTTGTCTCATCTTTTTCTTTAAGATATTTATTATTTCTATTATTTTATTCTTTGACCTGTTCATTATTTTGCATGATATTATTTAATCTCCATTTAAGCATGCTTACATTTTTTTGGCCTTATGATCTATAAGGAACCATTTAATATTTCTGCCTACCATTGCTCTCTAACAAAAGAAAAAATAGTTGGCTTCATTCTGTGCTCCAACTCCATGGTTCTTTTCTGGATGTGGATGGCATTTTGCATCATGAGTCCTTTGGAAATGTTTTAGGTCCTTGCATTGCTGTGAAGGACTACGTCTATCAAACTCAGTACTCGCACACTGTGGCAGTTTCTGTGTGTATAATGTTCTCCTGGTTCTGTTCACTTCATTCAGCATGAGTTCATATAAGTCCAGGTTTTTCTGAAGTCCACCCGTTTGTAATTTCTTATAGCACAATAGTATTCCATTATGTTTACATGTCAGATTGCTTCAGCCATTCCTCATTTGATGGACATTTTCCCAATTTCCAATTCTTGGCCACCACAAAAAGAGCTGCTATAAGTGCTCTTTTCAAATTAATTAATTAATTAATTTTTAGTTTTCAACATTTATTTCCACAAAATTTTGAGTTCAAAATTTTCTCCCCATCTCTCCCTCCCCCCACCCCAAAATGCCTTGCATTCTGATTGCCCCTTCCAACATCCCTTCCTTCCATTTTCCCCATCTTCTCTCCTGTCCTGTAGGGCAAGATGAATTTCTATACCCCATTACCTATATTTCTTATTTTCCAGTTGTATGCAAAAACAGATGAATTACTTCTCTTCCTTCCTCCACCCCACTGAGAAGGCAAGTAATTCAATATAGGCTATATATGTGTAGTTTTGCAAATGATTTCCATAATAGTCATGTTGTGTAAGACTAACTGTATTTCCCTCCATCATATCCTGCCCCTCATTTCTAATATTCTCTCTTTTGACCTTGTCCCTCCCCAAAAAAGTTTACTTCTAATTGCTCCCTCCTCCCATTTGCCCTCCCTTCCATCATCTCTCCCCTGCCCTGCTTATCCCCTTCTCCACTACTTTTCTGTAGTGTAAGATAGATTTTCATACCACATCTAGTGTGTGTTATTCCTGCCTTGAGTGAGATGTGATAAGAGTAAGCTTCACTTTTTCTCTCTCACTTCCCCCCGTTTCCCCCTCCACTGGAAAAGCTTTTTCTTGCCTCTCCTATGAGAAATAATTTCCATTCCTTTTCTTCCTTTCTCCTTCCAATATATTCCTCTCTCACCCCTTAATTTTATTTTTTTAGATATGATCCCTTCCTATTCAACTCACTCTATGCGCTCTCTCTCTCTCTCTCTCTCTCTCTCTCTCTCCCCCTCTCCCCCTCTTTCTCCCTCTTTCTGTGTGTGTGTGTAATCCCTCCAACTACTCAGATACTGAGAAAAGTTGCAAGTTACAAATATTATCTTTCCATGTAGGAATGTAAACAGTTCAACTTTAGTAAGTCCCTTATGATTTCTCTTTCCTGTTAACCTTTTCGTGCTTCTCTTGATTCTTCTGTTTGAAAGTCAAATTTTCTTTTCAACTCTGGTCTCTTCAAAAATGCTTGAAAGTCCTCTATTTCATTGAATAACCATTTTTTCCCCTGAAGTATTATAATCAGTTTTGCTGGGTAGGTGATTCTTGCTTTTAATCCTTGTTCTTTTGACTTCTGGAATGTCATATGCCAAGCCCTTCAATCCCTTAATGTAAAAGCTGCTAGATCTTGTGTTATCCTTATTGTATTTCCACAATACTCAAATTGTTTCTTTCTAGCTGCTTGCAGTATTTTCTCCTTGACCTGAGAACTCTGGAATTTGGCTACAGTATTCCTTGGAGTTTCTCTTTTTGGATCTCTTTCAGGAGGTGATCAGTGGATTCTTTCAATATTTATTTTACCTCCTGATTCTAGAATATCAGGGCAGTTTTCCTTGACAATTTCATGAAATATGATGTCTAGGCTCATTTTTTTGATCATGGCTTTCAGGTAGTCCCATAATTTTTAAATTGTCTCTCCTTGATCTTTTTCAGTGTTAGTTGTTTTTCCAATGAGATATTGTATGTTTCACATTATTTTCCATTTTTTCATTGTTTTAGTTTTGTTCTGTAATTTCTTGGTTTCTCTTAAAGTCATTAGCTTCCATCTGTTCCATTCTAATTTTTTTTTCAGATTCATATTCAATTTATTTATTTTTTAATTTCTTTTTTAAATTTAATTTAATTTTTTACTGTTCTACAATCACTTCCTTAAAATTAAGATTTTATCCCCCCCACAACTTCCCACCACTACCCCCCTCCCTCCCCATGATAGCATACAATTCTGTATAGGTTCTACATATACTTTCCTATTGAGCACTTTTCACTATAGTCATGCTATGTAGTCGAACTAAAATAAATGGAAGAAATCATATAACAAATCAAAACATAATACACTGAAACCCCCCCCCATACACACACACACAAACATGATCCGCTACATTCTGCGAATGACTTCCATATTTCTTTCTCTGAGTGTGGAAGGCATTTTGCCTTAGAAGAGCAACATTGGGAATTTTTTTTGCTCAGTAAGTTCTTGTTACAAAGTTCCAAGTCTACCAGAAAAAATTCTCGCACACTGTGGTCGTTGCTGTGCACAAAGTTCTCCTGGTTCTGCTCCTTTCGCTCAGCATCAGATCATATAAGTCCTTCCAGGCCTCCCTGAAGTCTTCTTGTTCATCATTCCATTCTAATTTTTAAAGAACCCTTTTCTACAGTGAACTTTTGAACCTCCTTTTCCATTTGGCTAATTCTGCTTTTTAAAGCCTTCTCATTGGCTTTTTGGACCTCTTTTTCCAATTGAGTTAGCCTATTTTTAAAGGTGTTATTTTCTTCAGCATTTTTTTGGGCCTCCTTTAGCAAACTGTTGACTTGCTTCTCATGATTTTTTTGCATCACTCTCATTTCTCTTCCCAATTTTTCCTCCACCTCTCTTACTTGATTTTCAAAATCTTTTTTGAGCTCTTGCATGGCCTGGGACCACTGCATATTTATTTTAGAAGTTTTGGATGCAGAAGTCTTGACTTTTATGTCTTCCTCTGATGGTAAACATTGTTCTTCCTCTCCAAAAGAATGGGAGAGAATACCTGTTCACCAAGAAAGTAACCTTGTATAGGCTTATTTTTTCCCCTTTTTTGGGCATTTTCTCAACCAGTTACTTGAATTTGGGGCCTTTGTCAAGAGTAGGGAATACTCTGGGGACCTGTAAGTTCTCAGTTCCTCAAAGGTGGCACAAGGGAGAGGAATTTACTCCCTGGTCAGGCTCCTGGCTGTGATTCAGATCAGCTGCTCAGTTCCCCCAGAGGCTTAAGCTGAGGCTTCAACAGTGAAAGCCAACTGCTGCCTTCAGTGACCACTGTGCCGCTGGCTGGCACTGCTGTTGTTGCTGCCACCTGGGGCCAGGACTTGGGGAGAACCTTGCTCCCTTCTCGCTCTGGTTGAAAAAGCCCTCTCACTGACCTTTGGCGCCAGTGGGTTAAGGGATCTGCGAACATCTGCTGCTCCCAGGGATTCTGTCCTGTCTGAGTCCTGCTCCTCTCAGTGCCGCATGGCAAAGGCTGGACTGTGCTGTGCTTCGTGTCTTGTGCGACAAACCATTCCCCTTTGGCCTTCCAGGTCACCCTGGACTGGAAATCTCCTTCACTCTGTCATTCTGTGACTTCTGCTGCTCTAGAATTTGAGAGTTTCTTTACAGGTATTTTATGGGGTGTGGGGGAAGGGCTAGAGTATGTTCATCTTTCTACTCCACCATCATGGTTCCACTCCTGCTATAAGTATTTTTGTACATGTGGGTACTTTTCCCATTCTTATCATCTCTTTGAGATACAGCCCTACAAGTAGTATTGCTGGGTCAAAGGGTATGCACATTTTTGTAGCCCTTTGTGCATAGTTCCAAATTGTTCCCCAGAATATTCTGTTGGATCAGCTCACAGCTCCACCAGCATTGAATTGGTGTTCCAACTCTCCCAGATCTTCTCCAACATTTATCATTTTCCTGTTTTGTCATGTTAATCCATCTGATAGGTGTGAGGTGGTACCCTCTGAGTTGTTTTGATTTGCATCTCTCAAATCCATAATGGTTTAGAGCATTTTTTCATGTGACTGTGGATCGCTTTAATTTCTTCCTCTGAAAATTCATATCCTGTTCATACCCTTTGATCATTTATCAGTTGGAGAATGTCTTGTATTCTTGTAAGTTTAACTCAGTTCTCTATTTTAGAAATGAGGCTTTTATCACGAACACTAGTTATAAAAATTCTTTCCCAGTTTTCTGCTTCCCTTCTAACCTTGGTTGCATTGGTTTTGTGCAAAAACTTTTTAATTTAATCAAAATTGTCCATTTTGTATTTCATAATGCTCACTATCTCTTGTTTGCTCATTCTTCCATTCTCCATAAATCTGACAAACTGTTCCTTGCTCACCTAATTTGTTTATAGTATCAGCCCTCATACCTACATCATGTACCCATTTGGACTCCATTTTGGTATACAGTGTCAGGCATTGGTCCATGCCCTATTTTCCAGTTTTCTCAGTAGTTTTTGTAAACAGGGAGTTCTTATCCCAGAAGTTGGGTCCTTGGGTTTATCAGACAGTAGACTTACAATCATTGACTATTGTGTCTTGTATACCTAACCTATTTCACTGATATACCCCTCTGTTTCTCAGTCAGTACTAAGTGGTTTTGATGATTGCTGCTTAATGACATAATTTAAGATCAAGTATGGCCTAGGCCACCTTGCCTTACATTTGTTTTCATTAATTCCCTTGATATTCTGAACTTTTTGTTCTTTCAGATAAATTTTGATATTTTTTCTAGCTCCAAAAAATAATTTTTTGGTAGTTTGATTGGCATGACACTGAATAAATAAATTAATTTAGGTAGAATTGTCATTTTTATTATATTAACTCAGCCTACCCAGGAGCAACTAATGTTTTCCCAGTTATTTACATGTGCCTTTATTTTTGTGTAAAGTGTTTTGTAATTGTGTTTATATAGTCTTTGGGTTTGTTTTGGCAGGTACACTCTCAAATGTTTTATAGTGTCTATATTAACTTTACATGGAATTTCTCATCTCTTGCTGTTGGGCTTGGTTAGTAATATATTGAAATGCAGATAATTTATACGGGTTTATTTTATATCCTGCAGCTTTGCTAAAGTTATTATTTCAAGTAGTTTTTCACTTGATTCTCTAGGATTCTCTAAGTGTATCATCATATTGTCTGCATAGAGTAATAACTTAGTTTCTTCTTTACCCATTATAATTCCTTCAGTTTCTCATCTCTTATTGTTAAAGCTATTGAATAATAGTGGTGATAATGGACATCCTTTGTTTCACCCCCAATCTTACTGGAACTACAACTAGCTTATCCCTGTTCCATATAATCCTTGCTGATTGTTTTAAGTAGATGCTACTTATCATTTTAAGAAAGGTTCCATTTATTCCTGTGCTCTCTAGTGTTTTCAATAGGTAGATCTTTTCAATATAGTGATTTTGCTGAACTTCTCATTATCTTTTGTCTTTTCTTTCCTTTTTAAAAATATCCTTTATTATAAGAAAGGGGTCTCTATGAGAAAGAGGGGGAAAAAGAGATGGACAGAAAAAACAGAGCAATATAAATACAAAAGATCAAGAAAAATCAAAATATTCTGTCCATTCATGAAATGTTAATATTTAAAAGTAAGATCTCAAGTTTCATTTTTATATAATAACAGTTATGGCACATTGTAGAACCGAAACCAGAAATGTGTTAACACTGAAGTTAAGAATGTCACCTCATTGTGAAGTAATATAAAATAAAAGTAAGCTTCGTACACTAAATTGTTGGCAAGGCCATTTCTACCTAACAACTTCAGAATTGAGAACTTTGATCAGTTTGTACTGTATCCTATTTCTCCTGCTAAATTAGGTACCTGAATACTAGGACAAACCATATCTTCTATTTCTTTGACTTCAGTGTGAGTGCTGTGTAAGGAACATGGCACATACAGGGGCTATTTTGCATATCCTCCTTAATTTTTTTAAGGGAATCTGAACCTCACCGGTACTTGAAATTGCCCTCTTGATTTTCTTCAGTATTTATGCTATATATATATATATATATATATATATATATGTGTGTGTGTGGGTAGATAGGTAGATACATACTATATACACATGTGTATACATACATAAAAATATATATGTTTCTATGTGTGTGTAAATATATATATTACACACACACACACAGTGCATGTTCATTATTGCTTGATTGTTTCAGAGCCTCTCTGTTCATGAGCTCAGAATGCTTTATTTTTAAAGTTTTATTGAAGGGTTTTTAATCTTTTGTTCAGTTGTTTCAGCTATGTCCAACTCTTCATGACCCCTTGTGGGGTTTTCTGGCAGAGATACTAGAGTGGTTTGCCATTTCCTTCTCCAGCTCATTTTATCGATTAGGAAACTGAGGCAAACAGTTTTTAATTGACTTGTTCAGGATAAGCCAGATTTGAACTGGGAAAGAGAGGTCTTCCTGACTTCAGGCCAAGCGCTCTATGTACTATATCATCATCTGCCTGCCCTTTTTTGTTTTTACATCTCAGTAGTTTTCCCACAGCTTCCCTAGATTGGAGTCCTCCTTGAGAAAAAAATCAGTTAAGCAAAAAAAATCCAATAGAGAAACTTAAGCCCTAGTGTATTCCAATAGCCTTATACCTCTTGGCCATGAAAGGAGGAGGAACTTTTTTCTTTTTACCTGGACTTTCATTGATTTTTCTATTATTTCAGTTTTAGTTTCCTTTTGATACATATTGTGTAGGTTTTTTGTTTTTGTTTTTACTTTACTTTTTGCCTACCTCTCTGTTCATACAGATCTTCTCCATTTCTCAGAATTTCTAGTATTCATAATTTCTTATTCCATGCTTAACATATTCTCATAATAGCAGACCATCGTTTTTAAGCTGATAACCAGTTGATGGATGTTTGTTCCCATTTCTTTGCTTTTTCAGAGTACATCTATGAATATTTTGTCAGATAATATGATCCTTGTTCATCTTGATAAATTTACAATGAGAGGAAACCTTAGAGTTGGGTTGTTTGGTTTTTTTTTTACCTCCCTTATTATCAGTAATTTGGAGTGTGTTTATTGATTGCAACTTTTGTTTTAAAAACTATAATCAGGTGACCACATGTATTTGTACAATGATTGGGAGTTATTTGTATCAATTCTCTGTAGAATTTAAGTGGCAGATTTTTATTGGTGATTTTGGATGCAAATTTGTGCAAGCCATTTTAATTTTATGCACTCATGCCTTTTATATTCTCTTCTGTCCATTTGTTTAGTTAAAAATTCAACTCCAGCCATATGTCCCTGATGTTGTTTTCTTCTAATTTTCTTATGGTATGACTTGTAATGTCCATTTAGAGCTTTTATGATTTATGGTACAAGATGTTGGTCAAATTCTAATTTTTGTTAGTCTACTTTCCGGTTTTATTAGCAGTTTTTGTTAAAAAAAAAAAAAGGGGGGGGGAGGGGCATGAAACAGCCTGTTTCTACACATACTTGTTTTTCAAACTAGTTTTCTTTATCCCAAAAGAAATATTTTAAGTGGTAACAATTTAAATTAGTTTTTAAAAATTTCTTAACTTCCCAGCTTAGATAAAATTTAACCCCTTTTTTCTGCCTCCAGCTTAACTTGCTAAGCTTATTGCATATTACTCCTTTTCATGCACTCTACATTCTGGTCATACAGGCCTACTTTCTTTTTTCCATAAAAGACATTCTCCTCTCTCTGCAGCTTTGCACATCTATCCTCTATTTCTCAAATATCTTCCTTCATTAGTTTTGCCTTGTACAATCCTATAGCACCAGTGCAGTTCTGAGTCACGAAATACCACAGAGTCTCCATGTGGAAGACAGAACCAAAACATTTATTTAGACACCAGAAAGCCAAATCCACCATGATCTGTACACAATAACAAAGCAGAGGACAGCATCATCTCCAGGTCTTACCCCTGCTAGGCTTTCCACAAACCAGCTCCCTTAAACAGATCACAAGCAGGCTTTCTTAAACAAAATCACAAACAAGCTCTTTCACTTACGTCAGTCAGCTCTGACAGCTCTCTGACCAAACTTTCTCTCAGCCCTACTTTAACTCGGCCTCTTCCTGCTCTAGCTGTTCAGCAAGCTTCTCCCAGCACAGGCTCCATGTGACTCAGACTCCCATGTGACCCTGGCAGCTTACAAAGACCTGTTAATGAATAGGAAAGAGCTTCCCCTTTAAATTACCACTACAAATGCCAAGCTTACTTCAGAGATCAGTTCAAACCCCATGGAAAGCCTATACTTGGCTCTCTTTCCCCACTTCCCTCTTCTCTACCATTTCCTCCCTTATTTACTAGAATTCTCTTCCCTAGAAATAAGTTGTTTTTTGTTTTTTTTTCTAAAAGCATTAAGTGCCTACTGTGTATTCTCATGCTTCCCTAGTCACCAATGGAGTTGAAGCAGGGTTGTGTGCTTTCTCCCAGCTTTTTAAGCATGATGTTTGCAGTTGTTAGAACCTTTCAATAAGGATGAAAATGACTTCAAAGTCAGCTTGATGGTAAATCAAGCCACTGATGGTAAATTATTTAACTTGAAAAGGTTACAAGCCAAGATTAAAGTAGAGAGATAGTTGGTGGATGACTTTTTATACATAGATGATTTGCACTCATTGTAGCCCCTGAGACTGAGATGAAATAGAGTATGGATCAATTCTTTGCCATTTGTTCAAATTTTGCCCTGTTAGCTCCAAGAAAACAGGTTCTTCACCTGCCAGCACTATGCCACCCATACGTGGAACCGTTGGACAAATGAAGAAATTTTGAATGTTGGGCAGTATACTTTCCAAGGAAGGGTACACATAGATGATGATATTGACACATGCTTTCCCAGAGCTGGCTCAGTGTTTGGGAGGCTTTCAAGGAAAGTGTGGTCTGCAAAGCCATTGTGCTGACCCCATTGTTATATTCTTGTGAAAGCTTGACAGCGTACCGGCACCATGCCAGGAAACTGAATCTCTTCCATTTGACTTGTCTTAGGAAAATTCTTAAAGGTACCAGACACTGAGGTCCTTTCTTGAGCTAGAATGCCAAATAATTTTACATAGGACTTACATAAGGCAGGGGCTCACTCAGAGATCAGAAGAAATGATCCGGGGGCGGAGCCAGGATGGCGGAGTGGAGGGACGCACGTTTGCGAGCTCCGAAACCAGAGCTCATGGAATTGATGTGGGGGGAGACCCCCATGGCTTCTGGGTAAATACAAGGTGTGCAGAGACGGAGTGGAGGAGATTTCCGTGCTGGAGAGCCCTGGGGTCCGTCGCGCCCCGGAGGGCAGACCCCACCCCAGCACTGCCCTGGCTGCGGCCCGGAGAGGCTGGCCCGCACGGGCTTCGGGACAGAGGCTCCGGCAGCGGGGGGGGGAGGGGGGGTTTCCTCCGCCCACAGAGGCTGCAGGTCAGTGGGAGAGAGGGCGGGCTGGAGGAGGGGAGCGGGGCGTCTCCGTGACTCGGGCCCCCTCAGGAGGAAGTAGCAGCGGCTGAGGCAGCAGCAGCCCGGGACTCAGGAATCCCCCAGCAGCAGGCAGGATCTTCATTACGGAAGGTCTCTACATGAACGGCCTGAGGGGGCTGAGCCTGGGAGACGGCCCTGGCCCCACCCCTCTCTATTACTGAAGGCCTCTGCATAAAGCCCCTGAGGGAACTGAGCCTGGGAGGCGGGGCCCCACCACCACGCCCCCACCCGCTCCATTCCTGAAAGTCTCTGCATAAAGCCCCTGAGGGAACTGAGCCTGGGAGGCGGCCCTGCCTCCACCCCAGCACCAGAACTAAAGCTTGCCGCGGAAAACCCATTTAAATCTCAGAGGCCAAGCACTAGCTGGGCGGATCCAGGCGGGGGTGGAAAGGAATTTCAGAAGTCAAGTAACTGGCTGGGAAAATGCCTAGAAAAGGGAAGAAAAATAAGACTATAGAGAGTTTTTTCCAACAAATGCAAATGATCCCGACCTTCGGATCTGACGAAGATGAGGACATATTCTTGCCATCAGGGAAAGACGTGGAGGGCGGGGCCTCAGTACCCCAGACACCCCAGGGGGGTGGCGGGTGTGCTCAGGCCTTGGAAGAGCTCAAAAAGGATTTTGAAAAGCAAGTTAGACAGGTGGAGGAAAAATTGGGAAGAGAAATGACAGAGATGCAAGAAAAGTATGAAAAAACGGGTCAATACCTTGGTAAAGGAGACCCAAAAAAATGCTGAGGAAATTAACACCTTGAAAAATAGGCTCACTCAATTGGCAAAGGAGGTTCAAAAAGCCAATCAGGAGAAGAATGCTTTCAAAAGCAGAATGAGCCAAATGGAAAAAGAGGCTCAAAAGCTCACTGAATTTAATAGTTCTATCAAAATTAGAATGGAACAGATGGAGTCTAATGACTTTACGAGAAACCAAGAAATCACCAAACAAAACCAAAAGAATGAAAAAATGGAAGAGAATGTGAAATATCTCATGGGAAAAACAACTGACCTGGAAAATAGATCCAGGAGAGACAATTTAAAAATTATGGGACTACCTGAAACTCATGATCAAAAAAAGAGCCTAGACATCATCTTCCATGAAATTATCAAGGAAAACTTCCCTGAGATTCTAGAACCAGAGGGCAAAATAAGTATTGAAAGAATCCATCGATCACCACCTGAAAGAGATCCAAAAAGAGAAACTCCTAGGAACATTGTGGCCAAATTCCAGAACTCCCAGCTCAAGGAGAAAATCTTGCAAGCAGCTAGAAAGAAACAATTCCAGTACTGTGGAAATACAATCAGGATAACCCAAGATCTAGCAGCTTCTACATTAAGGGATCGAAGGGTGTGGAATAGGATATTCCAGAAGTCAAAGGAACTAGGACTCAAACCAAGAATCACCTACCCAGCAAAACTGAGCATAATACTTCAGGGGAAAATATGGTCTTTCAATGAAACAGAGGACTTTCAAGCATTCTTGATGAAAAGACCAGAGCTGAAAAGAAAATTTGACTTTCAAACACAAGAATGAGAAGAAGCATGAAAAAGTAAACAGCAAAGAGAAGTCAGAAGGGACTTACCATAAGTGAACTGTTTACATTCATACAGGGAAGGACAGTGTTTCTAACTCTTGGAGCTTTTCAGTGTCTGGGTGGTTGGTGGGACCACACATATACATGTGCACGCATGCGCACGCATGCAGAGGCGGAGAGCGTGGATTGAGCTGAATAGGATGGGACCATACCTTAAAAGAAATTAGGGTGAATGGTGAGGGAGAGGTGTGGTGGGAGGAGGGAGGGGGGAAATGGAAGGGGGTAGCTGTGTGTCATTTGGGAGGCAGGTAGGAGTTTTTTTTTGGTGGAGGGAGGAAGAGGAGAGCTGAGAAAAAAAAAAGAATAAGAAGTTTGCCCTCATCACATTTGACTAGACGAGGGGGTGAAATGCACACTCATTTTGGTGTGAAAACCTATCTTACAGTGTGGGAAGGTGGGGGAGAGGGAGATGTTGCGGGGGGGGCGGGGGATGATGGTGGGGGAGGAGGGAGCAATTTGAGGTTGGCGCTTGGGGAGGGACAGGATCAAGGGACGGAGGAGAGACAATGAGGGGCAGGTTAGGAGGGATGGTAATCCAGTTGGTCTTGCACAGCACGACTGTCAGGGAGGTCGTTTGCAGAGCTACACAGATATGGCCTGTGTAGATAATTGCCTGCCGTCCCGGGGGGTGGGGGGGGGATGGGGAGAGTTTGGACCTCAAAGTTTTAGGAACAACTGTTTAGTTTTGTTGTTGCAACTGGGAGGGAAGACATGCAGTTAGTGAGGAGTGGAGGGTCATCTGGCCCTGCAGGAGAGGGGAGAGGATGGAGACGGGAGAGGGGAGGGATGACAGGGGAGAGGGCAGATTGGAGATAGGGAAGGTTGGCTTGCTTGGGGTATTGGGGTGGGGGGAGGGGACAAAAGGGGAGAAAATTTGGAACCCAAAAATTTGTGAAAATGAATGCAAAAAATTAAATAAATAAATAAAAATAAAAAATAAAAAAAAAAAAAGAAATGATCCAAGGACACTATCACGGTCTTTTTGAAGAACTTTAGAATCAGTTGTGACACTGGCATAGGACTATCCAATATGGCACACTCACATCAAAGAAGGATCTGTACTGTATGAGCAAAGCAGAATTACAGTAACTCAAAACAAGCATTGAGCTGTACAAATTTAGAGACGTCTCAACTCTGAATGTTCTTACGGACTATTTCTGCCTGACTTGTGATTGAGCTTTCCAAGCTAATACTGGTCTGATCAGCCACATTCAGACACTGTCCCTTGTGTCTGACTTAGTGATCGTCATTTTTGTCATCTTCGAGAAGGAAGGATAAGAACCGACAGACTGCGTGCTAGACACTTCATAGATACTACCTCATTTGATCCTTGAAACAGTCATGGGCAGGCAGAGGGAAGAGAAGCAAGAACTGCTGCTGTCCATATTTTCACTTGAGTAAACTAGGGCAGAGAGGTATTAAGTGATTTGCTCAGTCACATAACTGGCAGTACTTGGTACGAATTTCGTATGTGTTTTATTTATGTACATACTGCTTGTTTCCTTCTTTAAAAATTTTAAATTATTTTCCCCCAGTTACATGTACATATTGTTTATTCCCCAATAAAACAGAAGTTTCTTGAAGACAGGACCTATTTGAGTTTTTGTCTTTTTTCCTTAGTGCTTAGCACTGTTGTATGTCGCTCTTAATAAATGATTGTTGAATTAAGGAACTGATTTCTTAACCAAAGAAGAGAGGCAAGCTAAATTTACTATCTTGATTACAAATTTGCTTTAGAGCATTCAGTTTCTTTTATTTCATCATCTCTGGAAGAACCCAGCCCTTCATGATTCCTGGATCAATTTGTGGACATTTTTCATCAGGTCATAGATTTAGAGTGGCATTAATGGGTTTAGGATGCCAAGAATTTGGAGGTATTCTGTTTATAATACCCCTGTTTTTCATGGATCATTCTTATCTCCAGTCTTTTTGCCTTTGCACAGTCTGACCCCCATGACTAGAATACACTCATTCCTCACCTTCGCTTCACACACTGCTTAGTTTCCTTCAAAGTTTAGCTCAAAGCCACCTGCTACAGGAGTCCTTTAGCTACTTTACCTCCCCCCCCATAACCCTTTAATTGGTCTGACTGTCACAAGTCTAATGTCTGGAGCTAAAAAATGTTCCTCCTTTTAACTATTATTAATTGATACTAATTCTCTGACACCAAGCAAAATAAGCCTTAATTCCTTTCTTTATTATAACTCTTAGAATATTCGAAGGTAGTAATCATGTCTTTGGGATCAAGTTATCCTTTCCTCTTTTCTGTTGTTAATGAATGTGCAGCCAGCTCAGGTATTATGGCCTTTATGCATAGCCACTGATTTCTTCCCCGAAATGAGTGTTGGCTAGGTGGTAAGGTGTACTTTAACTCCTCCCCAACCCCCCATATACCACATTTGAATTTTCAAACTCCTTTAAGTGCCTACATTAAGAATAAAGTCAACCCCAATGAAACCACAATCTGTATTCTTTTGGAGTTCTAAGTTTGATCTCAGAGGATAGTACGGTTAATAGATTTAGAACTAGAAAGGAACTTTAGCCATCATCTAGTACAATCCCCTCATTTTGCAGAAAAAAACCTGAGGTCTATAGAGATGAAGTGATGTATCCAATATCAAGTTTCAAATCCAGTGACCATCCCACTAATTTGTGCTGTCCCCTCATGGGCTGGGAGCTGATCCATAAATCAGGTGGAACATCTGTTTTCACTTTTCAAATCAAGAAGAATAAATGACTTGCCAGTGATCACAGAACTGGCAAGTGTTCTTTTGCACTTTTAAATTTATTTTCCTTTGTGAATCTATGGCCCAGCAGGATAGCCTACTCTTCTTAAGACAATTCTTTATATATCACCATTATATATATGTAAGCTGGGTGTGTGTGTGTGTGTGTGTTATTTGGCTATTCTGGAGTTAAATCTGTAAAATATTAATGAATGTACTAAAACTGGGAATACCCAGTGGGGTGTGAGTGTGCATGCTCACAATACAATTTACCTAGTTTTTAATAGCAGAGGACAGGAATTGAAGGAAAATTTTGAAGAAAAACTGTTCTTCATGGCTGAGTGCCCTGGTAGATATAAAATATTAATATTTGTACAAAAGTCTGATGGTCTCAGCAGAGGCTGTGAAACCAATCCAGTTATTGGTGAGAGAGGGGTAGAGGAGGACTGACTCAGCAAAGCATCTCATAGAGCCAGCAAAACAATTCATAGTAGAATCACAACTGAGAGAAACAAAAGACTGAACTTGATTTAACTTTTTTCCCTTTCCTCCAGTAAATGTAAAAGTGGACTTGATGCTTATCATTGGGGCAACATCAGTTCCTTCTGCTGTAGAGGGTCTTTGGACATCATTTTACAGAGATTGAGTCTCATTTTTTGGTCTTCTAGGGGATGTGCTTTTGATAGTGTGTAGTTTTTTCTCCTAATACTGTGGGAAGTATAGATTTTTCTCCATTAATCCCTTTTTACAGAAAGCTCATGTGTCTGTGAAACACTTGGAGTTTGCCTTCAGAGACAGGAAATACTTTGTAGAGAGCTCTTTTTCCATCACTCTTAATTTATGCATGAGGAAGATGAGGCTTGGAGTGATAAAGGGGTACTCCAGGATAGTAAGTTACAGAATGGGATTCAAACCCAGGTGTTTTGATTCCTAGTCTAGGATTTTTTTTAGTATGACTGCATTATATTACTGACTCAGAAATATGACAAAGTCCAGGATATGCCAGAGTTTATTCTTTGTTTTCTTTTATCTATTACAGTTTCTCTCATGTTGAAGATTTAAATTTTTAAGTAAGCAGTTAATATAACCAGTTTTGTATTATACCCAGAATTCTGTGATTTAAATTAAAAAGTCTAACATCTCTAATCTGGGTTTTCTATATGCTTACTGACTTTGTTGTGGAGCCTTGGAATAAGTGGCATCTGGAGATGCCTTTCAGTTACAAATCTGATTCTATGAAATGTTATTAACCCCTGAAGTATTGTATTACGCCAAATTTTGTGTGTGTGGTACTATTTCAGAAGTATTTTTCTTTTCTCTACTTCTCTTCTTAACTTTCACAGCTTCTGTAAAAAGTAGAAATGTGAAAGTAGGTTAGCTAGTGTCCTCTTTTATATTTACTATAAGGCTTTGATGTCCTTGTTCTGAGTTAATTTCCTCAGGCAACTGCAGATCTGCTTGATTAGGTTCAAGAGGTTATCTCCCATTGCATTGCAACAAAAGTGCCTTTGACTCTTAAGAGTAGTGAAGTAGTAAAGAATACATGGATTGACCCTTCCTCCTCAGCACGGCAGCAGAATGAGGTCAAAATTAATGTGCCAGTGATTTAATTCTAAGTTGTGACTTTTACCCTTGGCTTATGGTGTTGGTGAGTCCCTTGGCACAGCCACTGGTTTATTTATCATTGATGGATTTCATAGACCCCTGCAGAATTACATTATAAGTTTTGTCTGTTGGGCTGACTTAGCTTTTTCTTTACTTTAAAAAATGCTATTTGGAGCCATGTTGTCTAATTCAAATAGTAATCAAGTTCTGTTCTTTGCCCTTATGGAATTACTTTTATAGGGTTTAGTGGATTACCCATTCCTCCTGGCCCCCTCAGAAATAGATCTTAGACATAAATTAATTATCTGGATACTTAACCTTAAATACACTATAATGAATAAATACCAAAGGCTTATGAACAGAAGTTCATTTCTTCTATCCCTATTTCTTTTAACAATAAATAGGTGCTTAAAAAGGAAAGCATTAAAGCATAGAGCCATACTTATTAAATCTTGTTCTTTAAACTGATTTTAAAACTGTTTCCTGAAATATCTCTACCAACATGTGTAAGTGATCTTCCTGGCCATTGGTCTCACAGTATTCAAAACTTGTAATCATTTTGTAAACAAACTCTACCCTTATGCCTATCATTTTTCTCTGTCCCAAGCTTCAAACATTCAACTTTAGCTTACAGTTACCTCCAAAGAATTGATTTTTTAAAATGACTTGTGTAGAACCCTGTTTGCTCCCAAATTTGGATCTCTAGTCAAATCAGGCCAGGAAATATTTGTTAAGTGTACCAGGCACAGTGGTAACTTCTGGAGATTTAAAGAAAGACAAAAACAGATGGTGATCCCAAAGAACTCACAGTCTTTAGAGGAAACTGCATGAGAACAGATATCAGCAACCAGAATTTACATAATAATAACAATAGCTAACATTTTATAACATTTAGTATGTGCCAGGCTATATACATCTATATGAATGATTCCTAATCTTCTTGGAGTTGCAGCACCTATTTTTAAAAAATTGTATCACATCTCCAAAATATAGTATATATACTTTTTATTAATGTGATTTAACTGTCTCTCCTGAATTTCCTGACACTTTTTAAGATAATTGGTAACATTCTTGATGATCACCAAACCAAGGTTAGAAATGACTGGTCTGAGTAGAGGGAGAAGTATTTGTTCTTCTAAAAATTCAGAAGCTTTGAATCGTATAGTACCTCCAACACTTGTGAAGCACAATCTCAGCAATATTCTACATATCTTCAATGATCTGTATTGATGACTTAGGTCTTAGAGTCAAAGTGACAGCTGGATTCAACCCCAAAACATTAGGACAGAGAAACTATGGCAGTTAGGAAAAGGGGGCAGGGAGGGGAGAGTGGGTTATATATGAAGAAGGGTTTTTGCTTTTTCTCTCTAAGCCATCACCACCTACTCAAATTTGAGCAAATATTCAAGGACATTTACCTAAATGGGAGTGATAACTTTACTTGAAAAGTTTGGTTTAGAAGTCTCCAGTAAAAAAGGGGGGGCATATATTAATATACTCTTGGTAGATCTATGACTGGGTTCAGCCATTGTGTAAATAAATTTGTAACTGCTCTCAGAATCACCAATCTGTGTGTACTTTTTATATAGTGATACTAAGTACTAGACCCATTCCTTTAAAAAATTTCCAAAAAAAAGAGGAAAAGAACTAGCTATACAGAAAAATATTTATGGCATGGTTGTATTTTTGTTGTGGCAAAGAACTTGAAATTTAAAAAGATGATCATCAATTGGGGAATGACTAAGTATGGTGTGTGAATGTAATGGTGTACTGTTGTGCCAAAGAAATATCAAAAGATAGATCCTGAGAAGACTGATTGAGGAAACTGAGCTCTAGGGAGGTTCAGGTGACTGGTTTAAAATTTAAAAGGGAGTAGATGTTAGAGGGGCAGGATTTGAAATCAGGCTGAGTATAGATTTTGTTTCAAAGGAATTAAGGTCTCTTCTGGAGTTGGAGTTAGGAGAGCAACCTGGTCATAACTTCACTTAAGGAAAATCAGTTTGTGTAAGGATGGATTGGATTAAGGAGATCAGGTTAGGAAGAAGCTATTGCTATAGTATAGGTGGGAGGTGAGGAAAGCCTGAACTTAGAGTGATTGCTGAATGAGTAGTAAGTAGAGAGAATACGACAGATGCAAGAGATGGTATAGCAGCAGAAATGACCAGAGGTGGCAACTGATTAGATACATGGGTTAAAGGAAGAGTGGAAGAATTAAGGATAAATGAGGATTGTAAATGTAAAGTCCCAGAAAGATAGTGGTGCACTTGACAGAAATAGGGACAGTCAGAGGGAGGTGCTTTTAGTGGAAGGAGGTTTTCTGTTTTGGATGTGCTGAGTTTGTGACAGACGGTTCTAAATATTCAGTAGGCAGTTGGATAGGCATGACTCAGTATTGCAGTTGAAAGATTAAAACGTGTACATGTATACATGCATATAGTAGTCATCTGTAGTGGCATGATAAAAATCCCTAAATCTATATTAACAGTTTTAGAGTTCTAGATACTTAAGATTTAGAATGGACCTCAGTTATAATCCAGTCTAATTTCCTATATTTGACAGATGAAGAAATAAGATATGAAAATTTTAAGTAACTTTCTCAAGGTTATATAACAAATTAGTGTCAGAACAAGGACTACAACCCAGTTTTCCCAGCGTTCTCTTCATTACACCATATTTCTATGTCCTAAGTGCCCATCCTGTGTGCAGTAAGCATGGTCTGCTCTATGTACATTATACTTGGAAGCTTTCTCAGACTTAATATACCCAAATCATTTTCCTCCCAAATCCAGTAACCCCTTTCAACTTCCTATCCTCCTCCTCCTCCTCATCATCACAGTAACACCATTGATTATCCAGGCCAATTAGGCATACAAAGAAATTGCAAGGAATACATATGTACTTGTGTGTATTTGTCTGTTTATATATAGGTAGAGGTAGAGAGATAGTTTCAGAGGAAAAGATTTGAGGAGAAAATACAAATAATGTAAAGAAAGATGTTGGCTTTGCACTCCTTTTCTGTCAGTAATTAAAAGCTGAGCATCACCTAGCTTGCAGAACCATTGAAGATTTGATCCTTATGGTACCAGGTATAGGTGATCATTTAGAAAGTCCTGCTCTACTCTTCCCAGGTCCAGTCACATTTGGAATATTGTGTTCAATATGAGACATCACTTAACAGGAAAAACATTGATAACCTAAAGACCATCAAGAAGGAAAGTAATGTCGATTGTGAAAGACTTTGAATTCATAGGCAGTGAAAATCATTTGAAGGTTCTGGGGATCTTCAACTTAAAGAAAAGAACACTTGGGAGCCATGATAGTTCAAGTATTTGAAGGGCTCTTATGTGTAGGAGGAATTCAACTTGTTTTCCTTTGCCCAAGCAAGCAAAACAAGTTTCAAAGAGGCAGATTTTGACTTGATAGAAGGAAAAATTTAACTGATGAAGTTATCTGAAAGTGAAATGGACAGTTTGGGGGCAATTATAGATTCTCTCTCACCTCCTTTTACTGTCCCGGTTCCCTTCCCCTTTCCCCACTACCAGAATATACAGAAATACAGAAAGCCTTGATGGCCATTTGTTGAATATATTAGTCTTTTTTCATGCATGGTCTCAACTAGATGACCTCTGCAATGCCACTTCTGTGATACTCTGATTCTGCCAAAAAAAAAATCGTTAGACCACTTGTTTATAATATTAGACTAGAAGGCAGCTTGGGGAAAGATTGCCTCTTTACTGGTTCACTCTGTCAGAGATTGGTGAATAATTATGACAGGGTAATTCTATATTTCATCACCTGTTCCTCCCCATCCCCATTTTTTAATCCTGTCAAGTTGGGTTAAGGTATAGGAAAATGAGAGTACTGAACTTCAACATTAATAAACCTGCTACTATATATATATATGTGTGCGTGTGTGTGTATGTGTGTGTATACTGTTGTATATAACATAAGCAATGATTTAGTGATTTAGATCTCCCATCGATCTTTGGGGGAACTCATTTGCAACTGGTTTGTTAATGTACTTAGAGATTACACTGTAGTAGGTCACTTCAGAATTGAAAAACATTTTCAGTAACATCTAGGAAAATTCCTTTATTTTATACATTCAAATAAATTCGTAGTGCGGAATGATTGCCAGTTTACTCAGAATGTCAAATCTGCAGTCAGGTGCTAGAGTGATTTTCCTAAAGTTCAGGTCCAGTCATGTCACACACCCCCCAACTCATACTCTCACTCCTCTCCCCGCACTCCCCCAGTGGCTTCCTTTTGCTTCTATCAAATAAAATTTGCTTCCCTTGGCATTCAAAGACTTTCATTACCTAGCCTTTCCTTCTTTTTCAAGTCTTCTTAGACTTTATTTCCCAACAGTTCTTTTGATCTAAAGGCACTAGCCACCACCCCTCACTTCCTTTAAGTCCCAACTAAAATTCTGCCTTCTTCTCAAAGCCTTCCCCAGCCTCTCTTAATCACAGTTTCTCTCTCTTGATAAGTATTTCCTCTTTATTCTGCGTATTGCTTGCTTTGTCTGTGTTTATTTGAGTGTTATCTCCCCTGTTTGGATTCCTGAGGACAGGAGCTATCCTTGGCCTCTTTTTGTATTCCCGCTGTTCAGCACAACGCCTGACATGCAGTAGACTTTTAATAAAAGTTTATCAATTGATTGGCTGATAGATTTCATTGGGGAGGGGGTATTGAAACTGAGTGATGCAGACAAGTACTCCAAGAAAAATATTTATCTAGAGTGCCTCAATTTTTTAGTTTAGATATTAAATTGTTTACCTTTAGTTTGACCTTAAAAGTAATCTGAAAATCTGACCTTAAGGGTGATCTAAGATTTCTAGGACAGTTGCAGACCCAGAAATGGAACTTTTTATTTTTTAATAACAAAGCAGAGTAGCTGGATGTTCTGTAAGTTTTTAATGACATTTCTTTCCAGACTGTATGTTTCATAACATTACATAAATACCATAACTACAGGTTTGCCAGACCTGTAAATTGTTTTACTTTGGAGAACTATCCTCATTCATAGCACAGGTCAGTTCTAACTACTGCTCTTAGAAGATCATAGACCAAGAAATATAAATCAAATCTTGAGACCTGCATCTCATGGGCTAAGGTTGGGAATATTGGGAAAGAAATTGGAAGGCCGTCCACCTAAGCATTTACTCTGTCCTTTCTTTTATAATTTTAGGCTGGTAACCAGCCTTCCATGGCTAGACAAGATTTTGTTGTTGAGTCATTTTTTAGTCATGTTTGACTCTTTGTGACTTCATTTGGGGTTTTCTTGGCAGAGATACTGAAGTGGTTTGCTGTTTTCTTCTCCAGTTCATTTTATAGATGAGGAAACTGAGGCAGACAGGGTTAAGTGACTTTCCCAAGGACATGGCATAGATAGCAAATGCCAGAGGCCAGTTTTAAACTCATGAAGAGGAGTCTTCCTGAATGCAGACCTAGCACTCCATGCACTGTGCCACCTAGAAGGTTATAAAATCTCTACTTAATTCTGTTAGGACCAAAGGGCTTTTAAGTTTTGTAGGCTAGAATTGTCCATGCTCATTGCCAATAGCTTCAGAGATGATCTTAATGGAAATTGCTGAAGAATAGTCTCTGAGGTCATCTTGCATTTGAAACAAGACAGTACTATATTATGCAGTAATACTTTGTGGAATCAGATTGTTCTTTTCTTTTTTGCAAGGTTGAGACAATTGATTCTAACTAGAAATATTCCAGCTGCACTCAGAGTTGAGGGAGGGAGGCAACATAAGGGATCTAGCATAGAGAGATGGCAAAGGCACACAAGCTCCCGTGTCTTTCATATGAAAAGATTCAAGAGAATCACAGGATCATAGATTGAGGAATGGAAAGGACCACAGAAAAAAGTAGTATTGCAATGAAAATGATAGTACGTGTTTTCTTAAATTAAACAAGTGATGAACATAATGTGAATCCTTTGATAATAAGCTGAAAAAAAAGTTATAAACAACTTTATCAGTAGTTTATGTAGTAAAGTACCAGTCAAATTATGCTGTAAACAACTTAGAAACACCCGTAGTGAAAAATATAGAAAACCAAGCAGTAGCACTGGCCATTGGCCTGTTCTAGGATGAGACTATGGCTGGTTCTTAGGACTGGCTTCTGCATTAGTTAAATCAAGTCCCTATTTTTCTGGAAGACAGTGCTGATTGATTGACCAAAATGTTCCAGACTTATTACATGATGCCGCTGAGTGAACTGTGCAGGAGAAGGAATCTTGTCACGATTTTTGAAAAAAGAAGTCTGTCAGTACTAAGACTCTAGGGAGTGCTTTACTCTTAGAGGAGAGTACTGTTTGCATGTTTTAATTACTAGAGTTTTGATTTCATGTTTGATCTCTAAGAAGTATAAGTCTGATTAGTGTTCTGTCAGTTATACTCATGCATCATATGTTTCAAGTATGACTACTTCATTTTACAGATGAGAAAAACTAAGGCCCACTAAAGGTAAAGTGATTAATCTAAAGTCACAGGGTTAGGGTGTAAAGGATGCCTTGTCCTTATCCTAATCTCCTTTAGTGGAGCAGTTTTTGTGGTGGCAAAGAATTAGAATTTGAGGAATGCCCATCAATTGGGGAATGGTCGAACAAGTTGTGCTATATGAAATGTAATGGAATACTATTGTGCCATTAGAAATGATGAGCAGACAAATTTCATAAATACCTGGAAAGATTTACATAAACTGATGCTGAGTGAAATGAGCATTACCAGAACACTACACAGTAAAGGCAACACTGAGTGATGACCAGCTTTGATAGACTTAGCCCTTCTTAGCAACACAAAGATCCAAGACAATTCCAAAAGAACATACTGCACACTGTTCTCTCTCTCTCTCTCTCTCTCTCTCTCTCTCTCTCTCTCTCTCTCTCTCCCCCCTCTATCCCTCCCTCCCTCTCTCCCTCTCCCTCTCTCTCTCTCTCTCTCTCTCTCTCCCCTCTATCCCTCCCTCCCTCTCTCCCTCTCCCTCTCTCTCTCTCTCTCCCCCCACCCCCTTCCCTCCTCTCTCTTGGGTTTTTTTCTCTTTTGTTCTCATTCTTCTTTCACGGCATGATTAATATGGAAATGTTTAATATGACTGTACATGTACAAGCTATGTCAGATTTCTTGCCATCTTGGGGAGGGAAGAGGAGGGGAAGGAGTGAGAAAAAAAATTTAAACTCAAAAATCTTACAAAAGTGAATGTTAAGAACTCTTTACACGTAATTGGAAAAAATAAAATACTGTTAATTGGGGGAAGGGCGGAACACATGTGAAAAGAGGAACTGAAAACAATTGTAGTACATAGGAAGGGACACTGGATTTAGAATTTGGAAAACATAGTTCTTAAATCCGTATTACTCACTTCCATTGTGACATTGAACAAGTTTCTTAATATCTTAGTCATTTATTTGTGAAATCCTCCAAGGATCTTTCATTCTTATCTAGCTCCACCAGCACTTTCATTACCTCTCTCTTCTTAGCCTTCTCTCCCTTATGTGTATTACCTTCCCTTAGCTCCTTGAGGTCAGGGACTATTTTATTTCTTGAGCTTACCACAGTGCCCGCTGTATAGTAATGGCTTAAATTTTCATTGGCATTCTCTTCTCCCCTTCTTCCCCTCTTTGTAACCTGGCCATGGCTTTTCCAATTTTCTTTTGCCTTATTTCCCTCCCTGTGATTTAATGACTTACTGTTCCTTTCACAAGATGTTCCACTAGGAAACCTTTTTGGATTCCTTCCAGACTACTGTACTTCCTCCCCAAATTACCTTGTGTTCATTTTGTGTGTATTCTACACTTGCATGTCACATTGACTTCTCTACCATTAGAATGTAAGCTCCTTAAGAGCAGGGACTATTTCACCTTTGCGGTTGTATTCCAAGTGCTTAGTACGGTGCCTAGTTGGTTTACAGGATAGGGACTGAACTTGTGATTTCACTTATATAAGTGATGCTTGCCATATGAGAAAATTCCTATACCATTGAAGATGAGCATGTTTTCTGCAACTTACAGTGTTAGAGAGTTGCCTGTGGAACAAAGTTTCACAGTGACTTCCCAGGAGTCATGCAGGCAGAGTTTTTCAGAGGTCTGACTTGAATCCAGGTGTTCTTGGTTCTTCGACAAGTTTTAAGACAAGGATAGAGAGGTCCTTATCCATTATGCTGTGAAGTGAAACTGCTCTCATCCATTTCTCTATAATACAGCACACAAAATTTCTTGATAGCTTTCTCCCTTATGATACATGTTATTAACATAGCACTTAGAATAGGGATTAACCTTGCATTAGCGCTTTGTTCCTCACTTCTAATTTGCTCTGAGTTTGAAACCCAGCCTGTATGATTATATGTAAAATAAGAATAAATAATCTTTAAGTGAAGATCTAAAGGATTTTTTCAATAATAGACTTTATTTTGATTTTCAAAAGGACTTTTTTTAGGTCTCAACTGTATTCTGGACAGGTAAGTTATTAGTACCAATTTTGAGTCATTCTTCTAATCCAGTGGTTTCTCAGATTCATGAATTTCTTTAAATGTTTTGATGGCTTTGTTTCAATCACTGGTTTCTTTTGTAACCCTATTTATTTTATTTTATGCATTTAAATGAATATTAAAATGTTACTTTGAGAAGATGTGTAAAGGCTTCATCAGACTGGGAAAAGGGGGTACAAGATGCAAAAATGTTAACCATTGCTAAAAGTGTTCTGTGTTGATAATGTATGTATCATAAGGGAGAAAGGAAATTTTATTATAGAGAAATGGGAGCCATAAAAATAACTTCATTTGATCTCCTTTAAATGAAACAGCAAAAATAGAAGCAAAGAAATGTTACTAGTTCAAGAACTCACTTCCTGGTACTGAATTTGAAGATGTATAAAATAACTATCTTAAACTACAGGAATTTAAGCCTACGTAAAATAAATACTGATCCGTAGTGGGGAATTCACAGGAGCACTTTACTTTTTAAGAGTAACCTTTTTTGAAGTCAAGGGTTTTAGTTTTGCAAAGAATAAGAGCATTTCCTAGAAGAAATCTTGTCATGAAACCCTTCTTGAATAGAGGAGTTCCACCTAACGTTACCGAGTGATGATGCATCTTTGACATTCTTCCCCATCTACTCTTCTGGTGGTGATCTCCCGCTGTATATGATCAGATTGCGTCTCCTTAATACTTTGGTTCAGCATCTTGTTGGATATAATTGATAAAACAGGTTTCTTGCAGTATTTCTCCTTATCTTATTGAAACCTGTGTGACCAAGCTTACAGTTTACTCAGGATTCACTATAATGGTTTGCCCATTTGCTTTACTAGGTAATTATAACAGTATGTATGTGAGAGCCAGTATCTTAAAGCAGTCGTTGGCCTCTATCTGGGAGGATTATTCATTCTTCCATTTACATACATTTCTTTGTACTGGATTTTACACACCAATCCCCTCTTAGTTTTCTATGGTAATGCTTATAATTGTAATACTCAGGACCTAACATGATTAACAACCATGATTTGAATGGTGAGACCTTTAACTGTGTTTTATTTTACTGAATGCCAAGTAGCAGGCACTTTTTAATGTTTTCTCTTGAAGCTTTTCAGGGGGTAGTTCAGTCAGTCAATCATAGGATACTTCTGTATTCTCTTATGATATTCATTTAAATACAGCTGATCAAACAATTATAATTAAATAGCTCAGATATTTAGGTAGAAGGACAGTTAAAACCTTTTTTATAAAAGATATTGGTAGGTGAATATTGAAAGGGTTTATTTTTGGCTGAAAATTATACTCCATTTTATACATCAGTACTTAAATTCCTTTTCCTCGCTTTAGAGGTGCAGTGGACATTAATTCTTGGTTTGGTTTGGTGCTAAGACATTGACTTTTTCAGCTTTTATAGGTCTAAGTCTCTGCTTTATATTTTAATTTGGGTTCAACCTACATGTGAATTCAGACCTTTTTTTTTTAAATAATGAGAATTGGCTTCTTGACTTCTCTTCTAACTTATACTTTTAGTACTGTACTACCCAAAATATATGGGACAGAAGAGCTAAAATCAGGAAGGTCTTAATTTGAACTTAGACTGGAAAAAGGAAAGTGATTGTTACTGGGATAGAAAATTAGGCCAGTGGCTGAAGGTGGTGTAGTATCAATCACATCCAGGTATAATTCGCCCTGTCCCCTTTCCTTTTCCAGTTGTCATCCATTGATCCATGCTGTGAACATTTCATCCCTACTGTGTTAGGTGGTACAGTAGATGGTGAGGACACAAAAAATAAGTGCACAATCCCTGTGCTCCAAGAGTTTACAGTTTATTAGCTATCATTTACACAATTAACTATCATTTAGCTGTCATTAAATGCAAAATATACACAGAGTAAATTCTAAGTACAGTCTAGTAGGATTCGTGTAGGCTTCACCTAAGAGGTGGCACTTGTAGTAGAGACTATATTGCAGCTATGGGAGGAAAACCTGTACAAAGGCACAAGATGGGAGTTAATGTATGTATGGGGAGCATCAGTGAATCCAGCTAGGTGGAACTGTGGAATGTGTGATATAGAATAATGTACAGTAACTTGAAAAGGCAGCCCAAAAGTTATATTTTAAGGGACTAAAAGAGCCAAACAGAAGAATTTTTTTCCAGTAGGCAAAAGAGAGCCACTGGAACTTCTTTGTACCAAAGTCATATCACTTTAGTAACTGTTGAGGATAAATTGGAAAGGGGTGAGATCAAAATTTGGGAAACCACTTAAGAATCTATTGTAATAGTATAGGTAAGATGAGATGAGATGAGGAGCTGAACTAAAGTGGTACCCCTTTGAGTACAGAGAAGGAATTAAAGAGACGGATGTAGAAGAAGTAGAAACATCAAAGCTTGTCAGCCAGTTGGATGAGATAGGGTTGGAGAGAGGCAGGAATTGAAGGATGTCTCCAAATTTTAAACCTGGTTCTCTAGAAGGAAGTCTGTAAGGATAATGGCTCCCTCAACAGAAAAAAAAGGAAAGTAGGAAAAGGGGTGGATTGTGGAATGCAGGTGATAAATTCTTTTTTTTTCATGCTGAGTTTGAGATAATCTCCAGGACATCCATTTGGAGTCAATGATGCAGATCTAGAGTTTTAAGGTACATATATGGAAGTCATTAACATAGAGATGATAATTGAATAGTTGGGAACCATTGAGATGGAGCACACAGACATGGATGGACAGAGAAACCCCCATAGAATAGAATGCTAGGGTATACCCATATGCAGGTGATGGAACATAAATGGTGATCTGTCAGAGGAATCTGAGAAAGTCAGACAGAGTGATATGCATGGCACCAGGAGATACTAGTGTATCCTAACAACTGTAGGAAGAAAAGAGGAGGGGTTGGTCAGCAAGGTGAAACGTGCTCCAAGTTGATCAGATTGCTAAATTTAGCAATTAGGAGATCATAAGTTTGGAGAGAGTAGTGTGAGTTTTTGTGACTTTAAAGCAGATTGTTGTTGCTTAGTTGTGCCCAGCTCTTCCTGACTTCATTTGGGGTTTTCTTGCAAAGATACTGGAGTGGTTCACTATGTCCTTCTCTACGTCATTTTACAGATGAGGAAACTGAGGCAAATAGGGCTACGTGATTTGCCTGGGTTCACACAGCTATTAAGTGTCTAACGCAGGAATTGAACTCAAGTCTTTTGGAGTCCAAGGATAGCCCTCTATCTGTAATGCTGTACTGCTTCTGTACTAAGATTGACACCCATATCTATCTGTCCAGCTCTTACTGTTTGATAGAAACCTCTGCTTCAAATTCAGTAGGTCTAAGATGGAATCAAGAATCAGTTTCTCTCTAAGTCTTCCCCTTTGTCCAGTATTCCTTTTTCTGTTAATAATACCATCATCCTCATAGTCATAGCTCAGATTCAAGACCTTAATAATCTTTGACCCATTTTCGCCAGCATTCTGTAATCATCCATAGAGTTCCATCGATTCTGCTTCCATGTCTCTTGAGTCTATGTGCTTCTCTGTACTTACACAGCCACCATCCCATCTTAGATCCTTATCATCTCTTACCTCTACTGTTGTGGTAGTTTTCTAATCCGCCCCCCTGCCTCTAGTCTAGTTTTTTCCTCTCCTCTATCTCCATACATCCAGATATGACCTTGTTATATATCTCTTTAGTGGTTCATGCTAGCCTCTAGAATAAAACATAAATTCCGTAGCCTAATATTTAAGACTTTGCACTCTTTGGATTCAGCCTCTTTATCTAACCTTGCTTCATTCTAATCATTCCCTTCAGTACTTTGCATTTCTGCCAAATTGAACTACTAGCTATTCCCTGAAGTCAGCATACTGTCTCCCACCTCCATGTACTTTTGTAGCCATCCCCAGCCCTACCAGCTTTCTTACCCCCTTGGATGTATTCTGTCCTTATTTTTTGCCTTTTTCGCTTCCTTCACTTCCTTTTGGGCTCAGGTGTTACTTCTTCAGTGTAGCTCTCACTAGTCTCTCTTCCTCTCTCCCTTCACCTGCCTAGGTAAGAGTGTTTTCATCCTTCCCAAATATTCATGTCAGGATCTCTCTCCAGTGTAACCTCCACACAGCTGCCAAAATGTTTTTCTGTCTGACCATGTCAATACAGACTCCTCTACTTTTGTCTTTTAAAGCTTTACTTATCCTGGTTCTGCCTAACTGCACTCCTTTCTCAACTCTACCCCATAGGATTCTTCTCTTCCTTTTAAAAATGCAGTACAAGTGCCAACTTGTATATAGGAAGCCTTTCCTGTTTCCCCCAGTTGTCAGTGTTTTGCCTCCTTAACCATTTTGCATTTAATTCCCTTTTATTTGTTTTGGTTTTTTGTTTGTATGCTTTCTAATCAAGTGGAGTACAAGTTTTTTTCAGAGTTAGGGACTTTGTCTTTTGTATCCCTAGTGCCTGAATATTTAACTCATAGTAAGCATTTGACAAATGACTGTTAGCATTATGCTAGAAACTCAATCTTGTGAAGAAAAGAATTTAACTTGTACCTATGTGCTAATCAATTATCCAGCTTGCTTTCTATATGCAAACCTCTGTGGCAGATAACCAGGGATCAAAGACAGAAATGAAAACTGTCCCTGCCTTCAAGGAGCTTACATTTTATTGGGACAGATCTCTAAAAACTTTTCTTATTATTTGTATATCTGGTGCTTTTTGATCATGATAAGGGTTTTCAGAATAGATGCGCTGCCTCTTGATTCAGTATTTCATAGTCAAAATTTAATGGAAATGGAGTTTTTACACTTTATGGTTTTACTGAAAAGTTGATTTCACATTGACCTTTGGGGACTTCATAAATGTAGGCCAGTTTTCCTTTCTTGTGGTTTTTTGACATTTTGATGCATGAGGCTAGGGAAATTTTATACATGTATAAAAAGTTGGTCTTTTTTCTGTTAAACCACAACTGAGTTTGCAGGAGGTTTCTCAAGAGTAATAAAGATTAAAATGCTTTCTTATTTAAATATTTTAAAAACAAGTAACATGTGACATATCAATTATGTTTATTTACATTGAGATTTCATTTTCATAATATGTACTGGTATCTAAGACAGTTGAGTCACTGAGCCTTGCTTTACTGAAATTGATAAAAAATATTTTTTCTTCTGATTTAATTTTGCTGATTCAGATCATGCTTACTGGTTTCTGTGCAAAGAATATATATTTCTGTGCATGTACCTAAGAACTGATATTTTTATTTTGAAACTTAAAAAAAAAAAACTCCACATCTTATTTCCTAATGAACCCAATATCTCGAGTTGACTAGTCACTAAAAATGAACATATGTACATACAAGTGGCATAAAAAGGAAGATCCAGGTGCTATATAATTCTTTTATTGTAAAGACGTTTTCATTTTCTTCTGTGTTTTGAATTTTACCAGAGGTGGTTATCCTAGGAATACACGAAATAAAGTACTTATGTTAAAAAAACATACAGAGGCTTTTTAAAATATCAAGATATTTATAGAGTACTATAAATTCAATTCTCTGAAGCCAAAACGTTGAGAAACTTTTTTAAAAAATAGTTTATAATAATTTCCAGAAACTCTAGGATCCCCAATTTTTTCTCTTGTATAATGTGGTGTTTTTTTTCTTAGAGAGCTCTTTGCATAGTAAATTCCTTTGAAAAATAAGTTAGTTATATTCTCTTCTTTAGTTATGCTTTCTTATGTAGTTTAGATATTAAGGTTCCCTTGGGAAATCACCTTTTGACTTCATTCAGTTACTCAAGAGGAACTTCTTCATTGAAATATCATCAGAATGCTGTTGGCAGCAGTTTCCTAGATTTACCCTTGGCTACTAGCCGTTAAGCGCCCATTCCAAAACAGTGAGTCAGGTATGGCAAAATACTGTCCCCTTGGTTAGTTGTAATTACGTGCTTCTCCCAAAATACTAAGAAAACTCCATGGACAGTGTTGGCATGCTGTGGTCCACAGTACCATGAAGAGTGGAACACAATTGAACAGCAGCATAAGTTAGGACCCTCTTGATTCTTGTCACAGAATATCTAGACTTTGCCTAATAGAATTCCTAGCGTGGACGGTTGAATGGAAACTCCCTGTTATCTGAATCCACTTTTTTTGTCACTTCAGAGCTTGGATCTTTTGGGCCATGAAGTGCAATATTGATCAGAAAGGCTTTAGATGAGTTCTCTTAATTCATTTAAAAAGTTTAGAAACAACTGTGGACTGGAATGAATGAAATGATGACTTAAAGAAGAGGAAGGACCCCATTTCCTTTGTGGATTATGTTAGGTCATTTCCATTCTTTCATGACTCTACAGATATTCTTGTAATTCTTGTGTTCATCACTCCAAAATTAATTTATATTTACAGGGGTCTAGTTTATATGTGTCAGAGTATAGAACAGGTCTTAAATTATGAGTCTAATTTAGGTCCTTAGTTCCCATGGAACACAGAAATGATGTAAAAAAATTTTTTTTTTTGTATAGCACTCTAACCAATCATTCTAAGAAAGTAAGTTAGGTACTTAGACCACCAGATATACTGTTTGAAAATTTGCCTCTCAATGTCCCCTCCATAGTTTCCTCCCTTTTTTCTGATGAACCAATTTGGATTTCTCCATAGTTTCATTATTTGTTAGACTTTTGAATTTGAAAGGGGAGGGGGTTTCTGAAAAGTGGAAATCTCCATGAGAGTGTTGGTGGTGGAGAGTAAGGAAATGACTTTGGAGATCAAACAAGGAAGGCTTCAGAAACTGACCAATTGATGTCGGTCAACCATTTGGAATCCTCCTCATTACTGCAATATCTGCCATTGATATATTCAGGTTATTAGGAATGGAAGTAGCCTTGAGTCTTGACTTTGGTTACCTGTCTAGCTATTGTACTAAAATGGTGCTTTTCCACTAAAGTTAGAGGAAAAATACAGCTTTTCATTTAGAACCAAGGAGAAGATTCTTATCTTTGGCTTGGTTTATTGACCCATTAGCTTTTTGTGAAAAGCCTCATGACTTTTTATTGGATGCAGATATTTTAAAATGTGAAAATGTGAATCTTACTAAAATGAAGCAAATGTACCATTTCTAGTTGGATATATGGAGAACATACAAGAAAAATTAGTTTTAAAATACATATTTTAAAATGGCAAAGTTCGTTATAGGCTCCTAAGAGTTTAAATGAAGAGAATTTGTAACTAGCCAAAATTCTTTCTCTTTTCTCCCACAGTTCCCATCATTTAAAAAAAAAATAATCCAGCATGATCAAATGCCTAGAATAAATTTTACAAGATTGTGATTCACAAATATTTCAATTTTTATAGGTTTTAATCATAGTCCCTTTTTATCAGAATGTATTTGTCTTGGATCTTTGTTGAAAATTTTCTTGGTTGAAAGTAGGCAAACTTTATGACTGCTAGGTTGACAACATGGTACCTTCAATAAGTTAGAGTACTTCCTGAAATCCATCAATTTGTAAATGGCTGCATATAAAGGAATATTATTTTACTATAGCAAAGGACAGAAGGGATGGTTTTATTGAAAGCTGGGATGACATATATGAACTAACATAGAGTGAAGTGAGCAGAACCAGAATAATTTATATAACAACAATATTGTAAAGACAGTTTTGAAAGACTTAAAAACTTTGATCAGTGTAAGAATCAGTTATGATTTCAGAGTATTCATTTTCTATGCCACCCACCCCCTGACAGAGAGATGAATGCATTCAAGATGTAATGTGACATACATTTTTTGAAAATGTCCAGTGTGGGAATTTCTTTACTTTGCCATGTATATTTGTTGCAAGGGTTTTGTTTCCTTCCCCTCTGTTATATACACAATTTTTTTTTTTTTTTGAGGAGGAGGAGTTGAGAGGGAGATAGGAGGTGGAGAAAAGTTTCCCAGAACCCCCAAAAATGAGAGAAAGAAAAGGATGACCAGGAGTCACAGACAAACATAATAGCTTTGAAAATTACACATTGAACTTATATACTTTAAAAGGAAAGCAAGCTTTATACAGTAAAAGTCAGTTTTATGTATTATTCCCACCCCCTCTCTTTTATAATGTATATATGGAAACGTTAATTTTATTTTTTAAGTTCATGATTTTAAAAGATGGAAAAAATTCTCATTTTGTTGTTTATTTTAGAATTCCTCAGTTGTTTTTATCTTTTCTAGGCACCCACCACCACCCCAGCATCTTGCTCTTTACCTAACCATTGTTCCTTTTCTCTCTGCTTGGAGCATCACCTTCTGTAAATTAGCATTTCTTCTTGTGTTTCTTCTCTCTCTCTCTCTCTCTCTCTCTCTCTCTCTCTCTCTCTCTCTCTCTCTCTCTCTCTCTCTCTCCCTCTCTCTCCCTCTCTTCCTCTCTCCCTCTCTCTCCCTCTCCCTCTCTCTCTCTCTCTCCCTCTCTCTCTCTCCCTCCCTTCCCCCCCCCCCCCTCTCTCTCCTCTCTCTCCTCTCTCTCCTCTCCCTGTCCCCCCTACCTTGTTGTTTGGTTGGTGAATGAAGGAAAACTCACATATACCTAGCCAAGTCCCATAAAGATACTTCATATCCTACCCTGTCATCCACCAGGAAAGTAGTACCTACCCTGATATCATTCCATCCACCTGCCCTGCTTCCCCAACACACATTCCTATTCTCCTTGTTGGTTAGTCAGTCAGTTGTGTCCAACTCTTTGTGATCTCATGGACTAGAGCGTACCAGACTCTTCCATCTGACACTATCCATCTCATCTTCTGCCATCCCTTTTTCCTTTTGACTTCATTCTTTCCCAACATCAGGGTTTTTTTTAACAAGTCCCATCTTCTCATTCCGTGGCCAAAAAGTTTCACTTTTGGTATTTGACCTTCCTTCCAGTGAGTAGCTTGAATTAATTTCTTTAAGTATTTAACTGATTTGATCTCTTTGCTATTCAAGGCACTCCTCAAAATCTTTTCTAACACTATAATTTGAAAGTCTAGATTCCAAGGTGCCCGGCTTTTCTTATATTCCAACTCTCACAGCCATATATTGCTACTAGAAAAATCGTAGCCTTGACTGCATGAACTTTTATCAGTGAGGTGATACCTCTGCTTTTTTAGTATGCTGTCCAGATTTGCCATAGATTTCCTTCTAAGGAGCAAGTGTCTTTTAATTTCATGACTGAAGACACTGTCTGCCGTGATTTTTGAGCCCAAGAAGTAATGGGACCAGTTGCCAAGATCTTAGTTGTTTTCATGTTAAGCTTCAAGCCAGATTTTTACACTCTCCACTTTCACTCTCATCAAGAGGCTTCTTAATTCCTCTTCATTTTCTGCCATCAGAGTCGTATCATCTGCATATCTAAAATTGTTGATATTTCTCCTAGCAGCCTTAATTTCAGCTATTGATTTATCCAGCCTGGCATTTTGCATGATGTACTCTGTATGAAAGTTATATAACTAAGGTGAAGTTATACAGTCTTCTTGTACTCCTTTTCCAATCTTAACACAATCTTTTGTTCCATGTTCAATGCTAACTGTTGCTTCTTGGCCTGCATGCATGTTCCTTAGGAGACAAGATGATCTGGGACTTCCCATCTCAGTAACCACACCATCATGTTGATTGATTACTGAGGGCTAAAAGCAGAAGAGATTTAGAGGTGGCATGAACACGCAGAAGAACTATACAGGAAAGATCTTTAACATCACTAATAATCATGATGGTGTGGTTACTAATCTAGAGCCAGACATCCTGGAGAATGAAGTCAAGTGGGCCTCAGGAAGTGCTGTTAGCAGTAAGTCTAATGGAGGTAATGGAATTCCAGCTGAGCTGATTTAAAAATCCTAAAAGATGATGTTAGTTGAACTGTTGTACTCAATATGCCAGCAAGTTTGGAAAACTCAACAGTAGCCGCTGGATTAGAAATAATCGGTTTACATCCCAATCCTCAAGAAAGGCAATGCCAAGGAATGTTCAAATGACCAAATAACTGCACTTATTTGTTTTATTATTTCTTGGTGTCTTATAACTTTGTTGCCTTCCCCTTGCCCAATTCTAATTTTCAAGGAGCCATCTTCCTCCTTAAGATTCTGGATCTCCTTTTCCAGTTGGCTGACTTTCTTTTCATAATCTTCCTGTTTTTCTTGGATTGTTCTTACTTTTTAAAGAAATTGTCCCTCAGTCTCTCTTGTTTGGTTCTTTGAAGGTGTGTTTTTGTTTGTTCGTTCTTTAGTTCTTCTATAAATTCTTTTTGGGCAGTTGATAGTAATGGAATGTTATTGTAACGCATATTCCTTGAACCATTCTCTGCTTACCAAGTTGTCCTCCAGCCAATACAAGTTAGGAGTATACGCTTCACAGTAACGTTCCATTACCATCATATCTCATTGTTTGCTTATCCAGTTCTTTGCTGTAATAAAAAGTGTTGCTATAAATATTTTGGTGCATATGGGTCTTTTTGGTTGTTGTTGACCACTTTGGAGTATATGTCTATCAGTAGCATCTGTGAGTTATAGAAACTGTGAATACACATATTCCTTTGTTGCTTTTTAAGAACAGATTAACCTTATGTGGGGTAGATGCTGTTCCTATGACGGGAAAATAAAGACAAAAGATAAAGTTTTCAAATGGAAAACAGAAAAATTTCGTTGTGTGGGTGTGTGTTTCTATACATGCACATTCATATACCCTTATACCTAATAATTCAAAGCTGTTTTGATGATGAGTACTTAGCAGATTCTGGTATACGTTTGTATCTTATCCTCTTACTAGGATTCCCTGCTCTCTCCCCTACCCTAAACATCTCCCTAAAAAGCCAAAGTGGAGGGAGAAAAAAAACCAAATAATTTAAAATGCAGGAAATGGTGAATTAACTAGGTTTAAATTATTTGATATTTTTTATATTAGCAGCTGGGCCTTATATAAGGTCTGGGGAAGAGCAGTTGTTTTAAACTGGCACATTATTTTAAATAAGCCAGTATCAGCTTATTAGAATACTTAGATCTTTATGAAACTGTAATAGATTCTTAAATAGCCTAGTTCACATAAATTTCCCATACTCTTCCCCATGCCCTTTAATATGAAAGCCGTGATAGCGAGTGTCTGTAGTTTGGGGAATAGTAGATCCCGGATCAGTGGAATGTGTTTTTGGCTGTTTGTCTGAAGCCCAATTTCATTGATGCCTAGTCTAATTTTTTCAGACCCTGGATGGACCAAAATTAATGTGATAGTGTATATGCTTGATTTTCCTACTTTTACTGAGTAACCATGTCATTTGTTGCTATGATAGATAGTGATTTATGGTTGTGTTGTTAAAAGTATAGAATAATGCCAGTGTTCAGATGCAAATAAATTAAATTTTTCTCATGTACCTTCTTTGCCTACTATTTGGTTCCTTACCACCACCACTACATTTTTTTTTTAATCTTGTGCATATCTAAGCCATAAGTTTTACTAATTTTAACAGGCTGGTTTTGATTATATATTTATCTTCAATTGTTTCAATTTTGGAAGACTTAAGTTTTCCAAATTAAAAAAAAAATTCAGACCCGTTATCTTTTTTGTAGTTTTACTGGAATGAAAGAAATATTTCGTGCATGTTATTGTCATACTAATGAATTATTCGATATTTGCTGTAATGCTACTATGTTATACCCTGTAAATTAGTTGAGACATTATTTCTGGGGAAATGGCATAATCTGTTCAGTCAGTGGTGAGAAGTGAGCATCCTTTGGAATAACTTTCTTTTTTCTTGCTATTTCACACTTAAAAGCAAGTTTCTGTAGGTGTCAAGTCAGCAATTTATTAAGCACCTGTCATGTGCCAGGCATTGTGCTGCAAGACTGTATAGCTTAAGTAATAAACTAGCTTAAACAATAAGCCAAATTACTTCTAGGAGTTTGAATTCTGAACTTGTCTGCTACACCAGGGGTGAGGCCATATGTTGCCATGAGGTTGCAGGTTCCTCACCCCTAAGCTACAACGTTTATTTCTGGTTCAGTTTGTTTTGTGGTAAGAATCATTGAAGTTCTAGGCCGTCACATCTTTTGTTACTGCACTAACATTAACGATCTACACGCAGATGTCTGTTGTAATAGGTAGCTTAAACAGTTTGATTCAAAACAGAAAAGAAAGATCTTGAGAGATATTTTGGGTCCTGTCAGTACTGGTCATATTGGTTGAATAATGGGAAGAAAACGATTCATAACATGTGCCCAATAATAATTTATGCTAACATTATCTGTGTCCACATACTGTACAGAATTAAGAGTCTTATCTCTCATATAGAAATCAATTTTGCAGTAATTTACAACTGTCAATATTTATGAGAGAACTTCATGTTTTACCTGCACCTTGAATTTGTGTGGATTTAGGAGTATAGATGAAGAAAGGAGGAGAAACCTGATTCATCACTGTTGAGTTATACCATTTTTTGTCTACGATTGCAACATATATATAACAAAACAGAATCTTCTGTGTAGCATTTCTAAGTGAGTTGAAATAATCTGGTTATGTAAACTAAGGAATCTTGATCCCTTGATTAACAATCAGGTAGGAAGCAAATTCTTCAATGAAAAGGTTAGTACAGGACTTTCCACTTTGGAGAACTGGGGCAACCCATAGTATCAGTCCAGAATGACTCCAGTGAAAGTAAGTTTTCCTTATTTATCAAGGATCTAAGGTGAAACTTGTTTAAAGTGTTTATTCATTTCAGTCCTATTTGTCCTCGCTAACTCTGCTATTAGTTTGTTCGTGTTGAGGCTATTAACCGAGGTTAACATCCAGCCACTAGAATTTTATTAAGATTTTAATCAGAAGGATAAAGCCTGGTTTATGGATTGGCAATGTACTGCTAATGGTTTTGTTAGTAGTTTTTTATAAATAACTCAGGGTTTGTGAACTTATTGACAATTTTATAGGCCCGGAATGCAAGGACCACCTATAGATAGAAAAATATATGCCTCTCTAACTTATTAGAGCTGGGAGTAAAAAGGAGGAGGCTTCCTAGGAATGATAGAGATAAACCTCGTCCCATTAAAAGGAGCCTTGATTTCTTTTTATTGATAAATGCTAGAGAAAATAAAACCTAAACAATTTTATTTTCTGTACGTAGGACCATACTGCATTTTATTATAGTCTCAAAAAAAAAAAAAATCCTTGATCTGTAGTTTATTGCTTAGAAATTCCCTAAATTAAAGCTTATTTGTGACACATAATCAGATGTTACTTCAGTTTAATTTTGGTAATGATACAAGCTAGGTTCTGATAATAGTTTTGATAATGGTTGTAACCTTTCCACTTTGGCAAGCTTGTACAACCCAAGATTATAAGTACTGGCAGCAGTAGCATCTGCACAGGTGATAAAAAGCTTGTTAAAATTTTAACTTTTAATAATAGAAGGAATAGAAGTGGTCACAGGTAGTGAAAGTAATAATATTCCTTACAGAAATCTTACTTAGTGCCTTTTAGGAGAAGCATGCCATCACTTTAGATGTAGGATTTATGTTTTTTTAAACTACAATATTTAGAAAGATTGGTGGTGAAATCTTACTTAGTGCCTTTTAGGAGAAGCATGCCATCACTTTAGATGTAGGATTTATGTTTTTTTAAACTACAATATTTAGAAAGATTGGTGGTTTTATACACTTTCTACTGATATTGCTTATATGTCCATGTTTAATGAGGTGCTGTACCCATTGCTCCATCCCTACCCCAAAATTATCACTTACTACCGATAAAGTAAATTATCACTTTCATCACTTTCTGGTTGATGGTGTTGGCTAGGCCAGTCCTCATAGCAGTCATGAAATCTGCTGCTGAATCCATATAATGAAGCCTTTCATATTGACAACGCCATCAAGAACTCAGCAGTATCTGCATACCATGATTTGATTGCCTTCCTATAAAACATCATTTGATTATGCTGAATTGACAGTCCAGGCTTTTGCTTTAATGAAATAATGGCATTATTAGTTGTCGTGTGTTTTGGATTGATGTTTGATAGACTATTCTGAAATTATTTCCAAACATGCATCCCCCTACCTAGCTTTGATCTTTCAAACCCTCCCTCGGTTAATTTCAAACCCCCAGATAAATCTTTACTGATGTTTTCATTCATAAGTTTTTGTGATGACTTGTTTAGGTCTTTTCCTGTTCTACCTTGAAGCTTTTACAGACATCCCTTTAGGGTTGAATAATAAAGTAATTTATTTTTTAAAGTATTAAGAAAGTTTGGAGAATTGCAAAAAATACTTTTAATACATTGAGTTTATTTTTAATGCTCTACAATCACTGCCATAAAACTTAGATTTTTTCCCCCCTACCTACCTCCCACTACCCTTCCCCTCCCCAAGACAGCGTACAATTCTATATAGGATCTACACGTATGTTCCTATTGAATACATTTTCATTATAGTCATGCTCTGTAGAAGAACTAAAATAAATGGGAGAAATCATATAATAAACCAAAACATAATACACACACACACACGCACACACAACACACATAAATGATCTGCTACATTTTGTGATTGAATTCCAGTTCTTTCTCTGAATGTGGAAGGCATTTTGCCTTAGAAGACCATTGGGAATTTTTTTTTTTTTTAATGTCCTTGCATTGCTAGGAAAATCCAACTCTACCAGAAAAAACTCTCACACACCACTGTGGTCGTTGCTGTGCACAAAGTTCTGGTTCTGCTCCTTTCACTCAGCATCAGATCACATAAGGCCTCTCTGAAGTCTTCCTGTTCATCATTTCTTATAGCACAATAGTATTCCATTACATTCATATGCCATAATTTATTCAGCCATTCCCCAATTGATGGGCATCCCCTTGATTTCCAGTTTTGGGCCACTACAAAGAGTGCTGCTGTAAATATTTTTGTACATGTGGGACCCTTTCCCATTTTTATGATCTCTTTGGGATACATTCCTGGAAGTGATATTGCTGGGTCAAAGGGTATGCACATTTTTGTAGCCCTTTGGGCATAGTTCCAAATTGCTCTCCAGAATGGTTGGATGAGCTCACAACTCCACCAGTAATGAATTAATGTTCCAACTCCCCCACATCCTTTCCCACATATCATGGCAAAAAATATCTTTGAAGTTCTTCAAAACTACTTGTGTATTTCCTGCTTCTTTCTGCTTTGAAAAGGGGCAGCTAGGTGGTGCAGTGGGTAGAGCACCAGTGCAGGAATCAGGAGGACCTGAATTCAAATCTCAGCTCAGACACTTAACATTCTCTCTCTATGTGACCTCGAGCAAGTCACTTAACCCCAGTTGTCTCATCCTGGGTCATCTCTAGTTATCCTGATGAATAACTGGTCACTGAATTCAAATGGCTGTGGAGGAGAAGTGAGGCTGGTGACTTGCACAGCCCTTCCTCACTCAAAACAAAGTCAAGTGCAAGTCATGTCATCACTTCTCTGATGGCATGGTCTTCTTCAGAAGCAAAGGATGAACACACATATTATGCTTTGAAAAAAAGCTTTAAAAATTAAGCTTGCAGTTCAGAGTACATGGGAAAAAGTATTTACCAATCCAATGATACCATTTGACATCACTAATAGAACTTGTGTGGCAAAAGGGATACCTGTATGATGGGGCAAGATTCTAATTAGATTCTTCCAGTATGCATCATTAAGACATATTGGGGTAGATTCTTACTCATATATACCAATCATTTTTTGGTATGTTTTGAAGGTGGAAGCTGGATCTGTGGGGAACATTCAGATCTGGAGAAAACTCCAGAAAAATAAGCCTAAGAAAATTCCTTGGTTGGTTTCACTGGAGTGGGTCTGTCAGAAAATTAAGTGATATGCTACCATTTTAGCTGGCATATGATGCAGGGCAGAGCTTTTTTTGTTCTAAGGATTTAGTTTGTTTTGAAAAAGCTTTATTCACAAGTTTCAACCTTCATAACTTTATTCCTATAAAAGTTTAGTCTTGAATAATTAATTTGAATATGTCTATTCACTAGAAAATTATATATTTTAACCATTTATGCCAGGTTTTTCCATTTATAAGGGATGGGAAAAACCCAAAGTTTTCTAATTTACAACGTTAGGCAGGGAATGAAAAATAAAGTAAAAGGTCCTATGTGAATTTAATGTTTTTTGATAGTTTGCATATCAAGTCTAAATGTGAGGACTGTCGTTTGTGAATAGAGTCCGAGAATTCATGAGGATGCATGAAGCTACCTCCACTAGAATACAGTGATAGGAATTGTTTTCGTTCTCTGGTTTTTTAGCTTTTATTTATTTATTTATTTATTTATTGGCCAGTCCAATACAAGATAATAGATAGCAGAAGTCAAAACATTGTTGCATGCAGTCTGAAGTTATCCATTATTTAGTGATCTACTTCTAGGCTGGGAGGTTTTCATGTATTTACATGGCTGTAGAATAATCATATGTCTTTTTTCAGCTTTGGGAAATTCAACTTTCCTTAAGTTAACAACCCTCCTTTAGCTGTTTAGGATACCTCAAAGTTCTAACCTTAGCTTTGAGCCAGCAATTAATTATAATGAGTGACAGTAATTCAGTTGGCCCTTTTATGGCTAAAGGGCAAGTTGAAAGTCAGAGGAGAGGATGGCTTAAAAGGTGGACCACCATGTGCCAACGCAAGAGTCAGAATGAGGATAAGTTGTCTTCATATAACAGTAACAGAATCTTAGAATGTTAATGCTAAAAAGGCCTTAGAAATCATCCCCTAGGGATTCTGAACCCGAGGTTCATGAACTTGTTTTTGTAAAAACTTAATAGCTTTATTTCAGTATAATTTTGTTTCCTTTTTAACTCTGTTGAATGTACTTAAGAGATCTCTTAAGTTCTACAAGATTGCCAAAGGGGTCTGTGATAACCAAGATGACTAAGAGCCCTTGATTTAGTCCAGACCTCCATTCTTCTGTGTAGACTACTCAGTATCTTACACTGTCTAATCCCACTTTAATGCATTTGTGTAGGCAGTTCCCTTGTGCCTAGAGTACTCTCCTTTATCCCTGCCTGTTGGAAATGTATTTCTTTCAAGGCCCAGCTATCACCTTTTTAGTGATGCTTTTTGAGATCTCCACCAGCTAAACATGATTGCTTCTTCAGAATTTCTGAAAACACTTTACTTTTCTCCTTTGCCCGTTTTGCCTTCTTTTTTGTGCCATATTAGTGTACATGTCACAGTAGAATGCAATGGAAAAAGTATTAGATTTGGAGTCAAAGGCTGTGGGCTCAAATTTTAGTGTACAGATCTTCTTTGGTCCTCAAATTCTTCATCCATAAATTGAAGTGAGTTGGACTAGATAATTTTAGAAGTCTCTTCCAACTCTGTTTCTCCTTTAAATTACTTGGAGATACACATTATCTCCTTTTTCATTTCTACATCCCAAGTGCCTAGTAGAGTACTGTATATATACATACTAGACACTTAATAAATATTTGGATCAAACTGAACAAGATTGTTATGTAGATGTCCAGATGCGAGTCACTCTGTGACCATGGGAACAGATTTTGCTCTTCGAAAATTCTGTGATAGTATTTGAAGAGTGTTCCTCCAATTCTGTATCATTACCATTTTCAAGAGAACCTGCAGTGAAAAAAAATTACAGACAATAGAAATCTTGAGCAGCTACATCAGAAATTCCATTTACTGTCTGAGGCACCAAAAGAGCCAGCCCTTCCAGGGACTCTGAGATTAGGGCTGAGTGCTTATTCCACATGCTGGGTATTCTGGGGGCATATCTCATTTTTGGAGTACGTGAGCCTAGCCTTAACCGCTTAATCCAGGTCAGACAATTGGACTAGAACCAGACCAAACTCAACCCACAGTTTCCCTCATATTTGGAGTAAAAAGCCCCTGTTCTAACAGCCCCAACCCCATTGAGAGCTGTGCTTAGTCATTTTAAGACCATACATATTGGAGCTCTCAGCCAACTTTTTTGGCTCTTTTACAATTTCTCACACATTCTTCTGGCACTCTAAAACCTCCACCCCTGTACTTCTCTGTGTACTACCATATAAGGTGTTCCTTCTCTCTTCCCTTCTTCTATCCTCCTTTTCCTCCTCTTCCTCACCATCCTCCCCACCCCGCAACTGGACCGAAAGGATGAAATACATTCTCTTCAATCCCCACTGCTACTTCGACACTGTTTCCTTGCCACTATCACTCAGCCACTTTTCCTCTTTTGAAGTTAACTCCATTAAGACTAGATCACCAACCAGAGGTCCTTGTTACAATCATCTACTAGCCTCTGTGTCATTCTCAAGATATTTCTGGCTTTTATCATCTCCCCAATTCTTGCTGCTTTATTCAGAGACTTCACTGTGTGTGTGGAGAGAGAAGAGAGAGAGAGAGAGAGAGAGAGAGAGAGAGAGAGAGAGAGAGAGAGGAGAGAGGAGAGAGAGAGAGAGAGAGAGAGAGAGAGAGAGAAGAGAGAGATGATCTCTCAAAGATTTCATTGGTCTGTTTAATTCCCATACCCTTTTCATTTTTCTTTACACCTGCATGCGAGATGATTCTGCTCTCTTCAGCTTTACTAACAAGCTCTTTACTTTAAATTCCATGACTTTTTCTCAGTCTTCATAATATTCTTGTCCTTTGTGCAGCTCTTGATATTGTTGATTACTCTTACCTCCTGAATATTATTTTAGCTTGACTACCAGCTTTCTACTGGTTCTCTTCCTACATTTAATTGCTACTTCTTAATCTTCTCAGTCTTCTTTGTGGGTGGCCAGGTGACTCAGTGGAGAGAGTGCCATGCCTGGAGTGAGGAAGGCTCATCTTCCTGAGTTCAAATCTGGCCTTAGACTAAACTGACTAGCTATTTGACCCTGAGCAAGTAATTTAACCCTGTCTGCTTCATCTGTAAAATGAACTGGAGAAGGAAATGGCAAACCACAGTGTCTTGACAAGAAAACCGCGAATGGAGTCAGAAAGGACCACCTTATGACTGAAATGACTGAACAAAAGTCCTCTTTGTATCATCTATCTGTTGGCTAAGTATGGTTGTCCCCAATACTCATCTTTTCTCTCTGCTTGCTTGCTAATCTCATTAGCTCCCCAAATAGACTACTTTATCCCTGTGCATCTGTCTTCCAACTCTTTTAAAATACAATTTATATATCTTGTTTTTATATCTCCTGATTTTTCCCTTGTATTCCTTCCCTTTCCCTTCCAGAGAGCCATCTCATATAGCAATAGATACATTGGAAAAAAATCTGAAAACATAGACAGGGTTCCATACCTATGTATTTACCCCCTTTACAAAGTAGGGAAGAATAGGAGGATGCATCTTCATATCCCTTTTTTAGGGCCAAGCTTGTTCTTTGCAATTTTAAAATATTTACTTTCAATTTTTGTTCTTTCTGTTTGCCTGGAATATTTTTATATCCAATCCCAGTCTCTGTTCTAAACTTTTGCACCACATCCACAGCTACTTGACACCAACCTGTTGTCCCTGATGGATATTTCCAACAGGATATTGCATAAACACTTCAAATTCAGTATGTCCAATATAGAATACTGGGCAATCTCATCCTAATTTCTCATATTTTTGTTGAAGGCACTATCTTCCTTTGGCAGTTACCCAAGTTTATATTAAACTTCAAATCTGCCATCTTCAGTTAATTGCCAAACCTTATGTAAGTCTATACCACTTCAGTCTGTCTCTTGTATCAGTACCTTCTCTCTACTTGTATACACCCTCTATCATACTTATAGCTCATACCATCTTCAATCTCAATTATTACCACAGTGACCTAGTTGATTTTCCTGTTTCCAGGTCCTTTCCTCTCCAGTCTATGTTCCATATCAATCCCAGATTAATATTCTTGGGTTACAGATCTACCTATATTATCTCCTGCTCAAAAAACCCCTTGTGGCTTTTTTTTACTCTTGCATAACATATAAAATACCCAGCCTGATATTTTAAATGTCCGTCACTCTGATTCCATACTTTTCCAGCCTTATTTCATATTATTCCCCATCACATACACTACGTTTCAGCAACATTATCCAACTATAGTTATACCCCAAACTCACTATTTCAGGTTGCTTCTTCATACTTTGTACAGGTAGTCCTCTATGCTGGAATGTACTTCCTCCCTTATATGACTCAGAATCCCTCCTTTCCTTCAAAGCTAACTTCCCTTGACCCTAGTTGTTAGCGCTTATAATTTTATTAAAGATTATTATCCTTATTAATCTTGTTTTTACTTGTCTGGGTACATATTACATTCTTATAAAATATAGTAAACTTATTGAATATAGTGTCACTTTTGTATTTGTATTCTTAGCACTCATAATAATTCCTCTTAATATTTGTTGAAAAATTGTATCTAACCCTACTAAATATGTGATGCTGTAAGGGAAGATGAAGATTACCTAGTACAACTGTGACTCAGCCACTGTTCTTGCAATCTTAGTGTGTTAAATACCTTAGAAAGGTTGTTATGGGAGGGAACAAAAGGATTATTGACATAAGGTTGAGGTAAAGTAATGACATGACAAAATTAAAGAAGCATAATTATCACAGTATATTTATTCCATTTATGTGGTATCTTTTCTCAGACGAACTTGAGGTACTTATGAATACCTGAGATAATGAGCATTTTTGAAATGTCACAACATTGAAAAATAGGAGGGAGAATAGCAGGAAGAAAAAGATTAAAAGCAGAAGTTGCATGTGAAGGAAGCAGCCATGGGATTTCAAACCATTGTTGTTCATTTGTTTCAGTCATGTCCAACTCTTTGGGACTCCATCTGGAGTTTTCTTGGCAAAGATTTTGGAGTGGTTTGTCCATTCCTTTTCCAGTTCATTTTACAAGTGAGGATACTGAGACAAATGGAGATAAGTGATTTGCTCAGTCATATAGCTACTAAGTATCTGAAGCCAAATTCAAACTTAGATGAGCCTTCCTGACTCCGGCCTGGCACTCTGTCTACTGTGCCACCATGCTGCCCTTATGCCATGGTAACTAACGAATGCAACAGGCCTACTTCTTCTTGGCTTATGCTATTGGGTATTGTCAGTCTGGTGGCAAGGACTATGTGGGCCTGAGATTGAAGACACCTGCAAGCCAGGTCCCAGAATTCTAAACCATTCTACTTTTTCCTCACCAGGCACACCCAATATTCTATGTAGCATTAAAATTATTCTTTAAGAACTTGTGCCAAGTAAGATACATAGGCATCTAGGAAGGCTTTACATGAAAATAATAACAATAGTAATAGCATTTATATTGGGCATTAAGGTTTACTAGGCTCTTTACATATGTTATCTCCTTTGACATTAACCATTCTCTGTCTCTCTAATAAATGGGAAGGGAAGGGTTTGTAGTGGAGTGGTACGTATAATGATCTTTCATTACAAAAACAAACTAAGTCCAGTTCTTAATTTCCTCCTTATAAGATCTAGACTCATTCACATTCCTAGACTTCTCTCTTTTCTTTTATGTATGATTCTCCAACCTTTTAGGGACTTTTCTCTAGCCTCATATATAGTCTTTACAACTAAAGTGAAATTTCTTGGAGGAACTCAAAGACCCAGTTATCAGTTGTCCCCCAGCGTATCTACAACAATATTTTAAAAAACTGTTTTGTTGATAACTTTTAAAAATATTACTGTCGCTTCCCAATTCTACCCTTATAACAAAATATACATATGTGTGTGTGTGTGTGTGTATATATATACATATATATATATATATATATATATATATAGAGAGAGAGAGAGAGAGAGAGAGAGAGAGAGAGAGAGAGAGAGAGAGAGAGAGAGAGAGAGAGAGAGAGAGAGAGTCAAGCAAAGCAATATATATACCGTGTCTGACTGGGTATCTTTTATTCCATATCTGTAGTCCATCATCTGTCTAACAAGAGAAGGAGGGAGCTGTGCTCCATTGACCCTCTGAATTGACATCATTTTCTCAACTTCTTTTTCTCTATTTAGATTTTCAGAAGAAACAACCAGATGATGACTCCACTCCCAGTACAAGCAACAACCAATCAGATTTGTTTTCTGGAGAAATGAACAATGACAACAGCAATACCTCTTTAACTACACCGACTGTTAACTCTAACCAGCAACAGCTTTCGACAGAATTGAATGTAACTTCCACAGGCAAAGAGGAGTGTAAGTCCCTACCCCCTGAAGTGGGAGAAGGGTGGAGATAGACTATGATCAGTACTTTTTCTACTTTGATACCCAGGTCTAAATCAAAATACAGTAACACTTCAGTTGAAGAGACAGTAGAGCAAGAAACCTAGTCCAAGAAATCTGGCAATTATAAAGGACTTGAGAGAATGGGAATAGAGAGGGTTAGGATCAATCAGGTGAGGACATTCCCTCCACCAATGCAGGTAATACCTCACAGTCTTAGAGTTGCCCAGAATACTGAGAGGTTAAGGGACCTGAACCAGGATCTTCCTGGCCAGCTAGAGAACATCTCTCTGTGTTGAAGAGGCTAGTTAAAGAAGCATTTGTGTTTGCTGTTATGCTTGTATTTAAGGTAAAGCAAAACTGAGTATGTGTTTCCAGACCTAACCTAAAGAAAATCTGGCAGAGAGGGAAATGGTGACGGTTTATTTGTGAGAAAAGGGCACCTTTGTGTAGAGGAAAGAACCCTAGACCTATTGTCAAGAGAACAAAGTTTGATTACTGCTTCTGGTTTTTAACTATGTGACCACAGGCAGTTCTCTTCATCTCTGAAACCTCAGTCTTATCTGTAAAATGGAAATAAGGCCTCGAGCTGCTTCTTTAGGGCTTCTGAACTCAAATGAAATAGTAAGTGTAAAGCATTTGATAAACTTAAATTTAAAGCCATATATGTGGGGCCTCCCAGAATAGTTTAAGAAAGGGGGTATGGAGTACAAATGGAGGGGTAATACAAGTAAGAAAAAGACATTAGAGAAGGAGGAAAAGATAGGTATGGTAGAGAGATTTTGAGATGGAGTTAGTTGCAGTAGAAGTGTTTTCATGGCCCACTTTCAGATAGGACAATACGAGAAAATTTATCAACAGAATAGGTGTGTCATAGGGTATAGTAAATGTGAGCAGCGAAGGAATGGGTAGTTGGGCTAGGATAGAGCCCTGGAGTCAGGAAGATCTGAGTTCAGATCCAGCCTCCGTGTGACCTTCACTTCATCTTGTTTGCCTCAGTTCCTCTTCTATAAAATGAGCTGGAGAAGGAAATTGTAGACCACTCCAGCGTCACTGCCAAGAAAACCCCAAGTGGAGTCACTCAAAGTTGGGCGCAACTGAACACACAAACAAAAGTTATTTGGAAGGGATACAGGAGAAGGTGAAACTGAAATGAATAAGCTTGATGGCAATAGATCAAGTCAGTGTAGTGTTAGAGCCACAAGTATTAATAGGGATAAGAGTGGGTGAGTGGAATCATAGAATCTAAGGGTTGGAAAGGACCATGGAATTTGTGTATGATCCAGCACTTATCAGCACTCGTGGTTACAATTTTGAAAGTATTCTGGATGAATAGGTGAAAAATGAGGAATTAGGTACAGTTTTCAAAGATTAACCAGATTCCATTTGGAATATTTTGTAGTAGTGAGTATGTCTCCTAGCGTCATGCTGTATACTGGTGCTGGAGACTTCAGAGTTAGGTGGTGATTTCTGGACTGCCGTAGCTCTAGTTTAGTTAAAATTATATGTAAGTGAAAGCGCTGAATTTTGCTTAGAGTGTGTATAATTTTCACAAATCACTTCTAACAAGAGGGTCTCTGGGTTTGCCCAATAACTTTGTTTTGTGAGTATGTTGAAAAGAATTTAAAGGAAAGTAGTGAAAAAACAAGTATTGTCTTGCAAATGATGTAGAAAGAGAAGGAATAAAAGCATTGACAGTATAGACAGCAGTAAGAGGATTTACTGAAATACTCTGTTTTGAAGGCCCAGTAAACCAAACTAATAAATTCAAAATGAGAAAACCCATGATGATACTGTCTCTTCTACACAGGCCCACTCCACTTTCTCAACCTTCCTTTACACTTGCTTCCCGAAAAAGGACTTCTTGAATATTTTTGCCCTTAGTACAGCATCTGCACAAATGACAGTGTTTCAAAATGGTATCACTTCAAATGTTTGGGGAGGGCAAACCACTTATTTCCAGTAATATTTTATAAAAAAAAGAAAATAGTACGCAATGTGTGGAGCAAATGAAACAAAACAAAAACTTGGGTTTACTACCTCTCTCACACCTGTAAGAATGTTTACTGAAAGCTTATGGTTTGCTGAAGGAGTTGGTTCTTAATTCCATGGAAGGAAGTACCCAAATTGTTCTTAAAATATTCCAGTGAGATATTTGGATCTTTGCTATAAATAGAAATTGTCAGATCACCTTCAGTCGTGAGTGGGTAGCATTTGTTTTTGTCTTATTTTCTGAAAGCTAGTTAGGCATTTATTTGGAATATTAAGTACTGTCTGTAAAAATTAGAGTATTTGGAATATTATGTGCTTTAAGACTACTGAACTCATTTTACAGATAAGACAAGCACAATGTGGAAATAGCCACCAAGAAGACTAAAGTAGATGTGAATGCTAAAAAAAATGTTGTGGAAAAAATTAATTTTTTGTTATTAAGCTTTTATTTGAAAATGCTGCTTTGGACCATCTTCATTAACATACTTCATCACAGTATCTGGCACATAGTAGGTGCTTAATAAGTAGGTTTGGTCCCAGTGGTCAAAATTGAATTAATTTGAGTAATGACATTTATTGTTGTTTCTATAGGACCTATAGTCTGGTTGTGTCTATCATTCTTTACAGTTTCTTTCCCTTGCAAAAGATTGAGGAAGCTAGATGCACAGTAGGTAGAGCACTGCACCTGGAGTCAGGAAGACCAGAGTTCAAATCTAGCCTCAACTAGCTGTGTAACCCTAGACTAGTCAGTTGACTTCTGCCTCAGTTTTCTCATTTGTAAAATAAGGGTAATAATAGCACCTGCTTCCCAGGGTCATTGAGGGGGTCAGATGAGTTAATAATTGTAAAACACTTAGCACAGTGCCTGGAACATAATAAGCACAATATTAATGGTAGTGATGGTGGTGATGGTCCTTGGCAGGTTCTTTCTTAGGTCTTGGGCATGTGTTGGGCTTCACTGGCTAGATGTCTTCAGTTCTGTGTAACAAACCTAGACCTGTTCCTGGAAATTAGCCTTGTTGCTATTGGGCTAAACCAGATTTTGTTCTCTTTTACTGATGTTGAAGTTCAAGACCAAGTATATGAGAAACATGTTAAATTCCAGAAATAAAACTAATTTTTTCTCTCTTTAGGATGAACTTTTAGATGAGTCTGCCTAATCCAACCAGATATTTGTGAAATGGGATACCTCTTGTAGTAGAGCATTTGGAAAATATTACCTTTTTTTTAAAATAAAAATTCATTATAACTTCCTGCTGGGCTGGCTCTAAGTGAAATATGGTGGTGAGATTTATTTACAGTTCTCTCTGTGTCTCTTCCCTTTTCTCTAATGAAGCTCAAAGCATCATACCGTTTATCAGAGATAATTGTACAACAGATGGAGCTTTTTTGATATATAATAGTCTCAAAGTGGAAAATTCTTTCCCATAATGAAGAATGCCCAAACTTGAAATGTCTCCTTTGATTTTAATTTAAAGGTGTTTTTTTCCAGTACATTTATTTATCTTGTTGATAGTTCTGTAAAGCATACTGCTTTCATTAGAGCCATGTTCTAAGAAGATTGATATTTTTGCAGTACAGTATGATGATGTACAGCTGCATGCTGCATTGAATAGAGTGACTGTAATTCAGGACAAATCAATGTATGAGACCATTAAGTTAATCCCTGTCAAAGTGTAAAAGGGCTGAAGCATTCAGCAGTGTTTTCTTACAAGAATTATTCAAGATGAAGTATTTCTTTCCCAATCTATCTCTTCTATAATGCTAACTAGATTGGAACTTGTTTAAATGTTCTGGTTTTCACCTTAAGATCCAGTTCTATCATCTGCATATCTTCTATGGCTGCACCGATAAAAATGATGATCTTCCTCAATAGAAGAGGAGAGAATATTCCACCAGAGATGTCTTTCCAGGCTATCAGTCCATCTCTGGTAGATTGCCCTCTACCCAGTTCTCTTCAACGTTTCTATCAATAATACGAGTGCAGTTATCAAATCGTGTTTATTAGATTTGTCGATGATGGAATTTGAATCCAAAATCATTTCCATAGCCTGAAACAATAGGAAGAAGCCATTAAGATTAAATTTAATAGGAATAACCGTAAAGGCTTGCGCTTCGGGTAAAAATAAAATGCCTAAGTATGAGATGAAGATGGGGGATACTTGATTACTACTATAGTCAGTTCATATGAAAAAGATCTGGCAGCTAAAATTTTTAGGGTTCTTGACCTTAATGATCTTACACTGCATATATATATAGCGTGTGTGTGTGTGTGTGGTCCTGTACAAAGGTGTTTATAACATCATTCTACTCTGTCCCCGTTGTTCCTCATCTAGATGCCAGTTTGGGGCATTGTTTTAGAAGGGACACTGATAAGCAAGAGGATGTTTAAAAGAGGTTGATCGAGATGATGAAGGGACTAGGTATCTATCAAGAAGAAAAGCCATAGGAAAGGACATGGTGACTGACAGCTCTGAAATATTTGAAAGGTTTTCCTGTAGAAGAGGGATTACACTTGTTTTACTTGGTGCCAGGGAGAATGTGCAATGATAGGTTAAGCAGATTTCACTTCAACCTATGTTAAAGTAATTCCAGCTTTCCAGAAATAGAATAGAATATAGGAAATAGAATTCCCTATTTTTGTGGGAATTTGAATCCCCTTTTATTGGAGATTTTTCAAGCAAAAGTCAGATCTCCATTTGTTTGGGAATTTTTAAGATAGAATCATGACTTGAATAGGAGCTTGGACTGGCTTATCTGTGTGATCTTTTATAACTCTGTGTTTCAGTGACTTTTGGTATTTTATTTGAGACTTTGATAAAGAGCATCTCTCTGCATTTTTTACTCAAGTTGCTCTTGCTCAAGCAACAAGCCTATATTCCTCGTTATCTGTTTGATACTGTAGTCCTGACAGCTAAAGAATGTAGCCTTTTCTCTATTGAATTTTGAGATTTAAGTATTTGACTTGAATCAGTTCTTTCATTTCCGATGACAGAAATCTCAGTTTAGAGTGGCACTTTCTTAGCCTTGCACATGACTGCCTCCCTGGAGCAGCCCGGTGAGCAAATCCCAGTTTGAGTTCTTTTGCCATCTGGGTTCCTTCTATAACAACTAAAGACCAGATCATTTTTGCTATATGACTTCATGAACACTTACTTTAGAATTAACTTATTTAAAAACTTTTGCTGGATCTTCTTGATATTACCCATAAATTGTTATGCAGGCTCAGTATTTGAAATAAGTTGAGACTTCTTCAGCTTTATTCCCCCACATAGTTATTCTTTATGTGCTAATTTTAAAAGATACTCTTTGCTTTGCTGTGAAAATAAAGGTCACAGTGAACAATCATACTTAACATAGCTTCAGCCTTTCCTCCCTCTCCTTTTGTCTTATTATTTACCTTTTACATAGATGGAGAAACATTCACATTGTGCTTGTTTTAAACAGATTCTAAACTTTAATGTGACAGAAATGCCAGGCTAGAAACAGACTGTACTCTTATTGCAGAATCTTGTTTGGTTTTTTAAAGCATCACTCCTTTTGTGTTACATGGACTTATTTTAATTGTAATATGAATGCCTTCCCCTGACAACAATGGGGTATTACACCAAAAAGGGAATAGATGTTCCTGGAATTTTTTAACATGAATTTCATTGCCAAGCCCCCCCCTTCATTTTTCATTAATTGTGAAAATGAAACTCTGAGTTAGATGGAATAGAGATGTCTGTTTTCTACTCTTTAGTGTGTATTTGGGATTAGTGTTTTTTGGGTGGGGGGAGTAAGATTGAAGTTAAAAATCTGTTATGCTCCTAAAGACCTAATATGTAACATTTTATAAGATTAAGGTCAGAGCAAGGCTGTTATAGTACATCTCTCAGTGCTTTCAGCTGATGTACAACAGCCATTTTACAGAAGGGATAAGGGACCACTTCATTCAGAATTCATTTTTTAAAACCTTTCTAATAATATCTGGGATCTGAATAGAAGGTAATGTTTTCTGTTTTTGTCTGAAGTCTCTTGTTAAGGGCATGCAGCACAAAGCCTCTTCCCATTCAAAAGAAGGGATCTCTCAGCAACAGATACGGACAGAAATTCAGAGGATACTGAAGTGCTTGAGTGTGCTATGCTTTGACTGGGTCAGAAGAAAAAAAACTTATTCAGCATTGATAGGTTTCCATTGATGTTGCTATGAGAACCATTTTTGCATTTCTGGAAAAATCCAAACATGGAAATCTTAATTTCCTTTAAAATAAATATCTAAATCGAACAGAACAGTTATGGAAATTGGTGAAGTGATAACCAGATGCTTTACTATAATGATAAGATTGATGAAAAATTTAATTAGCCACTTTGTATTCTGACCCTCCAAAATAAACATTTTTTCAGTTTTAAACCACTAGGTGGTAGCACACTTTACATTTCACTTAGCCTTCCAGGACTTAATCATATTTGGGGGTTTTAGTTTTATGTGTACTGTTTTTATATATTGAAAATCCTTTGGAACTCTGTATGTAACTTTAACAATCTTAAGATAATTTAGTAGTTCAAATTACTCTAAGTATAGAACAGCTGAGCAATGAATTCTTACTGTGGCTATAGGTTTTACTTGATCAGCATCAAATGAAAAACCACAAACACTCATAAAAGTTTTGAAGTTGATGATACTATTCAAAAATTCATTTGAAAAGGGAAGAAAAATGCCAGAGACCTCTTGTGTTCTCATTGAAGCAAGTATTTGATGTTTTCCTTCTTCCTTCTATAAGTAAGTAATGTGATTGTCCTGACTTCAAAGTTTGTCCATTATTCACTTTGGCTGCTTGTTGAGTGAAAGAAAAAAACAATTTCATTAGGAGAGTTAACAAGTGTCACTGACCATCTTTGCCGGTTGGAATGACCATTGCCTACTAAACAAATCAAACTGTCAGGCAGAGTTTGAAGGAATCAGATAAAAACATCAGCTTCTAATTAACCTGTTGGAAACATGACCAATCATCTGTACTACTTCTTTAGAAAAAGTTTCTGATATCTTTAGTTTTCTTATTTCATCTCCATTTCCAAGTAAATCCCTTACACTTTTGCTGCCCAGAAAGCCATCCCTTACAACAAAGAATGAGAGGAAAAAACATAGTGCAGCAAAATTAACCAATAAGTCAGCCAAGTCTGATTGTTTAGGCAGTGTTCTCCATCCAGAGATTTTTTTTTCCTCTGGAGCCATTGGTTATTATAAGTAGATAATATTTGGTTTGGTTTGGTTTTCTGTTCTTTCCATTTACTTTGTAGTCACTGAATCACTTTACTTCTAAATGACAGTATGATCCTAGTAACTGCTCTTGACCTGTAAAGTATTAGCCATATAAGCTATGGACTGTGTCATTAGCATTCCATTCCCACCACTCACTAATCAGTGGAGAGTGAGTGAATTACTTAGTGTGGTGACAGCTAAAGGAAACTCATGTAGGCCCTTATCCCTTAATGAATCTTCCCATGCTGGACAAATTGAAAAGATGTCCAACTTCATCTTACAACCTACACTACGTGTAACTTCCACAGGAATAGGAAGAAATGTAGGGAACTTTATTTTCTTTACCTAGGAAGAGGATTACTGGGGGGAAGAAGGGAGAGGGAGGAGTTGCCTAGCAATGTATTTGGTGAATGAAATAAAAGCATTTTGAAGTGAAACACACTGTGTGCAAGGTAATCACCATAGGGCTAGTTCTGACACACCTCCAAGCTGTAGATCCTTCCCTCCTGATATCAAGGGGTGAATTGGGTTAGAACTTTATTTACATAAATTCTTCACTTTGTATTTGTTTGTCTACTCTATTTCAAGTAATAACATTTGCAAATGGTTTAATTCTGAGTTTTTTATTTGATGGGAAAGAAGGGCTATTACCACTGTGGAATTCTTTCTTGAACTCCTCCTCATTACATCTTCATATATTCCTGCTTTTAATCGATGATTCATTTTCAAACTCGATTATATAGACAGATTAGGTGTATCCTCTCTAATTAAAGCAGTCCTTGAATTGCGTTTTGGGGATGTGAATGGAAGTTCCAGGGAGCATTTTTCCCTGAATTACTCCCTGTCTCTTACTGGCTCAGATTTATTTGTTCCTTCATGTAATTCAGTCAATGTTAAATCCTAAAATGGTCAGTGTCTTAAAGATTTTTGAAGAAAATGTTATTGATAAAGAAATGATTAGATGTTTCCTAGATTTTCAAAAAGACATATAAATTTCTTAACAGAACCAGATGAGAATGAACGGTATCTGTAGTAGAAAGATTTTTTTTCAAGAAACTGTTGTCAAGAATGTTCCTGATTAAATAATTCATTATCCCCAAATGCTGGGGGTGAGTTGTACCTTTAAAATCTGCTGTCCAAATCTCCCATTAAGAAAATGGTATTTGAAGGTGTTTGGAGAGACGAAGGTAAACATTGTACAGATTATGTTGAAGTGGAATTGACAGGCTACTTACAAGGGGATGATGCATTTCTAATTAGTCCACAGTGCCTTTAGTGAGAAATTAATTAGGCCTTGTTATGTAAATGTCATGTTAATTAAACAAGAATATTGAAGTATAATAAATCTGCAAAAGGAATGGCTATTTTTGTGTATTAATGTTTTACAGAGTTACAGGAGACCAACAGTAAAGTGTTTGATTATTGAGCTACAGGCAATTTTTAGCTGACTGAGTGCTTGACAATCCATTTTTCCTGATTGATATCTTTAGTGCACAGTGTTATAGCAGCCAAGGATGGCCAGTGATACTAGAAGCCAAAAATAACCAAGCATTGCAGCTTCATTAACAAACTGTCTGAGTAGGTTTTTGGTATGCGTTTTCAAGGTTAAAGGACAATGCTACTTCTGTGGGACAAGTTCTTTGTTTTTGTGTGACTAAAACCTTTGCTGGACAGTATACTGTTGCTATCTGGAGCACTTCTTCCTTAAGCAACAATCATATACTAGAAAAGGGACTTCTGTGGCTCTTGATGCAGATAATATATCTGTAGGATGGTGTAAGTGAAAATTTAAATATCTGCCTACTTTGACTTGAGGTGTGAGTGTTGATATTTAATGGAATGTGTTTACTTAACCTTCCTTTTTAAGGTTTGCCATGCACTGAACATACTGATTTGACCTCTGCCATTATCTTCTTTAGGATTGAAATTAGAACTGTGTGTGCAGGAAAATGTTATCCAGTTGCACATGGCATAAAGATCTCTAGTTGTAGGGTAAGCACAACAAAAGAATTCAGCATCATAGTTATTGTGTGAAGTTGCAAACGGGATCCATAGTGGCACTGCATATTGCATGACAACTTTACAAGAACAAAATGCAACCCTAGAAGAGAGTACGTAGGGCATTCAAACTTAACTGGTTATAAAGCTTATACACTATGCATTATTTGCATGCAAATTTCAAAGTTTAAATAGTTGAAACTTTGCACATCACACAAAAAGTAAAATATTTCTACATAAAATATCTCCTGCCAGATAGTAATTTTGCAGTGAATGTCTCCTGAAAGTGCAGAAATAGGAAAACTGATCAAGTACTTCCTAGGCTTGACAGAAAAAGTGCAAGAATTTATCATTATGTTTGGCTGAGAATTAGATCAACTATAGTTGACCTTACTGTCACTACCTGCCTTAATTTTTTTTTTTAATCTCCCAGGAGGTGAAGAGAAAGAAATGAAAATTTAAGTGAGATAAGATTGTCAAAATCTCAATGGACTCTAGTGATATCTGGGGCCTAATCTCTACAGTCCTCACATTGATTAAAATCATGGCCTCACCTGCATAAATGATTCAAGGTCCTAGAAAAACATGTCCTATGGTCCTAAAAGCATAGGAGAGCTGAAAAGAGGACCTTAGAAGATGCCTACTTCAACCCTTTCATTTTATAGATAAGAAAGTAAGATAAAGTGCCTTTTCTAAGACCATAATGCAATAAATGAGCCCAGGTCCTTATGCCAAGTTTAGCACTGTTTTTACTTATACCAGACTGACTCTCCAATCTTCCTAATCTCTATATAAATGGGTAGTCAGTGTTACTCACCATATAGAGTGGTTGCAAAACTAGGTGTCAACAGTTAATGGGAAAAAGGAGCTTTAGGAAAAGTTGCTTTCATAACATCTCATAGGCTTTTTTTCAAGTCCTGTTGTGGTTCAAGAGAATCCTGGAATGAGAAAATCCCAGTGGCCCTATGTTTTGAATAAATGTCCTCTCATAATGATACAGACTCTTGGCCTTCACTCTCTTACTAATCATTTCCAACTTGCTAGAACCACATAACCACTTATCATATTTCTTTTTGTGAGTAGTTTGAAAGGCATCCCTTCAAATTTCTCTTGTCTTACAATCTTTTCTTTTTATAACCTTGATTTTACACTAATTGTTTAAAGGCAAATAAAATCATAGTTTTCTGTAGCAGCTAGGTTGATTTGGGGATGAGGAAATCGTAAATGACAATACAGTGAGAAATTCACTGACCCTGCTCACTAGAGAACCGTGTTCCCATTTTGGATTATGGGGCACTATATAGTAATAGTGAACAAGGCTGGACTTAATGCCAGACTTTCTGTTTGTAATATTGCCCAATTATCAAAGCTGGAATGCATTATTACTTCCAGTTACACTTGCTTTCAATTTGTTTTGGCTCAGCTGTGGTTTTATTTGTACTTTAATATAGTGAATACATTGAATTAGGTTGTTAGTTTAACAAGGTCTCTGGAGAACTCTTTCATGATGATGCATCTTGAGATATGCCAGGAATCCTCAAAATCATTTGTGTGTCAACCTACAGAAATTCAGTCTGTGGGGGAAAGAGAAAAATAGTGGTAAATACTCTCATCTAGAATTAAGCCAAGATTCTAATAATTACAATTTATAGTTGTGAATCTGTAGCATTTATAATTACAAGCAGTTTTATAGTAATTTACACTGGTTAACTCAGTTGTCTCAGTCAAATTTTTCAGCAGTTTTTGTTTTGACTTCCTTGAGTTTAAGCAATTTTATCAGGATGCATTATTTTCCTACTTACATGAAATTCTGGTGGTTTAAGGACTTATTCATTTCTGTGCTTTACATGGGAATTTTATCACCATGGCTAGATACTGAGGAGGGAAGTGGAGTTGAGGGGGAGGTGGTAAAGAACATGCTATCAGACAAATACAAGGATGTTCACACTGGTACTCAGGAGTCATTAGAATGTATACACTTCATAAATATGATGAGAGCAAGATTTAAAGTGGCAAATCTGATTAAAGTCATATACAGCTTGCAGCAGCAGCCAGGCTCTACACAGCCCTTTCTGAAGTTTAGCATCATTGGTTTACATAACAGAGTGGAGGAATTAAGAGGACCCAAACATGTCCTTCACTCATTCTTCTCTACCCCTCCCATCACCAGCCTCCTGGGAAAGAATGCTTATACAGAAATTTAGAAACTAGTGTTTTGGAGTGATTGCCCTTGGTGGTAAGGGAGGCCATCATTTTAATCAGTGTGAGGTTAGGCCGCAGATATGATTAGAGTCCATGGAGGGATTTCCAGTTCTGGACCCAAGATAGTGGAGTGATCAGTAATTGCTGTCTCCCTCCCTTTGTTGACCTTGAAGAGCCCAGAGAATATCTCCTCGGGGAAAAATCCTGGAACAGTGGGAGCAGCAGAAGGGGTAAACAGACTCTTAGCCCCATGAGGCTAGGAAAATCACTAAGGAGGGTCCCTCTTGCTGTGACTGAAGGGGACCAGTGCAGGACCAGAGTTGTCCCAGACAGCCCCACCTCAGCAAACCAGGAGAAGATACTGAGCCCCAGTGGGGTGAAGCCCACAACCACCAACACCAGGACCCCAGGCATTCCTCAGCACTCCAGGGGAATTGGGAAGACACTAGCACAGATGGGATCACCAACTGCTGAACTTGCTTATGTTCTAGCTCAGCAGAGGAGACCTCCTGTGACCAGACTACCCCTCCCCCACACTTATCGAGCTAACTCCAGGGTAACTCTGGAGGAACCCAAAAAGACTTCACCTGACCTCTGCTTACCAGCCAGCCAGCTCAGCATAAGGTAAGCTGCGGCATTTTTGCTTCCAGGTGAAAGAACCAGAGGTCACAACACACAAAGCCTCAAGTTTTAGGCACAAGAACTGTGGGACAGAACCCCCTGTGCCCCAGACGTAGAGATCTACTTTAAAAGCCAGGAAAAGGGTGATCATCATGAGTAAGAAACAAAACAGAAAAGAAAAGACCATAGACTCTTTCTATGGGGACAAGGACCAAAACACGAATACCAAAGGGTATATCAAAAGGGAATATGATCTGGTCTGAAGCACAGAGAGCCTTCTTGGAAGAGCTCAGGAAGGATTTTCAAAGCCAAGTTAGAGAAATAGAAGAAGAACTGACAAATGATTTTAAAAATATAAAAAAAGAAATCACAGAAGAATTTAAAAGGAAAATTGGACAGATGGAAAAGGAAGTACAAAACCTAACTGGAGAAAATGATTCCTTAAAAGGAACAATTGGACAGGTGGAAAAGGAGGTCCAAAAGTTAACTGAAGAAAACAGTTTGAAAAAAATTAGAATTGAGCAAGTAGAGTCCATGGAGATTTTGACAGTCTTATCTCACTTAAATTTTCATTTCTTTCTCTTCATCTCCTGGGAGATAAGAAAAAACTAAGACAGGTAGTGACAGTAAGGTCAGCTATAGCTGAGCTAATTCTCAATCAATCATAATGATAGATTCTTGCACTTTTTTCTGTCAAGCCTATGAAATACTGGATCAGTTTTCCTGTTTCTCATTGAGTGTCTCTAGTATTTCATCATCTGTAAAATTAATGGAGTAGACCAGATGATTCCATGTATATTATTCTGTAATACCAAATCTCAGAACATTTTGGTTTCAGGATCCCTTTGCACTCATAAAAACTGTTGAGGAACCCAAAGAGCTCTTGTTTATTTCCAGTGATATTCTAGAAAGTTCATTGTTAAGTTTTCAATGTGAGCATTTACAGCTAATAGCTAGGTGGCCCAGTCAATAAAGAAAGCACTGGACCTGGAGTGAGGAAAACCTGAATTCAGATGCAGCCTCAGTGACTTATTAGCTGGGTGACTTGAGGAAGCTACTTGACCTCTGTTTGCCTCATTTCATCAACTGTGAAGTGGAGATAATAATGGCACTTACATCCCAAGGTAGTTGTCAGGATCAAATGAGATAAGACACGTAAATCATGAAGCACAGTTCTTGCCATGTAGTAGGTGTTTTATAAAAGCTAGCCATAATGGTGGTGGTGGTAGTAGTGGAGATGGTGGTGGTGGAGGAGAGAGAGGAGGAGCAAATGTGGTAGAAATCTTTTCCCAAGAATTCTATGGGAGTATTTTCACCTAGTTTGTCTACTCTGCTCTTTCCTGTTCATGTGAACCATACCACTTAATCAGGTGGTCATTTTTTCCCCTTATGGAGACTTCTCTAATTACTCCAGCCAATGATGATCTTTTCCCTGCCTGGTCAGTAGTAACACTTTCCATGGGAAATCATTGAAAGTTATATTTTGCCATCTGAATGTAGTCAGTTTAGCACATTATTATACAGGGTATCCCAAAAGTCTTAGTACAGTTAGAAGCCTTAATAGTTTTGATAGCTTAAAATTATACTAACACTTTCAGGGATACTCTATATAATGTCTTTTGTTTTCTGATGGGTCTAAATTTTCTCTCCACAACAAATCTGGAGTGCAGGGATTTTTTTTTTCTTAATTTTTGTAGTATTTAGAACCATAGTAGGCAAATAATAGAAACCCACTAAACACCAGGTGAATTGAACTGAATTTTCCTCCCTTCTCCTTTGCTGCATCCTGCATCCTCTGAAGGGTGTTGCTGTTGTGGTACTGATGCTTTGAGCCTTTTGTTGAAGACCTTGCAAGATAGAGAATGAAGATATGATAAGTTCTAAGACTCTTGACTTCTCTCTTCCATGCTCCAGTGGGGAACAAGGAAAATACATGATTTATAGCACCTAAGTGTCCTTTTTCCCCCTACCTAGCCTAGAGTCCAGAAACTGTATAATTAAGACTTATCTGTGTCTTAGTGAGCAGAAGGCCAATGTGCATGAGAGGGAAGTGACCTCTGTAGAATGTACCTTGGTGGCAGAGACTGTTTTATTTTTTTTTCCTTTGTATCTCCATTTTCTGGCATAGTGCCAGGACTTATACTGGCATATAATAATTGCTTGGTTTTGGTTGGTTGGTCTGGCTGTTTCAGATTTACAAAATTGAATCCGTATTTCTCTAGCCTCACTGATTCTGATTCTATCTGTTTAGAAGTATATTTTGTAAAGAGGCACCTTATATGCCATATGCCTGGAGTGTCCAGAAATTTGAACCTCAAAATTTCTGGACTCAGAATCAGAAAATTTTTGAGTTAGAAATTATCTCCCTGAAACTACTTATGTTTGTTGATGGGTGAAGAAATGGAGGCTTAGAGTCTTGTTTAAAATTGGAAGTGTGGAGCAGTTATTGGCACACTTAGGTCTTTTCTAGTGTTTTATTGGGAAATGAATAGTGTAATATCTTAATATCATGAAAGCATCTACTGAAAAATGGAGCAGGTTAATATTTGGTTTGTAAATCTTGGGCTAGTGACTTTACCACTCTGGGTTTCACTTTCCTTATCTATAAAGTGAGCGAGTAGGTTTTTCTAGTTGACCTCTAATGGCTCTTTCAGTTCTAAAAATCTTCTCATTCTTTGAGTATCGAGTTTCTCAAAGACTTAACGACTTCACATCATGCTTACCGGTTAAATAAAATATTCTTCATCAGTCAATGTAGTTCCCTTTTTATATCATTAAGACAATCCTCAACTAGTTTACTATTCTTTAGGGAATTTCCCTTTTAGAGCAAGGCTAATCATTCATAATTGCTTGATGAGAGGTAGAAGGGCATAGCGGATTGAGCTGGCCTTGTAGTCAGAAGACCTAGGTTTAAGTCCTGCCTCTGACACATTCCAGCTGTGTGTGACTGTGGACAAATCATTTAAACTCTCAGTCCCCCAAGCAACTCTTTCAAACTAAATATTGGATCTCCATCAGTGAAGACCCCAAAACAGGGAATGGTCCTTATATCATTAAAATGATTGGTCTGAACCCCCTGCCTCCCATTTGGGCTCAGGCTTAAGGGATGGCACCTTTGCTCATTGTTCTGGGAGTAAACTTACTGCCCTCAGATATGTACATTCTTTTCTGGACTTGAACATTTCCATTCAAGATTTTTAATTTTTTGCTGAGTTCATTATCTTTACCTTCCCCAAATCTTCCTCTCTTTCAAATTTCTCTGTTACTATCTAGGTTACCACCATCTATCTAGTCATCTAGGCTTTCAGCATAAGGTCTTCCTCAATTCCTTGCTGTCTCTCACATCCAATCTGTTCCTAAGTCTTATCCATTTTATCTTTATAACATCTCTCCTCTGACACTACCATCACCATAATACAGACCCTCTTCACCTCATGTCTATTGACATAGACTACTGATTGGTCTCTACCTCAAGTCTCAACCATTCCACTTTATCTTCTACTCACCTGTCAAACTGATCTTCCTAAAGCACAGATTGGACCATGTCACACCCACTCCCCCATCAGTAAACTTCAGTGGCTCCCAGTTATCCCCAGGATCAAATATAAAATCCTCTTTGGTGTTCAAAGTTCTTCATAACCTGGCCGCTTCCTACCTTTCCAGCCTTCTTGCAAGTTACATTCTCTCCCCCAACACTCCCCCACATATTCTGCTGTCCATTGATACTGGCCTCCTTGCTTGTCACTCATCTAAGTCCCCCATCATCAGACTGCATTTTCACTGACTGTCCTCCATACCTGAAATTCTCCTCCTCACCTATACCTCTTTGGCTTTTTTCAGGTCCTAACTAAAATCATACCTTCGATCAGAAGACTTTCTTGAGCCCCCTTAATGTTAGTTCCTTAGTGTACCTTGTATATAGTATATATTGTATATAGTTGTTTGCATATTTTCTCTTCATTTAGCCTGTGAGCTGTTTGAAAGCAGGGGTTCTCCCTTTTGCTTTTCTTTGTAAGCATTGGGGAACACAGCAGAGTGCGTGGTGTGTTCTAGGTACTTGATAAATGCTTATTGACCAACAATATTCAGTGCTGACTAATGAGTGTGGTATAGTATGGAAAGATTATGGGGCTTTGTACTGAAGAGCCAAACCACACTTATATTTTCATAGGTCCCTTAGCATATTAAATATATGGAAAATTGGATCGTACATATTCCTGGGTATGTCACCATTGCATTAGAATCATCCTGCTTCTAAACATGCAGGCTCATAGAGACTGCTACTTGACTGATATCACTGCCTTTTTGTTTCTAGGTGGGCCATGCACAGATGTAGCTCATGTCTCATTAATCACGCCAACCAAAAGATCCTGTGGCACAGGTACGTACATCATTCCTTCACTTCTAAATTCTTTCCATTGCCTAGATACTGAATTGCACTTGGTAAACTTGCCAACACTTCGCCTTTCTTTTTTCTTTGATTTTTGAAATGACAAGGAAGTGGAAATAAAAAGATTGCTGTGTTGTTCATGGGATCATATTAACTTACCTGATAACTCACATTTCTGAAACACCATGTAGCTCACAAATGCTTTCTTCACAATTCCATGAAGCAAATAGTGCAAACATTATCTCTATTTTAAATGAGCATATTGAGGCCCCTGAGTAAGTTAAGTATCTTGCCTGATATCATATTCTTGTCCTGAAAGGCACCTTGGAGTAGTTGACAGAATGTTGGGTTTGGAGTAAGGAGGACACAGTTTAAACCTGGCCTCTGACACTTAACCTGTGGACATGGAGTCAAAGGCTCAGAGAATTCTCTGAGCCATTCTGTGCTCTACGCAATTTTTCATCTGCATTGGTAGGTAAGTTCCTTTCCAGGAACTACTGACACCAGTATCATCACCAGTGCAGTAAAAAGAAGGCCTGCTTTTAGCATCAACCTCCCAAGGTGAAGATCTGATAATTGGCGTAGCGTACTCGGCAAGCCTTGGAGCATCATGTGAATGTTAGCTTTTGTTAAGCTTCAGAATTGATGTCTAAACCCCAAGTATGTTTGAACCCTCTTGTCATTCTTTTCTGAGGGCCCAGAACAGGAAGTAGGGTTTGACTTTATGGATATGAATGCGTGCATATCGTCATTTACTGACTTCCTCTCAGGTGATCTCTATATGAAGAATGTTGCACAGGAATGAAAGAGGAAACACTGCTCCTTGCCTGGTACTTGACGTGTTGCTAATTTTTCTGAGCTGAGAGAAACTTCATGAAAATCCTTTATATAAAGAATGGGTGCCCAGGAGTGAGGGAGGTTGTGGTACATTAAATAAATATTTTGACCTGACTTGTAGTATAATAGTTCTTTTCAGTCACTCATTCTCATACCATTTTTGATTTCTTACTCTTTTCCCACTCTCAGGAACTTGGAAACATCCTTTTGTATTTGTGGCATTTTTATTAAACATGAAGTCATGAATCCTGTAGCTTTCCAAAGAGCAGAAATACTGCCTAATGCTCTCTTCCTGTATAGCTTAATTTATTTTAAACAGTGTTTCCCATTTCTAATAAGCCTGCCTGCTATTTAAAATATCTTACAGATTGTATTTGAAAGAGTCAAAATAATTATATTGTTCTTCCAAAGGTCACAGCCAAGGTATTTTTCATAACTGTCAAAATCTTTTCTTTAAAACTCTCTGTCAGGAATTGTAAGAGCCATGCTAACTTAAAAAAAAAAAACAACCACAATTACATGAAAGATATTTTTTTGGGGGGGAGGAGGAATGTTTAATTTAGAAACACTGCTTTTTCTCCCTCAGAATTTTAGAGCAGTCACCTGTCTTAGTTTTATTTCAGAATGCTCTCCACAATACTACTCATAAGGAATTTAGTAGTTTACTTTTGGTTAAGGTCAGGTTAATTTCCCCCACAATTTTATATGAAAGCAGTGACAGTATTATTCTGTTCTAGTTCTAGCTTTTTAGAGAAGGGCAGGGATGTGCAATGCCCTGGGAAAAGATAAATTGTGTCTTGGTCACAGGAAATGGGAAAAGAAAGACCTATCCACCCAATGTTGCATAATAGCAGGATGATATTAGAAACCATTTTTCTGCTCCTTTGACTCCATGTTCTGTGAACAGAGGACCTTGCCTAGCCCATAGGTGGTTAGGTGCCAACATCAACTGATTATTTGCCATAATATGATGAGAAAATTTCTAGCTTTAGTTCCCCTTTTCTCTATGAAGAGCTGCTGAGACAAAAATCTTTCCCTTCTCTTCTCTGTCCTTGTACTTGATTCCCTGGTCATTTTAACCTTATCACTTCACAGTCCATGTCCTCTTCTACCTCATTACATCATGCCTTCAGAAATTCTTATTTTGTTGTTACAAACTTCCCTTTATCTCTAGACCTCCTCACACTTTCATCATATTCTGACAGTAAAAATCCCAGCTCTTCTACGGTCTGTGTCTCTGGCTACCTTCTCCAGGACTGGCTCCTTCTTTAGTGCTTCCTGAAGTGGTGGGCCAAGAGGAAGAAGAGGAGCACTCCTTGTGCAGTTGCATTCCTCATTGCAGTCATCTTCTGACCTCCAGTTTTGTGGAGCAGTTCTCACGGCATCCATTGTCTAGTTCACACTTTTCATTTCCACCCTATTCCCTACCCACCTGCTTGCTGAGATCAACACATGTGACAGTGCCCCCTTGAACACCCTGGCCCCCTGGTTCATCAGCCTCCTAAACTCTTGTGAACTCCTGTTTTTGTTTGATGTCAGCCACACAGGAGCTTGATTGTAACGTGGTCTGATTGTCATCTGTTGTAGTTCCCCTGGAACTTCGAACTTCTACCTCTGACCAAAACCTTGTGCCTCATCTCTTTAAGCCTGTTTTTCCTCTTCACTTTTAGCCTTCTTTCTCTGAAACCCTACTCTGAAGTCATCCATATTGTCTTTCTTTATCACTGCTAAACCCTTCTGAGGAATTTCGTAGAACTGCTGAATAGGTTCACACATTTGTTATCTAATCTCTGGATTTGTGCTGCATGGCAGTCATTTTATTTTCCCTTATGAATCTCTTACTATCTTATCTACAGCACCTGTTCTAAACTTGATTAGTCTTCTCATCAGACAACCTAAGCCATCTCTTCCTCTCGAATCCTACTTTACTAAGAAAATTGAGGTCATTAAACTTCCTGTTTTCCTCCATACCATACCACACCTCAAAACCTCACACTAACCTTACGTTCTCAATCTCATCCCTTTTCATTTCCTCTTGAATATGCTGCTGTGATTACCCCCCCCTTTTATTTCAGATCTCACCTTATCTATAAGCTTGTTCTCTGCTGTCTGTAAACATACCCAAATTGCTCCCATTCTTTAAAAAAAAATAAATTCACTTGACTCAGTCATTTTATAAAGCTATACCATACTTCTTTGCCCCACCCCTATCCATGAGTATCACCCACTCTGTCCTTTGCCTCTGGTTTGATGATCCCATCAGTTCCCATAGGGTCAATTCTCATGTCTATATAAGTGAGTCCCAAATCTGCATATCTAGCTTTAATTTCTGTCTCCTGAGCTTCTGTCTCCACATCACCATAGGACTTACTTTCTGTCTCTGCTAAAACCTCATTTCTTTGTAAAGTCACTGTTTTTGGTAAGGCACCACTTTCCTACCAAATATCCAGGTTTATGACCTCAGGGTCTTCTTCAACTTTTTCTTGTCCCTCAACCTCCACCCCATCCCTACATCCATTCACAGCTGGCAAAGTTTCTCAGCTCTATTTCCACAAGACCTCTCTTGTCCAAACCATTTTTTTTGTTCACATGACTACCACCCTTTTTCTTGTCTCACTATTGGAATAGTCTTCTAACTGGTGTTCTGTTGTCAGGCTCTGTCTTCTCCAATCCATTCTCCACACCAAACTGATATACCTAAAGCTCAAATCTGACCATACCTGAAGAAACTTTAATTGGCTCCCTGTTGTTTCTACGGTAAAATGCCAACCCCTCTGTTTACATTCACAGCCCTTCAGTATGACTTCAGATCTGTTTTTCTAGAATAATTCTACATATTCTCCTTCACATGCTTTATGTTATAGCTAGACTGGTCTACTTGCTGTTCCATACACGATATTCTTGCTTCCATGCATTTGTAGAAGTTGTCATCTGGACCTACAATATTCTTCTTGGTCGCTTCCACCTCTTGAAAGCTCTAGCTCCTTTTAAGGCTCACCTCAGGTGCCTCTCTAATCTCTCTGCCCCTCATGCTCTGAGCCCTTCCTTTACTGGGGATTGCCTTGTTTATATTTTATATGTGTTTTATATTTACTTACCCAATAAACATGTCGTTTGCCAAAAGGAGAATACAAATCTCTTTGGAACAAGGACTGTTTTGCTTTTGTCTTTGTGTCCCGCCCAGTCTCCCTCATCTGCTCAAACCCAAATCTAATATATAAGAAGTACTTGTTGAATTTGTAGAGAACTGTATGTGCAGTAGTTGCTTGTTTAATGGTAGGGAACCACGCTGACCTGTGTCTACAGTTAAAGGGAGAAAGGAGAGAAAACACTCACATTAATTTAGTGAATAATTGTTTCCTTCACTATATTACCCTTGACCTTTATAAGTTTAAAAATTAAAGGGGAACAGATTTGAACAGTGGTAATTTTCCATGGTCTTCATTTAGGTTAGGTTAGTTGTCCTTCTGCTTGAAAATTTTTGCCTTTAATAGGAATCATAGTAGTGTTCAGGTCAGCTGTAAAGGACTTTGAAGGAAGATTGCAATTTTTCTACTTGGAATTTTTAAAAAGTTACCAGTCTTTTGACCTTCATTTCTTTTCAAGAGCCTACCTCTAACCTAGTTAGACAACTGTAAGGCTAAAACAGCAACCCCAGTCTCAGATAATGGTTATGATCTTTGGAGACAGAACTCTTCCACTTAGGATGATGAATTTAATTATATGTTTTGAAACCTATAGGTTATCTTCTCCTTTTGAGTCTTGTTATGGAAGTGGATAGGCTGAGTCTTTGCAAACTCAACAGTTGTAATTGTAAAATGTAATTCTAAACATTTTCCTTTAAAATAATTAGTTTTTTAAAGAAGTTACTGACAAACTTAACATTTTCTATGTATTGCTTCATTGGATTTATTTGATGGTTTCTGACACCTGGTGAATTAATTTGCTTTCTACTTAATCTTGAACTTTTCATATTATGGTGAATCATGCATTATAGGGACTCTGTACACTTTAGAATGAATGAGTGTCATCTGTTAGTGAGTATTGAATGAGACCCTTTTTGTTTTGAACAATCATGAGGTTTTCTTCCCACCTTGTCTTACTTAGCATCTCCTCCCCATTCTCCCAAAAAAATAATAAACTATTTTTTTTATTTTGATGCTTTTTGTCTTTATATCATGGTCATTTCAAACCTTTGCCCTCTGAATTGAACATTCCTTCTGGTGACTGCATCTGACCACGTATGTAGTAGTGGTACACTGCCTCTTTGTATTGTATTGGACATAGTGGGAATGCTTTCTTTATCTGTTCTCAGGGACCGTCACTGGTTTTTTGGTTTCATAGAATTCTACTTCCTTTCATTGATCTTTCATTTTATGTTGTAGTCATTGTATATATTCTCTTGGTTTTGCCTGTTTTGTTTTACATCATTTCTATGTTTCCATGAATTCCTCTTACTTGTCACAATAATTTCAAAGTAAATTCCATTATATTATATACCACAGTATTCTGTTCCATTCCCTAATCAATAGGCATTTACTTTATTTCCAGTTCTCTATTACTGCAAAGAGTGCTGCCATGAATGTTTTGGTATATTGTTTTGAGTATAGTGTTTTGAACCTTTGTTTCTGTTTTTGACTCACTTGAGGAATTCCAAATGTTGGGATTTCTGGGGCAATAATATGGAGATACAGTGATAGAATAAAAGTATCAGTATGTCACCTTTGTGCTGAGAGGGTAGGATACCTAGTAATTTAGCAGGTAAGTTTGTCTTTTTCTTTTTAGTGCTCTGAGAATTAGGTCTTTGGACTGAACCAAATATTAAATTATTTCTAGTACAAAAAATGGTAGGTACAGGTGGCACAGTGATAGAATGCGGGACCTGAAGTCAGAAAGACCTAAGTTCAAATCTTGCTTCAGACACTTACTAGCTGTGTGACCCTGGGCAAGTCACTTAATCCTGTTTACCTCAGTTTCCTCATCTGTAAAATGAGTTGGAGAAAAGAATGCCAAACCAGTCCAGTATCTTTGCCAAGGAGATTCCAGACAGGGTCACAGAGTTGGGCATGACCAGCACCAACAACAAGCAATCCCAGAGTTTCTTGTTTGATTAGTTAGCTTGTTTGATTAGCCTTCATTTGTAATCTCAGTTACTGCTTTGGTCAGATAGAGGGCATAAATAGTGGTATCAGTATTTGTAATACTTCCTGTGCACTTGTTGTTAGAATTGGTAGGAGGAGCTCATTTGAACAATTTTGGAACAACTATGAGGCTTAGTAGATAAAGTTACAAAAATCAACTGCAGCCTCATATTGCCAGTGCAGATATTTGCTTTTTTCAACAATATTCAAAGCTCCTAGGTATGTCTAGTCAGGGAGGACTTAAAGTATTACCAAACCCGAGACTAACTTTTTTTTTCTTCAGAATTTGAGAGTCAAAAAATATCACAATTTGAAATTACTGGAGAAAGATCGCATTTCATTAAAGGCGCTCACAATGTTTTGCACAGCTTTTGTTAATTCTTATAAATTATTGGCTCCAAATATTTGTGAAGGAAAGAGAATGTTGACCTTGTCAAAGTTTTATTCTTCCAAACTCCTGTGTTCTCAAGTTACACCTTAATCAGGGTACTGTTTTTTTAGGCAATCTATGTAGAATAGTTTGTTATTGATGAGATCTAAGTTTATTTAAATTATATTGAGGATATGCAGGTCAGAGAAAAAGTATTTTGTCTTAGGTCTAGCTTAGATACATTCTCTCTCTTGAAAAATGGGACAGGGAATCTCATTCATTTCTATGGCTGCTTGGACTAGTGTTTCCTGTGTTCTCTCATACAAATGGGGGCATTCACTGCATCCTGCAAAGTACAGTGCTGAGTAAATAGAATGAGTGACCTTTGGGGTGTACCTAGGAAAGAAATTGCTCCCTGGCCTACCACTCTTATCCCCTAATACAGAGATTTGTTTTGCCATTATATGTTATAGTCCCTTTTGAAACACTGAAGACTGTTTTGAGACAGAACAAAAATGATCAGAAGAAAACGTTATGGTTGCAGACTTGACTTAGGCTTGGCAAAATTCAGTTCTACTATGTGTTTTTCCTATTCATTTTTACATTCCTGTATTTAGTGACTGTTGTCATATTTTAACTAAGCTTCATCGTATGTTGAGTGTATAACACTTTCTCTGATAGACTTAAAAGTGATTTGGGGAATATATGCTGTGTAGATGTTAAAAAATGTGATCATAATTATCCAAATCACAAATTAAATGGCCCTCTGTAGTGCCATCAGAGAGTTGCGGTATTGCCTGAGGTTAAGGCAGCTGGGCTAGATACCAAGACAGTTTTTGTTGTTCCAGAAGTCATCTTGTCTAGGAGCCATCTTCTTATTTGGAATTGGTCACCAGCTGCTGTGTTCAGTATTCTTTTTTTTTTTTTAATTTTATTTATTTTCAGTGTTCTGCAGTCATAACTTAGATTCCCCCCGCCTTCCCCTTCCCCCAAGATGGCGTACAATTTTATATAGGTTCTACACATACGTTCCTACTAAATACATTTTCACTATAGTCATAATGCTGCATAGAAGAATTAAAATGAATGGGAGAAATCATATAACAAACCAAAATGTAATACACAAAAAAAATGATCTGCTACATTCTGCAGTTGAATTCTATAGTTCTTTCTCTGGATGTGGAAGGCATTTTGCCTTAAAAGACCATTGGGAATTTTTTTAAGTCCTTGCATTGCAATGAAGTTCCAAGTCTGCCAGAAAAAACTCTCACACGCTATGGTCGTTGCTGTGCACAAAGTTCTGGTTCTGCTCCTTTCAGTCAGCATCAGTTCATGTAAGTCTTTCCAGGCCTCTCTGAAGTCGTCCTGTTCATCATTTCTTATAGCACAATAGTATTCCATTACATTCATATACCATAATTTATTCAGCCATTCCCCAATTGATGGGCAACCCCTCGATTTCTAGTTTTTGGCAACTACAGAGTGCTGCTATATTTTTGTACATGTGGGACCCTTTCTCATTTTTATGATCTCTTTGGGATATAGGCCTAGAAGTGATATTGCAGGGTCAAAGGGTATGCACATTTTTGTAGCCCTTTGGGCATAGTTCCAGATTGCTCCCCAGAATGGTTGGATCAGCTCACAGCTCCACCAGCAATGAATTAGTGTTCCAGCTCTCCCACATCCTCTCCAGCATTTATCATCTTCCTGTTCTGTCATGTTAGCCAATCTGATAGTTGTGATGTACCTCAGAGTGGTTTTCTTTTGCATCTCTCTAATCAGAAGTGATTTGGAGCATTTTTTCATGTGACTATAGATATCTTTAATTTCTTCCTCTGAAAACTGCCTGTTCATATCCTTTGTGTGTTCAGTATTCTTCATGTTCATTAACTGATACATTTTTGTACCAGAATTTGTGTTTTTTTCTTTTGAGGTCCCCTGGTTTCCTTTTAATGTGTCGGACGCTGTCAGGAACCAGGATGGTTCTCTGTTGTTCATTGTTTCCTAGGCCTTTCTTCACGCCATTCTTCAGCAACCTGGGATCCTGTTGGGCTTACAAAGATGAGTGAAGAAATCCTCTTCACCTGGGAGTTGAGAAGATTGACATGCTTGCTAGATGTTTTCCAGATCAGTGTTTGGGAGCCAATTACAGGGAAACATTGTATTGCAGTGCTGTTTGTTATCAAGGGGTTTACGTAGGATCTTTTATGTTGAATCAAAAGCTAAAGGGTATAGGTATTAAATGAAAGGTGTCTGTAAATTTTATAAATATCTACAGTCACCAATCTTCTCTCTTTCAGAGTAAGTTTTCATGGTAACAGTTCTACTCTCATAGTTATTCCTGGAGAGGGAAGGTAGTGACTAGAGACTAGCTAAGGAACTTCAAGGATTCCACTTTTTCCCCTGCTCTGTTGAACTTTTCATGTGAGTTCAGCTGTGTAAGATGCATGCATTTAAATCCTTCCCTTTTCCTTCCCCCAAGTGTAGTTTTTTCCCTTGGGTCTGCAGTATCAGCATTTGAGATGGAAAATTAGAAATTTGACCTACTTAAGTAATATGCAAGTTCCCATCGGGAGAATATTAGGAAAGACATAACCCTTTCATTTTTATTGGCATTTAATGTAACCACTGAAGAAAGATCAAAACAGTAAATCTGTCAAGACAAGAAAAAAAGTATAAAAAATTGGGGGCCTAAAGAGATTTAGGACAAATACAAGGGGATTTCTGCTGGACAAGAATTCAAAGAATGTCTCTATTCTAAAATATGTCCTGAAATTATTTGACAGAAAAGAAACAATTCCCACAGTAAGATTGTGGTAATGGCCTCTATGTGCCACATATAAAGATTATAGGTTTTGTGTAAGTGGTGAGTGATTGGTTAGAAAGTCCAGTGGTGGCAACATCATCTGCTTCCTCTATTAGTTTATCTTCTCAGTTGTTGTTTTTTATCAGTCTGTCTGCCTAACTTTCTTTTTTGTTGAAAGAATAAAATTAGGGGATTGAATCACTTAAAAGAAAATGACTTAAAAGAAATAATATATAAAGTAAATGAGTTTAATAGTACTTCTTATAATGATGAGATTTCAAGAAAGGTCGAGGGGTGGGGGAGACTTGGTATTTTTAATTATACCAATGAATAAAAATGAGAGCCTTCCTTGTTTTCTGTTTTTGATCTTTCTCTTAGTCTAGAGAGCCATAACATTAACAGACATTCATGTGTTCAGATATCAATGTAAATTTACTCATGTGAACCAGATTCTTCTTTTTTTATGGAAAAGTTTAGTATTTAAGTGGATATAAAGCTGAAATATCAGTCTTGTGAAGATAATTTTGGTATTTAAAGAGGGCTGTAGGATAAAAGCAAAAAAAAAAAAAAGAGGTTTGTGGGAGATAGAGGGAGGCTTTGGTATTGGATTGCTGAAGGTGGTCTGTTTTGTGACAATACAGTTTACTTGGTTCTTTGCAACTACAAGTGAAACCTGCTTTTATAGCCATTTATTTTATCATAGTAAGGGGGAAAAATCACGCTGTCATTAATTAGATAGTCTGTTGCTCTTTCAAGACAAAGTATCTGAGCTAATACTATTAAAAAGATTAACAAGGGAATTTTAAAACTTTTCTTTAGTACTTCTGAGAGAATTGTTTTATTTTTTGGTTTTGGATTTGAATTGTTTAGGTTGGGGGAATTTTTTTACATATGGCTACTTTAGTTGGCCTTTCCTTTATCATCTTCCTTTTGGAGGGCAATGTGTTAGAAACACAACCTTCCCAAAGCTGCAGGAGTGTGGTGGTGGAACAGCCCTAACACTGCATTATAAATCATTCAAGCCTTGCAATGATACTGCCTATTAAAGAGACCTTTTTTTCTCCTACTCAGTTCTCGGCTGTACTAATAGAACAGCGCATCAAGCAAGGCTGTAAATAAAAGTTATTACCTAATAGGTGGGTGCTGAAGTGGAACGGACGGGAGCTGAGGCATGGAGGCCTTATTACTGCTCATCAGCAATTATAAACAGGATAAAGTGTCTAGGACTTGCGCTGATGCAGCGAGGGCTAATAGAGGCTGGAGGACGACACTGTGCCATGATAGGATGATGTATGTTGATGGGTTTTTACTGCCTCATCTTGCAGCTTGTTTCTAAGATGAGTTGTGTTATCCATTTTCCTCACTCAGACATCTGTCTGAGGAGACAGTTCTATTGCTTTTCTTGCCAGCAGGTGGGCTGGTGTTTGTACCTCATATACCTGTATCCATTTCTAAGATACTGTTCTCTGGAGAGGCCTTCAAAAATATTTTACAATTATGACCAATTAAAAGCCATAAACTTATTGTAATGTTATACATCTGATACTTGGAAGCGTGCTATCGTGGTTCTAAATCATGGCTTCAGAATTGTTGCCTATGTGGAATGCACAGAGCCAGCTCAGGCTTTATAGATGTCAAAGACATAGACCTGCAAGAGGTGCCATAGGAATGTACCAAAGTTTATACTGATAAAAAAGACAGGGTAAAAACACAAAGATATGTACTACTCCAGCTGTATAGGCAAGTAAATGTAAGTGTTTTGGATGAGAAGGATCTAGGGTGTATTGTTAGGCTCACTAGAAACAAATAATACATAAGAAAGTGGATTTTTTTCTTTTTAGAAAAGACTTTGGGAAATGTTTGACATTTAGTCACTTGAGGTGAGTGGAAGGATTGATTCAGCCCATTTTGATGTATGAAAATGTAGAGAATACTCAGTGCTAGAACTATGCCAATAGCAATTACCACTGAATTGAAAACCGCAAATGTACCTTGGAAAAGACTCCAAAAATCACATAAGTACTTGGTGAAAATTGAAACACACTGCTGCTCATCTTTGGTCATTCACCTATGCTAAATTTTCCTCATTAAACTTTGTAGTAGGTGACATCTGTAGTAAGGGCCTGGAGGAAATATGCATCTGAAAAGAAGCTTTTAATAGTTTTATTTTAGAGAGATGAGTTTATGTGTATTCTGAGTATTCAAGTGTGGGTTACTTATGCTTTTAAATGGGTAAATTGTTTTAAAGTGGTAACCTTCAGATGTGAAAAAAACACCAGAGTATTCTTTATTTTTTTTGAATGTTGCCAAAGAATGTCGCTACCAGTGGTTACCGTAAAGTTGCATAGAGGTATAACCAGATATATGACCATTATACACTTTGAAAGATGACAAGGTATATTAGCATTACAAAGGATCTCGTCTTTGGATTATTTTACATTTCAAATTGTCAGCGCCTATAAAATGAAATCTGACTCAGAGTCAGTAATGGCTCTTAAAGTTTCAATCCTGAAAGACCCAGGAGAAAAGTGATATCATTGTTAGGAAGCAGACTTGAAAATGAATATTGTTTTAGAGGTGTTGCTTATTGCGATCACTTCTGTTTTCACGCCTCTGATCCTTCACTTTCACTCTTGTCTTGTTAGTTTTCTTATATACCACTTTAGCCAGCTAGCTTCTCAAAAACTTCCAAGGGCCCCTGGTTGCCTACTGAAGAAAGTTCAGATTCCTTAATCTGGCAGTCAGGTCCCTCCACAAAGCCAGTTGTAGGATTTCTTTGCAGCCAAACCATTACTCTCCTTTGCACAACTTACATTGCAGACGAACTGGTCTACTTTCTGGACCTTCAGCATCCCTTGGCTTTTGTATAAGATCACAACACAAGAAGGCATTGTTATCACTGAGACTTGGTGGGATGAAACCCATGACTAAAATATGACTTTGGGTCACTCAGACCTATTGAATAGAAAACAGGTTAGGTGGAAGAAGGAATAGGAAGGAGGTTGAAATGTAGGTAGTATTTTGTAGCATTTTGTATTTTAAGAAGGTATGTGAGGAAATCTGGGGGAGTGAAGTATTATGAAAAGATTGAAATCAATGAAAGATGAAATATCAAAGTATACTACAAACCACTTGGATGGAATGAGGAAATAGATGTTAGGACACAGGTCACAAATCTGGCACAGAGGCTTGATAAATAGTAATGATGTAGGAATTCATTTATTTCTAGATCTGCTGAAGCTTTCACTAATGGGGAAGTTGCTGGAGTGGAAATATTAGGAATGTTGGGGGGAAGTGACCAACTTCCTCATAGAGTTTATGATGGTGGAAATGAAAAACCATAGTCTGACATGTACCACAGGTTTTGGGAGGGCCTATTTAAAAATGTTCAAGGGAAGGGAGAGAGAGAATCCAGTGAACTAAAATTCTTAGGAAAAGTCATCCCAGGAGAGATGGGAAATTCTGAGGAATAAAATTTTGGAGACAAGGGGAGGTGTCGGAGGGGACTGATGGAGGCATAAGGAACTCAACACTGAACTTTTGAAAGGGGTGTGTGTGTGTGTGTGTGTGTGTGTGTGTAAGAGAGAAAATCAAGGGCAGATAATACACATCGTTCTATAGCACAGTCCTGTAAAAATAATATCAGGAATGCTAAAGCTCAGAGGTAATTCAAGGATTTTAAAGAAAAAGGAGGTGTGTTATTTTTTTTTTAGCTATGGGAGGTGCTTGCTTTAGCAGCACACATACCAAAATTTGAACGAGAAGATTAACATGACCCCTGTGCAAGGATGACATGCAAGTTCACAAAGTGTTCCATATTAAAAAAACAAAACAAAACAAAAAAACTATGTTGGGAGCAAAGAGGAACTAACAGTAGTTAATCTCTTTTGGGAAGTGAAGGAAAGAAGGAAACAGCATTTATTATACACTTACTGTATGTTAAGCAGTAGGCTAAGTTGCTGGGGGTACAAATACAAACAAAAGAGAAAATCTCCACCCAGATAAGTGAGCTGTTGGGGGAGGAGCAAGATGAAGATTCCTAGTCCACGGTTAGGAAGTTCAGAGGTTAGGTGGAAATACAGTTAGTCTAGTTGGGGCCCCTTCATAAAATGGGAGCCCCAGGAGGAGCTCTTTACTGGGAGAATGGGGTTGAGGCTTGTGGAGGGAAATCCAGAGTGAGGGGAAAAGGGGCAGTAGGATATTCCAGGGTCAGGATGCAGTTGCATCCTTAGATGCAGAGGAAAAATTGCAGGATAAAATAGTGGTAAAGGCATAGTTTTGAAGTTCAGAAAATCAAGAACAGGAGAATGAAGGTGAAAAGTATGATGACTCACAGTAAACAGGCAGAGCTGCTCATTTCCTATTTCGTACTTTTTTTTTTTAAATAAAAATTTATTTATTTAACTTTTTACATTCATTTTCACAAAATTTTGGGTTCCAAATTTTCTCCCCGTTTATCCCCTCCCCCCACCCCAATACACCAAACAATCTAATTTTCCCTATCAGCAATCTGCCCTCTCTTCGATCATCCCTCCCTTCTCTTGTCCCCATCTTCTCTTTTGTCCTGTAGGGCCAGATGACTTTCTATTCCTCATTGACTGTATTTCTTATTTCCTAGTAGCAAGAACAATACTAAACAGTTGTTCCTAAAACTTTGAGTTCCAAATTCTCCCCATCCCTACCTCCCCACCCATTCCCTTTGGGAAGGCAGGCAATTCAATATAGGCCATATCTGTGTAGTTTTGCAAATGACTTCCATAACAGTCGTGTTGCGTAAGACTAACTGAATTACCCTCCATCCTATCCTGCCCCTCATTGTTTCTATTCTGTCTTTTGATCCTGTCCCTCCCCGAGTGTTGACTTCAAATTGCTCCCTCCTCCCATTACCCTCCCTTCCACCACCACCCCCGCCTTGCTTATCTCCTTCTCCGCCACTTTCCTGTATTGCAAGATAGGTTTTCATACCAAAATGAGTGTGCATTTTATTCCTTCCTTTAGTCAAATGTGATGAGGGTAAACTTCTTGTTTTTTTTTTCTCAGCTCTCCTCTTTTTCCCTCCACTAAAAAGTCCCCTGCTTGCCTCTTGAATGACATATAATTTACCCCATTCCATTTCACCCTATTTCCTCCCCCTACCTTTCTCTCTCACCATTTACCTTAATTTCTTTTAAGATATGGTCCCATCCTATTCAATTCACTCTGTGCTCTCTGTCTCTGTATGTGCATGCATGTGTGTATGTGTGTGTGCATGCACGCGTGTACGTGTGTGTGTATGTGTGTGATCCCACCAACTACCCAGATATTGAGAAGTTTTAAGAGTTACAAATATTGTCTTTCCATGTAGGAATGTAAACACTTCACCTTTGGTAAGTCCATTATGACTTCTCTTTGCTGTTTACTTTTTCATGCTTCTTCTCATTCTTGTGTTTGAAAGTCAAATTTTCTTTTCAGCTCTGGTCTTTTCATCAAGAATGCTTGAAAGTCCTCTGTTTCATTAAAAGACCATATTTTCCCCTGAAGTATTATACTTAGTTTTGCTGGGTAGGTGATTCTTGGTTTGAGTCTTAGTTCCTTTGACTTCTGGAATATCCTATTCCATGCCCTTTGATCCCTTAATGTAGAAGCTGCTAGATCTTGTGTTATCCTGATTGTATTTCCACAGTACTGGAATTGTTTCTTTCTAGCTGCTTGCAATATTTTCTCCTTGACCTGGGAGTTCTGGAATTTGGCCACAATGTTCCTAGGAGTTTCTCTTTTTGGATCTCTTTCAGGCGGTGATCGATGAATTCTTTCAATACGTATTTTGCACTCTGGTTGTAGAATGTCAGGGCAGTTTTCCTCGATAATTTCATGGAAGATGATGTCTAGGCTCTTTTTTTGATCATGGCTTTCAGGTAGTCCCATATTTTTAAATTGTCTCTCCTGGATCTATTTTCCAGGTCAGTTGTTTTTCCCATGAGATATTTCACATTCTCTTCCATTTTTTCATATTTTTGTTTTTGTTTGGTGATTTCTTGGTTTCTCATAAAGTCATTAGACTCCATCTGTTCCATTCCAATCTTGAGAGAACTATTTTTTCAGTGAGCTTTTAAACCTCTTTTTCCATTTGGCTCATTCTGCTTTTGAAAGCATTCTTCTCCTCATTGGCTTTTTGAACCTCTTTTGCCAATTGAGTGAGCCTATTTTTCAAGGTGTTATTTTCTTCAGCATTTTTTTGGGTCTCCTTTACCAAGGTATTGACCTGTTTTCATACTTTTCTTGCATCTCTCTCATTTCTCTTCCCAGTTTTTCCTCCACCTGTCTAACTTGATTTTCAAAATCCTTTTTGAACTCTTCCAAGACCTGAGCCCTCCAGACATCCACCTGGGGTGTCTGGGATACAGAGGCCCCAACCTCCACGTCTTTCCCTGATGGTAAGAATATTTCCTCGTCATCAGAATTGAAAGGCAGGAACATTTGCACCTGTTCAAAGAAGCTCTCTATAGTCTTAATTTTCTTCCCTTTTCTGGGCATTTTCCCAGCCAGTTACTTGACTTCTGAGATTCCTCTCCACCCCTGCCTAGATCCGCCCAGCTAGTGCTTGGGGTCTGAGATTCAAATGGGCTTTCCGAGGCAGCTGTGGCTGCTATTCAATGTGAGCTTAAGTTCTGCTGCTGGGGTGGGGGCAGGGCCGCCTCCCAGGCTCAGTTCCCTCAGGGGCTTTATGCAGAGACCTTCAGTAATGGAGCGGGTTGGGGCAGGGCCACCTCCCAGTCTCAGCTCCTTCAGGTGGTTTATGCAGAGACCTTTAGTAATGAAGATCCTGCCTGCTCGGGGAGTCCTGGGGGCCGCCGCTGCTGCCCCTGCCTCTACCTCCGCTGCTTCCTACCCCTGCCTCTGCCTTCACAGCTTCCTCCCGAGGGGGCCCGAGTCACGGAGACACCCCGCTCCCCTCTCAGCCAGCCCAGACGTCTCTCTCACTGACCTGTAGCGTCTGTGGGCGGAGGGACCTTCTCGGCCGCCGGAGATTCTGTCCCTGAAGCCTGCTTGCATCTGCTCCTCTGGTACCGCGCGGCCAGGGCAGGGCAAGGTTGGGCTCCGCTTTCCGGGGCGCAACAGACCCCTGGGGATGGCTCTCCAGGGCTCTCTGGAACGGAAATCTCTTCCACTGTGTTTCTGTGCACCTTGCAGTGATCCAGAATTTGTGGGGAGTTCTTCTTGTAGGAAATACATGGGCTGTGGGTTTGGAGCTAGCATACGTGAGTCTTTCTAGTCCGCCATCTTGACTCCACCCCCGGTACTTACTTTCTTTGCCAAGGAGAATAGCCTTCGTCTTTGAAATGATAGGATAAAAGGATAATAAATGATGAATTTAGAATTAAAAAGGGACACTAGGGGTCAAGTCAAGTCTACCCTAATTTTATGTGAGGAGGGAAGACCCGTTGACGGTAAGCAATTTCCTTAGGTCACATTGGGATTAAATGGCAGAACTGGGATACCAACCAAAGACCTTCAACTACAAATCCAGATTGCTTTCCACTGCAGCCCCTTCCTTAAGGGAGCAAATACCTAAAATAAGATAGGAAGTTGTAAGAGAGCACCCAGCTACCTTCCCTTGAGAACTGTCCCAGATAATAGAACTGCTAAGAGAAGTAGCAGATACAATTGTTGAGCTGTGGTCAAGTTACATTTGACTTACATTGAATGAAGGGTGCATTTTATCATCCCAGTTTTCCAAAAACAAAAGAGAACAATCTGTAAACTGTAGGCCATTGAGTTTAACTGAATTGGTTTGAATAGAGCAGTACAGTATGCCCAGAATGCCTGAGCACCAAGGTCCAGAGGGAAGCTTGTAGTGTTTGATGCTCTTTGCTAAGAACACTGGCCATCCAAGCTTGGAAAACAATGCTAATCTTCTCTGTAGCGTCATCCTTATTGAGGAACTAGTCTTAAGGATTTATAGTGTTAGGAAAGAGTTTTCTTATATTGGCTTCAAAACTAGACTACAAAGATAAGTATCATGAGTTTTTAAAGATATTTTTGAAAACTTTAGGGGTTTTTTTTCCTGTGGGGAGAGCAAAAAGATATTTGGAAGGGTGGGGACCTGGTGAGTTAATGTTTCTTGTTGCTAAACCCCAGAATATGAAAGTGGTTACCGCATTCAGAGCAAGCAAAAAGGGTAAAAATAGTAACAATAATGACTTACATTTATATATTCCTTTAAGGTTTGTCAAGCACTTTGTGTATGTTATCTAATCTGAGCCTTAAACAACCCTTCAAAGTAGATCGGTATTATCCCAGTTTTAGAGATGAGCAAACTGAGGTTTAGATGAAGTGACTCTCCTGTACTCACAGAGCTAGTAAGTGTTGAGGATAGGATTCTAACTTGTCTGTCAGTTTCTAGTTCCAGTACTCTCTCCACTACTCCATATGGATACTATACCTAATAAACTCACATTTTTGTGGTTGAAGTCAAATAACTTAATCTTGGAAGCATTTTTTGTCATGGGGAATTTCATATTTTGATGAGTTATCTGAACAGCCAATACTTCTATGGATTCACTACAGATGTATAATTATTTTTAGAGCATACACATACACTGTTATAAAAGCTTGTTTGGCCTTATGCTCTCTACAGTTCTGAATTCTCTGTTTCATTACCAGTATCCACCCACAGAATTTCAGAAAACTATTTCCAAGGAACAGAACCACAGTTCAGAATTTTAAATAACCACATCTCTATTAGCTCCGTGGACGGGGGAATTAGTTATGTGCAATGCATTTCTCAGCTCTATTCCCTTCCCCAAACATGCGTGGCTTGTGTGTATGTGTGTGTGTGTGTGTGTGTGTGTTTCATGGAAAGAATACATCATCTTTTGTGTTATTTTACCCAAAATTGAGCTAATTGTCTTGGTTATCTTAGCAGAAAATAGATCAAGAATATAGGAACACTCTTACCAGTTTTTGGCTTTCAGAGCCAGCCAGCATCTACTCAGAAGAAAGGCAGCAAAGTCATTTTGTCTCTTAGCCTGAGAAAAGTTGGGTTGCTTTTCCCCAAGGATGCTACAGCTATGTAGCCATTTGATTATGTGTCCAAAAACCCAACATAACTAAGCCTTAAGAAAATTGCAAAGAAATGCCTTTATAATTTTAAATTTGAGGCCCTGGCCTCCTGCAGTCAGTCACCATTTCCCAGGCACTGTATTTTGTGATGGAAATAAATAGAAATAGAAGTCTTTGCCTTCAAGGACCTTACAGTCTAGCACTCTTGACAGGTACACAGAAGTACATGTGAAATATGTACAAAATAAATGGGATAATTGAGGGAACACCAGCAACTTTGGGGAATGTGATCAGGAAAAAGGGATCATTTGTATAGAAGGTGGCCTCTGAATTGGACTTTGGAAGATGCTAGTAATTTTAAGAGATAGAGGTTAGGAAAGAATACATTCCAGGCATTAGGGAAAGCCTTTGCAGAGTTGTCAGTAAAACATGGAGTATTGTGTGAGGAACCAGCAGGAAGGCCAATGTGGCCTTGATGACAGAGTGCAGGAAAGGTAGGTGGGAGCCCAGGTGGCAGAGGGCTTTCTATACCAAACAGAGGCATCCACAGGAGGTTACTGAGCAGAAGAATGACACAGTCATACCTGTACTTCAGGAAATTATTTTAGTGTCTGTGTGGAGGATGAGCTGGACAGGGGAGAGAATGATTAGGAAGCTGTTACAGTAGTTTGGTTAAGAGGTAATGACCTGAAAAGGATGCTGGGATATATAAGTAGAGAGAAAAACCAGGAACAGGGTGTAAAAGTAGACTCAGACTGGTCAATTAATTAGATATCTATGGGGTGGAGAGTGATAGTCTCAGTACGACTCTCAGGTTGTGGGTGACTGTAAGTGTGATGAGGCCCATGACAAATATAGGGGAAGTTTGGAAGGGCATAGGTTTGAGAATAAAGATATGAGTTCTGTTCTTGTCAAGTTTGAGATGCCTACCAGACATCAGAATTGGAAGTGTCCGATGGGCAGTTCGTTATGTGAGACTGGCACTTGAGAGAGACTAGGAGTAGACTGTTTATCTGAATTATCTACAGATGAAGTAACTGAGAGTGTGTAGAGAGGAAAGGGATGAGGGTGCAGAACGAACCTTAGTGAATTAGGGGGCACGATATGGCTGAAGATTCAACCAAGGAGACCAAGCAGGAGCAGTCAGACACGTAGCAGGAGAGAGCAGTATCATAAAGAGAGTGTACATGGGGAGAGAGGGTGGTCAACAATAGAGAATGCTGTAGAGATTCGGAAACACCTTGCAGAGAATTGACCAGCTTAGTTTACATAACCATTCCTACAGCTAATAAACAGCATTGCTGCTTCCTGCATTTCCTCCCCTCCCCCAATCTTGACTTCCTAGTAATAAATCCATTTCTAGAGGACTACAATTAGATCTTTCTTGGGGTTATTTTCTTTCCTAAAACCAGTAATTGCTACAATTATGCAGGTCTTTGGTGAGGAAAAGAATGAATGAAGCTAGAAACTAGTTTAGCTAAAGTGGCATTTAAATGTGTAAGTATTAACTTGCTAACAAACATAGAGAAAAGTATTAACTCCCCCCCCATGCAGTTGCAGAAGTAAAAATATTAATAATATTAGCTTGCATTTAAGTAACACTTTAGGGTTAGCAAAGCATTTTTTCATAGGTTATGGATCTCATTTGATACTCACATTTCTGTAAGGTTGATGCTTGAGTTACACACTTAGCAGCGGAATTACTGAGTGAAAAATTCACCTTTTCCATTGATCTGCAGTTTCATCAGCAATTCTCCAGAAGGCGCCCGCCAAGGATTCTCCCAGTATAACTGTTCTCTGTCCATTTCTTAAGTATTGTTAATCTTTTCATTTGGTTGTCCCATAGTGTGGATGCTTTAGCAATTCAAAATTTTTAGTTATTTTAACTAGGATCAAAATACTTGAGGAACTCTTCTTTCTCTTGTTTCAAATACAGACTGTAATATATTTTCTTAGTTGAAAATAGATGGAGAATTCCCTGCCCTTAATTTCGCACCAGCAGCTCTTCAAAAAGAACTTATCAGTATTGTTTCCAAAAAAACATTTTCATAGGAAAGCTCTGCAACTTGCCCCATGTTCTTCCTTAGATTGATAGCAAAGGACTATACTCCCTTCTTGGCATCCAGTTAAGAATACTCAGTGTTTTTATTTGAGTACATGTAGGTCTCTTCTTGACACCTTCCATATTGTCATTTAGGGAATGGGTTCCTTGAGATAGTTGAGAAACTGCCCAACGCATCTCTCTTGTTGCTCTTACAAGTTCAGCCTTATCTGAGGTCAGATTTCTTCCCTTTACACTTTCTTTTTTATCTTTTTTTTAGACAAATTCTAAAACTTAAATACATAATAAGAAAAGAAAATAATAAACTTAAATGTTAAATATAAAATAGGAAAAGAAAAAAACATGTGCACAACAGAACATAGGAGAGGATTCAGAATATATAGCAATAACTTTACATTTCAAGAAAGCTATATATTAAATACTGCATGTTAGGTTGAAAGCTGTCCCTCTTTTCCATGGTTTTCTTTTGTTTTTTTGCTATATACTTTTTGCATTGTTCTTTTTTCCCTTTCTTCCCCACCCCAGGCTACAATTACGCATGGATACACATATATAGATACATATCTGTATATAGATACACACATATATGCATACATACACACATATACTTTCCCTAATCTTTGTTTTTATGTTTGTGTGTATCTAATTTTTCCTCTCCTAACTCCTCTACTACTTAACCTACCCTCCCCCCACAACAACTCCTCTCTTTTCTTCCTCTTCCTATAAATCAAAACACTCTTTTGCACACCCCTTTGGCCTATTCTTTCACCCTCCCCTTTAATGATCCCTTCCTTATCCTCCCATTCCCATAAATCTAAACACCTTTCTGACCAACTCCCTCCCTTCCCCTCTAAAGATCCTCTCCTCCCCCCTTATCCCATTAGAGTTTTATCCCTTAATTTAGAAGACTTTTATACTCATCTAGATGTATATGTGTTTTTTTCCCTGTAAATCCATTCCAGATAAAAATAGGTTTCCAGAATTAATAGTCCTCCCTCCCTATCTAATTCCTCTGTATTGTTTCTTCTTCTTGCACCTTTTTTATATAAAATAATTTAACTTTTAGCTATTCTTGTATGATATGACTTTCTGAAGTCATACCATACTCAGGACTACCCCAGTCTTTCTTATAAGCTACCTAATTACTAATAACAATCTTAGACATAGGTCTTACATTTTACATACCAAAAAGGTAAACAGTCTGTCCTTATTGAGTCCCTTGATATATACCTTATATTTTTCTTGGCTCTTGTATGTCAAACTTTCTCTTAAGTTCAGGTTTGTTTTTTAGTGTTTTGTTTTTTTTTTTAAAACAAAGTCCTGAAAGTCTGACAATTCATTAAGTGCTCAATTTTTTTTTTCCCATTCAGAATTATGCTTAGCTTTACTGAATATGGTGTTTTCAATTGGAAACGCAGTTCTTTTGCTCTTCTATACATAGTGTTCCAAGACCTGTGATCTTTTAGTGTCATGTCTTGTGTGATTCTAATTGTGGTACCATCATATATTCATAATATTTTGTTTCTTGAGCTGGGAATTTTGGAATTTTACCATAATCTTCCTGTGAGTTTTCCTTGTACCATTGTTTTTAGATAGCGATCGGTGGCTTTTTTCTATTTCTACTTTACCCTCTTGTTCTAATATTTCAGGACAATTTTCTTTAAGTATTTCTTGTATTATTGTATCAAGATTCTTTTGTGATCATAGCTTTCCAATAGTCCAATTATTCTTATGTTTTCTCTTCTTGATCTGTTTTCCAGATAAGTTGTTTTTCTTATGAAATGTTTCCCATTCTTTTATTTTTTTCATCATTTCTATTTTGGTTTTTTATTTCTTGATGTCTTATAACTTCACTAGCTTCCCCTTGCCCAATTCTGGTTTTCAAGGAGTCGTTTTCCTCCTTAAGATTCTGGATCTCAGGGCAGCTAGGTGGCAAAGTGAGAACACCAGCCCTGGAATCAGGAGGACCTATATTTAAATCCAGCCTCAGACACATGACACTTACTAGCTGTGTGACCTTGGACAAGTCATTTAATCCCAGTTACCTTGCCTCCTATCCCAATTGCCTTGCCCTCTCCCTCCAAAAAGAAAAAAAGAGATGCTGGATCTCCTTTTCTAATTGGTTGACTTTTTTTTCATAATCTTGTTTTTCTTGGATTATTCTTATTTTTCTTTTTAGTTTTTGCTCAGTCTCTCCCATTTGATTCTTAAAGTCTTTTTAAAGTTCTTCAATGAATTCTTTTTGGGTAGATGATCATTTTACATTATTACTCTTTGGGGTAGATGAGGGTTTCTTTGCTTCAGTATCCTCCTGAAGACAATTCCTGGTCTTCTCTATTCCCATAATAGGTCTCTATGTTGGATTCTTTCTTCTTTGCCCTATGTATGTTTTTTTTTAATAGTTTTGTTTTTATGATCACCTTTAGTCCTGGGGCATTGAGGGGAGTGCCTCTGGCCTCAGATTCTCTTCAGTTCTCCCCTCAGATCTTGAACTCAAGCCAAGACTTCCAGCATGTCCTATAAGTGCCCACAGTCAGCTGCACCCCAGCTCCACTCTTCTGCAGTCACTAGGTGTGTGCTGGTTCCTTTTCACCCCCTCCCAAACACAGCCTACCCTCGGGTCCGGTGTTCTCAGTAACGGTTCCCTAGAACTTAGATGCCTAAGTCCCCTTACTGTCCCAGGAATAAAAGTTCATATGGCTGGAGCAAGGACAGCCTCATAATGCATCTAACCCCCAGGGTCTGCCACTTGTTTTTTAAGGGTTCCCTAGCCTGGAGGCATTTAGTCTTGGCAAAACATCATCCTGGGCTTTTTCTTCCCATCTTCCCTGATTGTCCCAGGAGGACCCTTGTTCTGCCCCTCTGCTTATTTATTTTCACTGCTTCATGTTTTTACCCTGAGGCTGCTGTTATATGGAGGAAAATCTTGAGAGTTTGAAATTTTCTGGCCTACTCCCCCATCTTCTGAGAATCCTCTCCCCCCACTTTCTAGTTCTAGGCATGGAGGATGTTCTCCATTTCATCTTGACCTCTCAGCATTTTTACAGATTATTCCTTGTGCCTGGAATTTAGTCCCTCTGCCTTTTGAAACCATCTTCTTTCGGTTCAGATACCATCTCTTCCATAAAGCCTTTTCTGGGTTTCTTTCTTCCCCCTTACCATACCTGAAAGTCTTTACCTTCTCAGATTCCTCAGTACATCTTATCTAAATTGTCTTCTTTGCTCCTTTCTCACACTTATATTAATTTACATATATAATAATTGTTAATACTTATAGAGTGTTTTAAGATTTGCCGAGTGCCTTTAAGGCTTACTTCATTTAAGCCATTCTATGGATGAGACATAGAACTAAGACATAGAACTAAGGCTAAGAACTTTAGTGATTTGCCACCCAACTATTAAGTATCAAGTATAAGATGTAAACCCAACTCTACTGACTCCTAGTTCAGCACTCTCACTGCTACATCACATTGAGCCATTACGCCAATAGATTTTCAAAAAACAGTTCTGTTACTATCTTTCATTTTAATTTCATTATTATTTCTAAATATATCCCTCCTTGTCCCCTACTGAGAGCTACCTCTTAAATTAAAAATGATAATAATAATAGCTAGCATTTATATAGCATCTGGTACGTACCAGGCATTATGCTAAGCACTTTACAAATATTATCTCATTTGTTTCTTAGAACAGCCCTGGGAGGTAGGGGCTATCATCATCCTCACTTTATAGTTGTAGAAACTGAAACAGAGATTGAGTAATTTGCCCAAGATCATACAATTAAGAAGTATCTGAGGCTAAATTTGAACTTGGGTCTTTCTTACTCTAGTGCCCAGCACTCTATCCATTGTACCATCTAGCTGTCTAAGATTAATAAAGAGTCAGGGGCAGAAAGAAGGCAGTTCAGCAGAGCTAGTCAATCTATTGAAGCTCACAGTGTATGCAGTATTCCATACCCGTTGTCTTCCCCCTCTGCAAAAAAGTGAAGGGAAATACATTTTCTTACCTTCCTTTGGAGCTAGTTATAATTACATACCATCTAATATCATGATTTTTATATTTTTTTTGTTCTTTGCATCTGCATTGCTGAAGTTGTTATGCACACTGACTAGTCCCGCTTACTTTTCCACATCTACTCATATGTTTTCCTTTGCCTCTCTGAATTTTTAGTATTGGTTCTTATGGTGTAGTAGTATTCCATTACATACATATACCACCGTTTGTTCAGTCATTACTCAATCTATTGACTTTGTTTCTATTTTGCTACTACAAAAAGTGTTGCTATGAATATTTTGAAGCCCTTGAGGTTTTATTTGATGTGTAAAACATTTCTTTTATTGATCTTGTACACACACGCATGCACGGACTCACGCAGCATTGGAATTGCTGAGTCAGAAAGTGTGAGCATGGTGGTCACCTCTTAGCCTAGTTTGGAATTGCTTTCCAAAATGGTTAGACTGATTCACAGGTCCAGCAACAATGTACTATTTTTCCTTATCCGTTTTGTAGTAGAATAGATCTGAGACTTTGTAGGGACTTTAGAAGCTACTTAGTCTAACTCCCAAGAGCACTGAGACCATAATGATCAGAAATGGAATTTGAGCCTAGACCCTCTGACCCCAGGATATGACATAAAACTTTTGTGTTGTTTTTAATACAAGTTTCTCTTTTATTTGTGATTTGGAGCACTATTTCATATAGTTGCCAGTAGTTCTTTGACCATTTAACCTTTGGGCTAATGGCTACTTTCAGCTTTCTTGAGGACAAACTAACCCTTAACATGAGAAAGACAAAAAGGACAAAAGCATTGCCCATAACTTCTCCTTGCAAAGGCATATAAAAGAATTGGCAGATTTGAGTTTTCATTAGTTTGGAGGTAATCAGAAACATTGTTTCATGGGACATTTAGTCATCTCATCTTTCCATGTTTGTGGTAAACACTTATAAATCATGAAAATAAGTTTACATATCAACATTTATTGCAGAGAATGAAGATAGAGAAAATTATATTAACTCACTAAGATTATCTAGATTATATCAATATATGCTTACACAAGGACTTTAGTGCAAAGATGGACATACCAACAAGTATTTTTTTTAAGCACTTGCTCTGTGGCACTGGTAGACTTCAGAGTATGAAGTCATCCCTATTCCCAAGAAGCTTAAAGCTTACCTTTTAATGAGGAAAGAAAGAGGTACATCTATAAATTTTTACAAAATAAATTTGAAGTGAATAAATATATACAAAGAAGTACACAGGCTACTTTGGGAGAGAGGGCACTAGCATTAGAGGTATCAAGAAAAGCTTTCTGCAGAGAAGGTGGTATTTGGCCTGTGTTTTAAAAAAGGAGAAGCGACTATAAGATGGAGGAGGAATTAATTCCAGCATGTGCGACAGCCAGTGTAGAGGCATGAAAGGTGGAGTGTCATGTTTGAGAGGGAAGAACAGGGAGAAGACCAGTTTGGCTAGATCACAGAATGCAGTGAGAGGAATAACTACCAAGAGTGAAGAGATAGACTGGGGGTGGGGGTGGGGGTATGTAGGACTTTGAAGACTAAGCAGAGGAGTTCATATTTTATTCTAGAGATAATAGGAAGTCATTGGGGTTGATTGATCAGGGAGTCATATGGTCAGATCTGCGTGTAAGGAAAATTATTTTGGAAGTATTATGTAGGATGAATTGGAGTGAAGATGGCCTTGAAGCTTGGAGAACAATTAGGAGGCTATCCCAGTAATCTAGGAGAGAAGATGACACTGAGGTTGTAAGCCCAGGTGAATGGAAGACCAGTAATACCCTTGAGTAGTCACAGAGAAGTTCAGAAGAGGAGTGCTTTTGAGGGAAAGTGTTCTGTCCTGGACATGTTAGGATGTCCAGGAGGCAGTGGGTGATTCAGGACTATAGTTTATGAGAGAGTCTGTGACTGAATAAATAGGTCTAAGAATCCCTGAATAGAGATTATAATTTAATCCAAAGGGATCAGTGAGATAAAGTGAAAGAACCTAGAGAGAGGAGAGGAATGCTCAGGACCGTGCAGATCCAGGAACATGTCAAGATTCAGCAAGAAATTAAGGAGTGGTGGAGAGGAGCCAAGATGGTGGAGTAGAAAGACTCACGTATGCTAGCTCCGAACCCACAGCCCATAAATTTCCTGTAAAAAGAACTCCCCACAAATTGTTGAGCAGTGCAAGCCATGCAGCAACACAGTGGAGATTTCCGTTCCAGAGAGCCCTGAAAAACCGACCCCAAAGGTCCGTTGCGCACCGGACAGCGGAACCTAGACCTGCCCTGGCCGCGCAGCCCAAGAGGAGCAGATCTGAGCAAGCTTCAGGGATGGAACCTCCGGTGGCCACGAAGGTCCCTCCACCCGCTGGCACTCCAGGTCAGTGAGAGAGACTTCTGGGCTGGGTGAGAGGGGAGCAGGGTGTCTCTGTGACTCGGGCCCCCTCAGGAGGCAGCGGAAGAGACAGCGACGGCCCGGGACTCCCAGAGCAGGCTGGAGCTCCACTCCATTACTGAAGGTCTCCACATAAACCCCCTGGGCGGAGGCCCTGCCCCGACCTGAGCACCAGAACTTAAGCTTACATTGAATAGCAGCCGGCCCGCCACTGAAAGCCCTGAGGCTGGGGAGCAGCATTTGAATCTCAGACCCCAAGCACTAGCTGGGCGGATCTAGGCAGGGGTGGAGAGGAATCTCAGAAGTCAAGTAACTGGCTGGGAAAATGCCCAGAAAAGGGAAGAAAAATGAGACCATAGGAGGCTACTTTCATGGGGAACAAATGTTTCCTCCTTTCATTTCTGATGAGGAAAACCAATGATTACCATCAAGGAAAGACATAGAAGTCAAGGCCTCTGTACCCCAAACATCCGAAATAGATATCCAATGGGTTCAGGCCATGGAAGAGCTCAGAAGGGATTTTGAAAATCAAGTTAGATGGGTGGAGGAAAAACTGGGAAAAGAAATGAGAGAGATGCAAGAAAAGCATGAAAAACAGGTCAATACCTTGGTAAAGGAGACTCAAAAAAATGCTGAAGAAAATAACACCTTGAAAAATAGGCTCACTCAATTGGCAAAAGAGGTTTAAAAAGCCAATGAGGAGAACAATGCTTTCAAAAGCAGAATTAGCCAAATGGAAAAAGAGGTTCAAAAGCTCACTGAATAAAATAATTCTCTCAAGATTAGAATGGAACAGATGGAGTCTAATGACTTTCTGAGAAACCAAGAAATCATAAAACAAAACCAAAAGAATGAAAAAATGGAAGAGAATGTGAAATATCTCATGGGAAAAACAACTGACCTGGAAAATAGATCCAGGAGAGACAATTTAAAAATTATGGGACTACCTGAAAGCCATGATCAAAAAAAGAGCCTAGACATCATCTTTCATGAAATTATCAAGGAAAACTGCCCTGATATTCTAGAACCAGAGGGCAAAATAAGTATTGAAGGAATCCATCGATCACCGCCTGAAAGAGATCCAAAAAGAGAAACTCCTAGGAACATTGTGGCCAAATTCCAGAACTCCCAGGTCAAGGAGAAAACATTGCAAGCAGCTAGAAAGAAACAATTCCAGTATTTTGGAAATACAATCAGGATAACACAAGATCTAGCAGCTTCTACATTAAGGGATTGAAAGGCATGGAAAAGGATATTCCAGAAGTCAAAGGAACCAGGACTCAAACCAAGAATCACCTACCCAGCAAACATGAGTATAATACTTCAGAGGAAAAACTGGTCTTTCAATGAAACAGAGGACTTTCAAGCATTCTTGATGAAAAGACCAGAGCTGAAAAGAAAATTTGACTTTCAAACACAAGAATGAGAAGAAGCATGAAAAAGTAAACAGCAAAGAGAAGTCATAATGGACTTACCAAAGGTGAAGTATTTACATTCCTACATGGAAAGACAATATTTGTAACTCTTAAAACTTTTCAGTATCTGGGTAGTTGGTGGGACCACACACACACACACACACACACACGTGCGCATGCGCGGACACACATATACACGTGTGCGCGCACACACATACAGAGACAGAGAGCACAGAGTGAATTGAATAGGATTGGACCATATCTTAAAAGAAATTAAGGTAAATGGTGAGAGAGAAATGTAGTGGGAGGAGAGAGGGTGAAATGGAATGGGGTAAATTATCTCTCACTCAAGAGGCAAGCAGGGGACTTTTTAGTGGAGGGAAAAAGAGGAGAGCTGAGAAAAAAACATGAAGTTTACCCTCATCACATTCGACTAAAGGAAGGAATAAAATACACACTCATTTTGGTATGAAAACCTATCTTACAATACAGGAAAGTGGGGGAGAAGGAGATAAGCAGAGTGGGGGGGATGATAAGCAGGTGGGAGGAGGGAACAATTTGAAGTCATCACTCAGGGAGGGGGACAGGATCAAAAGACAGAATAGTAACAATGGGGGTCAGGATAGGATGGAGGGAAATATAGTTAGTCTTACACAACACGACTATTATGGAAGTCATTTGCAAAACTACACAGATATGGCCTATATTGAATTGCCTGCCTTCCCAAAGGGAATGGGTGGGGAGGGAGGGATGGGGAGAATTTGGAACTTAAAGTTTTAGGAACAACTGTTGAGTATTGTTCTTGCTACTAGGAAATAAGAAATATAGTTAATGGGGAACAGAAAGTCATCTGGCCCTACAGGACAAAAGAGAAGATGGGGACAAGAGAAGGGGGGGATGATAGAAGAGAGGGCAGATTGCTGATAGGGAAAATTAGATTGTTTGGTGTATTGTGGTGGAGGGAGGGGATAAATGGGGAGAAAATTTGGAACCCAAAATTTTGTGAAAATGAATGCAAAAAGTTAAATATATAAATTTATATTAACATTAAAAAAAGAAAAAGAAAGAAATTAAGGAGTGGTCACTTAGGTAGGAGAGGAACCAAAAGAGAAGAGTGAAAATCCAGGAGCTGGTGATCAACTTGTCACATGCTGCAGAGAGATAAGAAGATGAGGATTAAGAACTGGCCATTCAATTTGACAGCTAAGATTGGATAATATCAGGATTGTGGAAAAGTTTAGGACAGTGAAAGGAAAAGAGGAAGTAGAGGCATCAGTTGTGAAATGCTTTTTCAAAGAGTTCAGTTGAGAGAAAGAAAGATAGAGGACACTAGATGGTGGACATCATAGGGTTGATTGAGCAATTTTTTTTTAAGAGAGGGTTAGATTTTGGCATGCTTGTAGAAAGGGGGGGAACATTTGAGCAACAACTGAGATGAGAGAGAAAGAGAAAGTAGGATGGTGATAAGGCCTTTGTGTGCAGGAAGAATGCCTCATCCTCAGATACTAGTGTGAAGGAGGAGATAGTGGAGGAACCAGTGTCAAGAGGGATATGAGATGAGGATGAGGGGGAGGAGGGAAGAAGAGGGCGCTCTTGGTAAATGACCCCAGTTTTTTCATAAGGTTATATTCTTATAACACAATTGACTAAAAGGTATAGAAAGTATATGATCCTGCTATGCTTTTTGTAGATTATGAAAAAGTACTCTTCTTTAAAGGCTCATCTTCAACAAAGTAGTTCCCTAGTATATCAGAATCAAGAAAGATTCCTTGCGGATGTTGTGAGAGAACTTTGCCCCAAAGCAGGCTATAGTTTGTCTTTGGGAATTGTGCAGTGTTTTTATGGCCATGGCACATGACTGTGAACAGTGGAATGCCACAGTTAATATACAGATTAACAAGCATTTATGAAGTGCTTGCTATGTGCCAAGGACTGTGCTAAACACTGGGAACACAAATAGAAGCCCAAAAAAAAGGCAGCCCCTGCCATCAAAGGTTTTCCGTGTTATTTGGGGAGAGGAATGAAGAAGAAAACCAGGAATTACAGTTGAGTCACCCAGAGAGTCATGAAGAAACATATGTGCATGATCAGCACAGGGCCTAGCATACAGTAAGCACTTAAATAATAAATGATATGATAAATAATAAATGTTTATGGATTGATTGATTGATTGGTTAAGCTGCAGTATATTGCCAGCAAAGAATTGCTCGGTATAAAAAGAATGTCAGCAGAAAATATATGATTAGTAAATATTCCTCTGCTATTATTCATAGAACATCAAGAGATCCACCATGGAGGGTGGAGACTGTGTGATAGGAGGTACACACACAAGACGGGCAGCTCGGTGGCACAGTGGGTAGAGTTCCAGGTCTGGAGTCTGTCGGGAAGACTCATCTTCCTGAGTTCAAATCTGGCCTCAGACACTTACTAGCCATATGACCCTGGGCAAGTCACCTCACTCTGTTTGTCTCAGTTTACTCATCTCTAAAATGAGCTGGAGAAGGAAATGGCCAACCACTCTGGTGTCCTTGCCAAGAAAACCTCAAATGGGATCATGAAGAGTCAGACAACTGAAACAACTGAACGACAACAAACACACAGAAGTAATAGAGTACAGCCTAGCACAAACAAGCTGCCATTTGTATCCTTGTAGAGGAAGGGGAAGGAAATAAGCATTTATTAAATGCCCATTATGTGCTAGGCACTGTGCTAAATATGCTTTAAAAATATTACCTGATTTGATCCTGGCAACAGCCCTGAGAAGTAGGTACTGGTGTTGTTATTTCCTCCATTTTACAGTTGAGGGGCCTGAGGCAGACAGAAGTAAAATTGCTTGCCAGGGACACCAGGAAGTACCTGAGACTGTTGGAATTCAGTTCTTCTTGACTCTAGGCCCAACACTATCCATGTAATTGCTGGAGGGAGCATACCCATATAAATTACATCATAGAGCTATCTGTTATCTCCAAACAAGGAATCATTAAGTGCTCACCGTATACCAGGCTCTGAAAATACAAATGACTGAACGAATACTTTTTTGCAAGGAGCTTATATACTAATGCAGAAAGCAAGCATTTCAGAGTTTACAGAGTAAGTACAAAAAAAAAATCCATTAGTTAAATTCAGAGCACTTGGGGGTGGGTGGTGGAACTAAAAGGCTTTATGTGGTAGGTGGTGTTGGATTTTGTGAGCTGATGATGAGGAAAGAGAGTATTTCCCTGTGTGAGGAATAGCTGAGGAAAAGGCACAGACATAGGAGATGGAGGGTTGTGTGAGAGTCGGGAGGAAAGCCAGTGTGACTGGATCCTAGAATATGAGAAAGAAGAGAATAGTGTTCAGTGTGGCCTTGTGCATCTTAGGTTCTTAAGAACTGTTGATGTATGAAATTTCGATAGTTTATATTTATACTTTTTATCTTGCACTAAACTCATACTTTTGCATTGGCATTCCATCAAATCTATAGAATTAGCATAGGGTATAAAATTTTAAGAGAAGTGATGTGTGTTAGATAAGAGATCTGGTTGGGGGAAGGAGGAAGAGTCAGGAAAACCCTTCCTCTGACGTACACCTTTTGTTTGACCATGGTTTAGTCATGTAACTTCTTAAGACAGCAAGTTACAGATAATGACAGCATCAGTGGACATAGTTTCCGCACCCAGGTGTTCCCAGTATTGATGAATTCACAAGTCCAAATCTCTCCCCTCCCACCAGAGTAATAGAATTGCAATTGCTGGATTCAAGGGGTATGTGTTTACTAGGAGTAATGAGTATTGGTGTGTTTAAAAGCTGCATTTTTATGAGAGGAAACTAAGTGATAGGTAGAGAGAGGAACTGAATTTAGCTGCAGCTAAATTAAAAACAAAAATAGTTTAAAAACAAATCAGCTGTTTAATTTTAGCATCTACTCAGATATGCATTCAAGCTGATTTTTTTTTTATCAAAATATAGCAACTTAAACATATTTTCCCCTTACATTAAGCTGATAGAGCAGCCTACAGGATGACAGTATCTCATTGCATGATTACTATCATTAGCAGCTTGTCACCTGTTATGGAGATATTCATTATTATTATTATTTTGTTGTTGTGTACCAGTAGAGTACTAAACATAGAAGATTCTAGCCCTACCCTAGAGGCTTGCTTTATAAGTCATAGAGACAAAACAGTTTGAAGATTAAAAACACCCACCAGGAAGGTAATTAAGCCATACAGGGGTGAGATGGTTTGCACAAGAGGGTTTTTGTGTTTCTTTTTGGAGGGAGTGGTTATGCATTTCATTTCACTTTCTTTTAATGAGAAGATAGCTAAAATGGTTTATATTTCTACCTTGGTATGACTATCCTTGCAGAAAATAGTCACTTTTTCATGGCAAAGGGCATAAGGCTAGAGAGGGGTGAACCCTTGGTCTGATCAGTCTTCCTTTAGGAACCAAAAAAGGGCTACTTAGGGTGCTGTTTGCTCCAGATATTGTTGGGAGACTGTTAGCATTAACAATATTCTTTCCCTCCTCCCCTTTTTCAAGAGTTTGAGCCATCAGTACTGTCTGAACACATCCCCAAAGTACTATCCAGATACTAAAGTGTATCTAAGAGGAAAGAGGAGGAGGTGTCACTGAGACAGTTCATTTTATAAGTCATTCCGAAATTTTCTATGAGAACATTCACTTAGTTTGAGCACCTGGTCATCATCATCATCAAACATTTTGGCACACCTTTATAATGCTTAATATGTTATAGCTGTACTTTAGATATAAAATTCTAATGTCAGAAAGTGAAGACTGTCTCTTAGGACCTCAGGGTTCTCTAAAGTCTAAATGAGGAACTTGAGTGTATCTGCTATCTCCTTATTCACAGCATAAATGTAAACAGAATGGAATACGTAAGTATTTCATGAAACTATCACATTTGAACCTTTAGAGAAGGCAGTTTTTAGTTGTTGCAGATAGGAGTTTTTCTGACTCATCTTGGGCAGGACATAATTTCTTTAGCACTGGAAAAGACTTTGTATCCTTGTGGTTCCATTGGTTATTTGTTAGTTGAAGAAAGAAATTAAGAGACATGACTAGTAGTTATATAGTTTTTGAGGCCCAGTTTTTTCTCCCTAACTCCTCCATCTTTCCGTTTTATAGCTCTACCTTATTTTCTATACCAAAGTTACGTAATATTTTTTTAAAAAATCAATGTCTTATCACAATGTTAAACTCCCAAATACCCAAACTGGTTATAAAAAGGAAAGATTATTGAGGACAAAATGTCATTTACAATGCAGAACACAATCTTCAGGAGACCTTATGCCCTTCGGTCAGCCAGGACAGATATATGTAAAGAAGGAAACTGATCCATTCTGTCCTTTTCTTAACTTAATAATAACAGTAAGAGGGAGAGAGGGTAATGGGCTCTTTAGTTTTTTTGACTGGCCATTTGCTTCTGAAGTTTATCCTATTTGATTGACGTTGACCACATCATAGACATTCCATGCCTATAGTTTTTCATAAAAGCCCATTAGTAGTTGACCAGACACTGATCATACAGTATCTCATTCTATTTTTGTTCCCCAACTCCTTAGAAGGACTTTTAATAATATTTTAAAGAGGTTGGTGGGAAAGATGAGGCTCTCCTTTTCCAGACCTGTTTACAAAGGTGAGAAAATATTTTTCACTTGTGTCTGATTAGAAGTCATGACATTTCAGAAGAAACTGGTATTTTTCTGCACCATATTTTTTAGTGTACAACCTTAAAAGCAACATGAAATGTTTCAGAGCCTAAGAGAAGGAAAATACATGGTAGATGGAAAAAAGTAATACATCAATAGGAAAGATAAAATTAAGTTGGTTTTATAAATATACTACTAACTGTAATTCAATTCTGGATCTGGTTCATTGTGTGCAGTAATCTGTCCAAGATACTTGGTAGACTGGTTTTCGTGAGGTATCTACATAGCCTAGGCAATAGGCATTCTCCATCCGCTTAAGTTTTTCTTGTGTGGATAATTAAGCCAAATTCTTTTGAGTGATCATGGCTCTAACTTAGAAAATTCTGCAATATCATCCTTAATGAGGAACATCTGGAATACCTTACTATCTCTAATGAGTCTTCCATTTGGATTTTATATGGAAAACTGTGACAGTAGAAAAACATATCTCTGAAAACACAATTATGCTTCACTTGATATTAGTAATCAGAGAGTCAGTTGATAAATACTAAGTACTCTACTATGTGCCAGCCACTGTGCTACATTAGGAATACAAAAAGAGGCAAAAAAAAGCATCCTTTACCTCAAGAAGCTGACAAACTAATAGGAAAGACAATGGTCAGGATATACAAACAAGCTATATAGAGAATAAATATAATAAAGAAGGCACTAGAATTAAGAATGGTTGGGAAAGAAAATGGGATTTTATTTGGGATTTAAAGTCAGGGAAACCAGTAGGCTTGTACTTAAAGTCAATGTGTAAAATCACCTCTTGTGGTCTCTTAGAGATTATTGTATGATTTTGATATGTGCACAGGAGATACCTTATTGGAAAAGAGTCTTTAAGATAGCATTTTATTCCACCAAAAGCAGTAAGAACCATATGATTGTGTGTGTGTATTTACCTTTTTCTTTAGTTATGTGACCCCAAAGATGATGTAGTACTACATAGTATAGCCTGCAATTTCCAGCATTTAGTGCTTTAAAGTTCATAGAATGCTTAACATATATTATCTGATTTGATCAGATATGTGTACTGTCATGAAATTTTTGTACAAATGGGACAGTTAGGCATGTAAGTTGATAGTTTTTTTGAAGTAACTTTTTCAATCAATTAGTCATCTTTTCCATCTCTCCCGCCCCAGTGTTGAAGAAGAAGAACAAAGCTGCTGTAATAAGCGTTCTGTTGTTGTTGGCTTGTGTCAGTCATGTCCAACTCCTTAGGACCCTTTTTGGGATTTTCTAGGCTGAGATATTAGAGAGGTTTGCCGTTGCCTTCTCCAGCTCATTTTACAGATGAGGAAAATGAGACAAAGAGGGGTAAATGACTTGTCCAAGGTCACACAGCTAGGGAGTGTCTTGGGCCAGATGCGAACTCAGATCTTCCTGCCTCCGGACCCAGCACTGTGTCTGTTACACCACATAGCTGGCCGTATTGTAAATATGTACCAGCAAGCGGACCAACAATCCTATATCCCTCCAAACTAATATCCACGCCTGTCCTCCCCGCCCCCCCCAAAACAACACCAGCAAAAATGTCTTCACCTCCATACTGTCCTTCCACTTTCTGCCATGAGGTGAGCGCTGTGGTTGGTCATTGCATTGATCGTGTTCTTGAGTCTTTCAGTATGTTTGTCTTTATAATAATATTATATGAATTTTTTTCTAGTTCTGCATTATTACACCCAGCATCTGTTCACACAGGTCTTCCCAAGTTTGTGGGAAACCGCCTTTATTTCTTTTCTTATAGCATAATAGTACTTTGTTGGTAATATACAGATTTGCTAATGATTTGTATGGATTTATTTTATGTGATACAACTTGGCTGACGTTGTTAATTTTTAGTTGATCTATGTGATTTTCTAAGTGATCATCATATTGTTTGCAAAAAGTGATAGTTTGGGGGGGTTTTTTGCCTCTGTTTTTCCCCTCAGTTTCTTTTTCTTGTCTAATCACTAAAGCTAGCATTTGTGGCAATATATCTAATAGTAATAGTGATAATGGACATCATTACTCTGCCTCAAACCTGCTATAAATGTCGTCCCTAGTTCCTGTTATTGTAAATGCTGACTCCTGCCTGGTTTTAGATAGTTGCTACTTATCATATTAAGAATATATCCACTTATTCCTATGTTTTATAGTGTTTCCAACTGCAATGACTGTTGTATCTTATTGAAAATTTTTGTATCTGTTGATTTAATAATATCATTTTTGGTGTTATTAATGTTGTCTCTTATGTTTAGTTTTCCCAGTAGTGAACCATTCTTACAAAACCAGTATAATAGCCTGGTTATCATGTCTTTATCTTTAATCTTTATAATACGTTGCTTACAGTCTGCCTGTTAAAATTATATTTAATGTTTTTGCATCAGTCTTCATTAGGAATATTGGTCTATAGTTTTCTTTCTCTGTTTTGACTCTTCCTGGTTTATATATTAAAAGTACATCCTAGGAGGAATTTTATAGGACCTCTTCTTTTCCTTTTTTTTCAAACAGCTTTTGGTATTTTATTTAATCATTCTTTTGGGTCAGTAGTTATTACTGTTTTTCTAATAACATTTTCCAGTTATAATAATGTCCGTGATTTTTGTGGATGTTGGGTATCTTCTTCTGAATGCTCTTCAGTGCCCTCAGCTTCCCCACTTCCAATGCAGACCCCCTTTTATATACTTAATTTGTTTCAATTTCTCTTCCTTTATTTTCTTGGGTACCATCCCAACTCTCATATATATAATACATTGGAGTCCAAAAGTACTACTTTTGCTCATTATTTTATATTCCTCTTTCCCAAAAGTAAATAATAAATAGGGTAGACTGCATTTGGGGAATTATGCAGTGCTTATAATGAACTTAGGCTTCTCCCTGTAGCACAAAAACTGTTCTTTTTAACAGCATAATTCTTCCAGTGATACTATATGATTATGAATCATAGACTCCCGAAGAATCAAATTTTGGGTCACTTAGAGGCTCTCAAGAGATCTACATGTTTCGGTATAACTAGGGGATGCTACAACTTGCCAAAGGAGACTCGAACTTGAGAAATCAGGTAGAAGATATCATCAAAGAGATGTATAATCATAAAGGAGGTGACTAGATTATGTAGTGAAAATTAACAGATTGTAGACTTGTGTGTTCCATTGGTACCTGACTGTTGTCAGAGATCTAGAGGAAGGTAACCATCATGTTGGTTAGCCTCCCTTCTAAAAGATATATAAGAAGATGGAAATAAGAATGCATGAATATATGCAGTCTGCACTGTTGGAGGGACTACTTATATTGATGATCATAGCAATCAGGGAAATCACAACTCATTGAAATTCATAGGATAAACTAGAATAAGAATGAATATGTGAAAAAAACATTACTATACACTATTTCCAGGGTATTTTGCTGGATAAAAATATATACATAGGAATTTTCAGCTTCAAATTCTCCCTGTAGTCCTTAGGGTGCACTGGCAAGGCAGTGTCAGTGAATCTTATTAACTATTTCCATTGATAAAACTGTATCTCTTTCTAATACTGAACTAGTTGAAAATGCCAAGTGTCTTGGTAGTGAGAACGTTTTTTCTGGATCTTCAGTAACCATGGCTGCTGGAAATGTGGAGGCCGTAACACCTCTAGAGGCCACTGTGCCATGTGGCATCTCCACAAGAATTACTTAGCTGGCTCCTGGTCCAGGTTAGAAATAAGACTAGTGGTTGGGAGAGGAGGTAATCCTTCTATTCCCAGTCTCTTTGGCTTACCTGCCCATCAGTGGCAGTTATTTAGCATTTAGTGTTACTGGTAATGGTAGTGGCACCTTTCTCCATAAAGGTAACAAAAGCTAAAGCTGCAACACAATGAAGAGAGAGAAATTTATTTCTCCAAGTCAAAATTTGGTCATTATAATTACATAGTATCCCTTTAGTCGTGTTCCATTTGTTTTGTCATTATGTATATTGTTTCCATCTTGGTTCTTCTTACTTGCTAAAGCAGTTCATATGTCTTCTCATGTTTTTCTGAATTCATTGTTTATATTCATTCATTGTACCTTTTAGTACAGTTATTATTTAATTATTATTAAAGTCATGTACCAAAATATATTTAGTGCTTCCCAAATTGGGAGGTATCTACCTTTGTTTCTAATTCTTTGCTACCATAAAAAAGTGCTGCTATGAATATTTTGGTATGTATGGGACCTTTCTGTCTCTCAGTGCCCTGACAGTGGAATCTCTGGGTCAGAGAGTGTAGACATTTGTCACTTTTTTAGTACAATTCCAAAATTGTCCTCTAGCACTAATTCACAACTTTACCAAAATGAGTATGATGTGAAACCTGACTTGTTTTGATCTGCATTTCTCTTATAATTCGGAATAGTCTTTCATATGATGGTTAATAACCTGCAGTTCTTAATTTTGGGAACTTTGTCCATATCCTTCAGGCACTTATCTATTGGGAAATAGTATTGCGTTTTATATATTTGTATGAATTCCATAAATGTCTTGGATGTCAGGCCCTTACAAATATTGAATGACTAATGATCTCTTAATACTTGATTACCTTTTTCAGTCGCTCTTTTTTGACTTCTCTGCAGCTGAGATTCATTTGACCAATTCTCATTCAACTCAGGTGATACTTTCTATAGGAAACCTTTCCTGATGGATCTTTCTAGTAGTTTGAGCTTTCTTTCTTCCCTCATTATCTCGTATTTAGTGTAATTGCTGTCTCACAAGTAGCACATAAGTTCCTTGAGGACTGAGACTACTTTTCCTAAAGTTCCAGAGGTGGGGAACCTGCCACCTTGAGGCCACATGTGGCCTTATATGTCCTTGGGTGCAACATTTTGACTGAGTCCAAGTTTTACAAAACAAATCCTTTGATTAAGTGGATTTGTTATGTGAAGTTTGAATTCAGTCAAAGGCCACCTTTGAGGACCTAGAGGGCCACATGTGGACTCAAGGCATAGGTCCCCCATCCTTGTGACCTAAACTCTAGCACAGTGCCTTGCACGTAATCATTTCCTTTATGTTCGTTTTTTAAAAGTTAGATGCTTTCATTTTTATAAAGTCTTTATTTTCACTTCTTTTCTTCCTCTCTTATAGTGAGCTATCTCATGTATCCCATCCACTCAGCATTTAGCACAGTGCCTGACACATAATAGGAGCTTATTGTATATATATTATACATATATGTATATGATTATATGTTGTTACGTATTTATTATATATGTATGTATATGACTGTCTGCAATGTTTTATGCCTGTGGTGGACCTCCCTCAACTTTTGCAGAGTTGCATATTAAGTTTCCTAAGTTTTTAATTTATTCAAAACCCTTATTAATTCTATGAAGAAAGAAAATGAGGATTTAGTGTTTTTTACAGGATAACACATAGGGTAGGAGAGCCAGGATTTAGATTTGAGGTTTTTTGATCCAGATCTAGTGATAATAATCTTGCCATGATAACAGTGCAGATAAGGTAATATAACCTTTCTGCAATTCGAATGTTATTTTAACTATGCAAAAAATAACAAAAATACCTGTGACCTCTCCATTAAATGTTCTTTGAAATCCTAGGGCCCCTCCATCAGAAGGTGTTAAGTTCATTTGGAAGGAAGAGGATGAATTAGTTTTCATTACTGATAAATTTTTAAAACTACTATTAAACACCAATGCTCTAGCCACAAATTATTCTTCCTAAAAACTCTTTAGTCAGATAACACAGGAGTGTGTTTGACTTAATATGTGTATCCCATACACTCCTCTAATTTTCCCTTTGTTCAAAGAATGGAAGGATATGTACTTAAACAAGGCAAGTATAACAGCATCCTCATTACCAGAATAATATTGTCACTTAAACTTGAAGTTTACTGTGTATATTCTTCTTTGGCATCTGCTTTTTTTTATTCTCTTCAAGTAGTGTACTTCAAATAGTCTCTTCAAATAGTTCTTCTGTAAATCAGTAAATATTTATTCGATACCCACTCTGTGCCAGGCACCATGTTAAGCACTGGGGTTACAGAGGCAAAAGGCAGCCTTTGCCCTCAGTGAGTGAACTTGCTTTATAATGTGTCACATCAGACATACAGTTAGGCTTTTCCCCCAATTTTTTGCTTTTACAAATAGTGCCCTTATGAGTATTTTTGTACAGGTCTTTTTTTCCCATCTGTAACTCCCTTGAGATAGAAACTTAATACTGGGATCACTGCTTTAATGGGTATGAGTAATCTGGTATTTTTTAATGTATAATTCCATGTTGCTTCCCAGAACAATCAGTCCCGAGCAATCCTCCACCAACAGTGCATTAATACACTTATTCCCCCAAAGTACCATCAACATTGGATTTTTTTTCTTTTATCATCTTTTCCAGTTTTATGACTGTAAATTTTAATCTTAATATGCATATCTGAGGTTTGTAATTTTGAAAAGCTTTTCCTTGTGAAAACTGCTTTCTTTGACCACTTATCTATTGAGGAATGAAATTAAGTCTTATTTATTTATATCAGTTCTCTTTAAATTTTGGGGGCTGGACTATTAAAGAGATTTGGAAGCAGCAGCTAGACAGGAGGGGTTGGTGGTTCAAATCCGTGGTTTCAGTGGTGGAGCATAATCCCAGTGAGAAGAGTCCCTCCCTCAGATGCAGGTTGGCAGGTGTGTACCCAAGGTCACACAGCCAGTGTGCGTCACAGGCTCATCAGACTGACCGTGAAGTCTGCTCTCTCCCCTACACCACCTGCTGCTCCTCAGATGTTTAATGCAGAGATCCCCCCCATCTCTGTCAGTAGTGTTTACTTTAGCTATGCTGTTTTCAAATATGAATTAGCTTTTTCATGTAATTATAATTGCTTTGTCTTTTATTATTTATTTGCTCTGTTTCACTACTGGTGAAGAATTTTTGTCCTGTCTAGTTATAAAAGATACAACCTTCATAGCTTTATGTAAAATTAGCCATTGTTACCCAGGAAGCTTTATGTTTCTAAGTGATAGAAAACAGGTGTATACATGAGTAAGCTCTCTTGTAAAAGCTTGTGGTAGTTAAACAGTAACTGTTAAAGTCTTCTTGAAGACTACAGTTGCCTTTTTGACCTAAAAACAGCAACAAATAAGAGGATACTCAACCTGTCACAGTCATAGGACTTGAGTTGGAGGAGATCTCAATAATAGCTTATTTTATATAGTACTTAAAAGTTCTTAAAACACTCTGTTTCGTTGGATTTTATCTTAGATGTCTTATCTAGGCTTTTCCATCCTCACTTCCCTTTTCTTATAGCCCCAAACCTCCAATCTCTCCATTATAATAGAAGCCCAGAATTTGGATTTGAACCTTGGTCTTCTGAGTCCAGTTCTGGTGTTCTTTCTACTACACAATTCCTGCCAGCCGTGGTTTCGGTACTGTTCTGTCTTGTGAGGTCTTGTTCTAGGAACAAAAGATTCTTGGGTACATGTATCTCATAGGCATGTATCATGGGGTCATGATTGCATCTGCCATTTGTAGTTTAAAGAAGATCCAAAGAAGACACCTTTCTGAGAGGATGGCATTGGGAAGACTCAGAATAAGAGAGGATTTGAAGATCTGAAGGAGGAAAAGTATGGCTCACTGAAACAAGAGACTGTTAAGCATGTGCATTAAAGTGGATTTGGAGGGAGGGGGTAAGAGACTTACCAAATTTTTGAGAGAGATAAGTGAAGGAATTCATTGGAGTGGGAGGAAAAGAGGACCCTAAGGTGGTAGTAGTTTGTGTTCTAATGACAGTAGCAGAAAGAGGGCCAGGAAGAGTTGTGTCAAGCCTTACCCCAGACAGATATTCTCTGTGAGATCATTTTGTGATACTGGGTAACTTCATTTAACTTTTCAGTGCCCCAGGCAATTTTCTAGCCTTAAAGCTAGGAAGGAATTGCTCACCTGTATTAGTGGAAGGAGTTTCTGCATTGGAAGATTAATTGTAGTCAAGGTACTCTTTACCCCTTTAACCTGTCAATTAAAGCCTTGCAATACAGGCTTGTGGGTGATATCTTAGTCATTTTCCTTACTAGAAATACCATTAAACTGCAGTATATTAGGTAATAGCAAATAGGTAACTTATCAAGGTTCCCAACATTTTGTCTAGACTTGCATTATTTTGAGGCATGGAAGGAAAAAGGGGACTTAGGTTGATTAAACCTGCCTAAATTTCTGTGGCTGGGAGGGCACTTTGAATAGCAGAATTCTTTTCTTTTATGCCTTTGGGATGTGAAACTTGAGCACTCCTATGCTCTCCTTTGACCATATTCAGCCTCTAGCCTCATGATAGCATCAGTCAGTATGTTCCTAGTACAGAATGTGGCAGCTCTTTGGCTTTTCCTGTATTTGATCCTTTGGTGAAGCCATAGTCCTTTGTTTCTTGTGTCAAGCCATTGCCACCAAAGCAGCCTGCAGAATTCACATTTAGCTGGAGTAGGAGGGGAGCCATGATGGGCTATGAGGAGGAAAGCCCTGCTTCAAAGTTTTTAAACACATCTTTTAGGTATATGTTTACTTGTCTTCTGAAGAGCAGAGATCATCTTGTCTCATGGCACCAGTGTGCTTTGGTGCTCTTTATGTCTTACCACAAAACAAAACAAAAGGCTAACACCCTTAAAAAGAGCCAGCCTCTGTGTCCTACAGTTGCAAAATACAGTGGATGGTAGAATGATACATAAGACATCAGAAAACTTGTCCTTTGATTACATTGGGTAGGACACCATGTATTCCAGCTGTCCAGGAGTATCCCCAAGACAGCAGAGTCTGTGCCTATCTGGCTAATTAAGAGGAATTGCAAAGCACCTCAGGTATCCCCTACTAATGTTTCTGACCCCAGCAAAGGAAGAACAGATTGTAGGGCTTAGCAGGCAGCAAGAGTTAGAAGCTATTATCACAGTTTTGTGATTTCCTCAGAAAGACTTTCAAAATTCCCTGGGAAGCACACTCCTCAAATATATTTATTAGCAAGAGAGATCCAGAAAAATAGGATGCCCTTCCTCCCTCCCTCCTCCCTCAAGGGGGGAAAATGATTAATGTTTAAAGTAACACTGCCTAGCAGTTTGAGAATACCTGACCTTTAAAATAGTTGTGATATAGGACATGGCATCTTAGGATCCAATTACTAGTGTTTGAAGCCAAACCTATCACCATATCATCTGTTTAATGAAAAGAGGCAGCTTTTTCCATAGAGTGTTGAGGCCTCTCCCATTCCAAAGACTTAACTCTTTTTCCTGCCTATATCATGGAAGTTAACAAACATATTATTCCTAAATTGAGATATGTTCATTTGGAGACATTAGGAAGATATTGATGGTAGGGGCTGGGGGAAATCCCTATTTGACAAAAATGAAAAGTAAAAAATGGATAATGAAGGTGTTTTCTTCCTGAAGAATTTTGTAATAGAGTGTAAAAATGCTAGAAAGGCCATGAATCTAATCCCTGCATATATTTTGTAAACCAAGCAAACATAAGAAGACAGAACAGAAAGAAAATGCCTATAAAACAGAATTTTTGAAGTCTCCTTTATCAGTTTTTTCAGTGAGTGTCTTTTTCTTCATGGACAGAGGTTTTAACAGCTTCAGCTTCTTTTAAATGGTCTGAGGAGATACAGCAGTGATGTGTGAGGGTTCATTAATTATTGCTCTTACTGATGTTTGCACAGGCAGTCAGGATCATAAATGTCAATCTGTCAAGAGACTGTGATAGGTTCTAAAAAAACTGATTGAGTGCCTCAAAAGCTGTCATCGAGCCCAAGATTAAACAGATTCATCTTCTTTCTTAGAAGTAAGGAGAAGGAAACGGGGAAGGGCGCAGAGGAGGACTTTCTTTCTGTTGTTGTCACTGGGCTTCTCCCACACTCATTTTTCTGAACTGTGAGTGCTGGCTTGTATGGAGGCTAACAGCCCACCTGAGATGTCAGGCAGGCCGCAGCAGTGGTTAGCAGTCCCAGGTGTATGCAGGCGCCAACTCCAGCACTGACAGGAAATTAAGAGAGATTGAGATCCAAATCTGACAGGCCTGACACAATTTATTTGGGAATTTGGGAGGGAAAACATGAGTAATAAAGACAAGAACAGTGACAGTAAGGAACAAATGTGAATTTCTGTTGAAGACAAAACAGAGTTTTAAAGGAAGTGACTGTTGTCTTCACACAAGGTTTCAAGTTAAATTGTTTCCAAATCATGAGCCTTCGAACATTTTTCTGAGTTTAGCTGGAAAACTATAATTAGAAAAAGCATCTTCTGAAGAGAATACATTTTTTTTTAAATTACTATATTTGTCTATCACCAGTTTAAGAGAGAAATTGCAGTCAAGATATAAGGGTTGGAGGAGTTGGAGAAAACCATAAATAGGTCAAGACTTGTTATTTTCTATCATGTTGTTCTTGCTTATTCCTTTCTTTTGATGAGGATCTGATGTCTTTCCCATTCAATTAAGCATTAGTCAGGAAAATGGAGAGGGATGTGTACTAAGGTCAATTTATTTTTGTGTGGGATCAGGATATCTTTGTGAATAGGTGATTTCGTTGATGGGACTAGTCCCTCTGCATACAGATAGGATGTATTTTTGTGGCCAGATGTTATCTACGAAAGGGTATGTTTGAGAATTTGCTATGTTTAGATCTCTGTGAAAAGCACTGATAATTCCTGGTTATGGAAGAATTTTTTAGCCTTTTTCTGCAGGGCTTGCTATGACTAATGAGCATGCTCCTCAGGACTTGTTTCTTCCCACAGTCAGAGCTGTGTAGGAGGAACTGAAGTTCACCTTCTTCTTTTTAGGCTTCTCCGTATATGTATGTATATTACTGCTACAAGTACACATTCTGGTCATTCCTTTTCCCTTCCCCATTTTGTTGCTCAAGTAATTGACAGTAACCAGAGTGGAATTTGTGAGCAAAACTCCAAAACCCTCTAAATTTATTCTGGTCTGACAAAAAAGAAGGAGATAATTCCTTTAGTTTTATCCAGAGAAAAAGATAATTCATTCTTTAATATTATCTAGTTTTGGTTTGGGTTTGGTTTTTGTCTTTTCCATCTTTTAGTCCTTTTCTAAATGGCATGAAATTTGTAATTGAATAGTTGAATTATTTAGCCCATTAACGTGCAATTAGAAGCCCTTGTACTAGACATCTGTTTTTCTTATTTAGGCAACCTACCTCATGACATATAGTATCATTAACTAATTAGCAGAAGAGATCTGAATTTCTTTTGCAAGCATAATGATCATGCAGACCACTATTTATTTCATTAACTTCTAATTAAAACGCTAAGTTGAATGATGAGAAAATGCCAAAGATTGGCTTACTTTTCTGAAAAATCATCTGTGATGGTCACCTTTAGTAGTAGTATGTGAAGTTTTTACAAAGTCTATATAAATCATTTTTATCTTGTTATTTCCAGTAGGGGGCATTAGAGGTCACTAGCATTCAGTTCATAGAAAACCTACTAAGTGAAAGTATTCCAGGATAGAAATTTTGTGACAACCCCCTCCCCCCAAAAAAAAGTTTCTCCAAAGTTTAGCAAGTAAAATGGCACTTTGATGTTTTGAGAGTATTTTCCTGGTTTAATAGAGTATGAACAGTTTTAGTCAATGGCACATCATTTGTTATCAAAATTTTCTTTTTTTTTTAATGTATTTATTTTTAATTTTCAACATTCATTTCCACAAGATTTTGAGTTCTAAATTTTCTCCCCATCTCTCCCCTTCTCCCACCCCAAGATGCCGTGAATTCTGATTACCCCTTCCCCCAATCTGCTCTCCCTTCTATCACATCCCTCCCTTCTCTTATCCTCATCTTCTCTTTTTTCTTGTAGGGCAAAGTAGATTTCTATACCCCATTATCTGTATTTCTTATTTCCCAGTTGGCATGCAAAAACAATTCTCTACATTCATTCCTAAAACTTTGAGTTCCAACTTCTCTCCCTTCCTCCCTCCCTACCCATCCGCACTAAGAAGGCAAGCAATTCAATGTAGGCTATACATGTGTTAGTTATACAAAAGACTTCAACAGTAGTCACGTTGTGAAAGACTATTTCCCTCCATCCTATCCTGCTCCCTATTTATTCTCTTTTTTGACCTTGTCCTCCCCAAAAGTGTTTACTTCCAATTACTCTCTCCTCTCATTTGCCCTCTCCCTTTTATCCTCCCTACACTCCACTTATCCCCTTCTCCCCTACTTTCCTGTAGTGTAAGATAGATTTTCATACCCAATTGAGTGTGCATGTTATTGCCTCCTTTAAGCCAGATGTGATGAGAGTAAGCTTCACTTTTGCCCTCACACTTCCCCTCTTTTCCCCTCCATTAAAAAAGTTTTTTCTTACCTTTTTTATGAGAGATAATTTACCCCATTCCATTACTCCTTTCTCCCAATATATTCCTCTCTCATCCCTTAATTTTATTTTTTTAGATATCATCTCTTCCTATTCAACTCATCCTATTCTCTCTGTCTGTATGTATATAATTAATCTCTCCAACTAAACAAATAATGAGAGATGTCTCAAGAGTTAGAAATATTATCTTCCCATGTAGGAATGTAAACAGTTCAACTACAGTAAGTCCCTTATGATTTCTCTTTCCTGTTTACCTTTTCATGATTCTCTTGATTCTTGTGTTTGAAAGTCAGATTTTCTGTTCAGCTCTGATCTTTTCATCAAAAATGCTTGAAAGTTTTTCCACTTACTTAGATCTGACTGTAGGTCTACAAAAATGTGCATGTCTTTTGACCCAGAAATACAGCTTCTACAACTATATCCCCAAGAGATCATAAAAATGGGACAGGGTCCTACATGTACAAAAATATTTATAGCAGCACTCTTTGTGGAGGCCAAAAACTGGAAATCAAGGGGATGCCCATCAATTGGGGAATGGCTGGATAAATTATGGTATATGAATGTTAATGGAATACTATTATGCTGTAAGAAATGATGAACAGGAAGACTTCAGAAAGGCCTGGAAAGACTTCTGTGATATGATGCTGAGTGAAAGGAGCAGAACCAGGAAAACTTTGTACACAGCAACAACCACGGGTGTGCGAGGATTTTTTCTGATAGACTTAGAACTTCATTGCAGTGCAAGGACTTAAAAAATTCCCAGTGGTTTTTTAAGGCAAAATGCCTTCCACATCCAGAGAAAGAACAATGAAATTCAATTACAGAATGTAGCAGAACATTTTTTTTGCATTACATTTTGGTTTGTTATATGATTTCTCTCATTCCTTTTAATTCTTCTATGCAACATAACTATGGTGAAAATGTATTTAATAGGAATGTACTGTAAAACCTATATACAATTGTATGCCATCTCAGGAAAAGGGGGAGGGAGGGAAAAAAATCTAAGTTATATGGTAGTGATTGTAGAACACTGAAAATTTTTTAAAAAAATGCTTGAAAGTCCTCTTTTTCATTGAATGACCATTTTTCCCCCTGAAGTATTATACTCAGTTTTGTTGGGTAGGTGATTCTTGGTTTTAATCCTAGTTCCTTTGATTTCTGAAATATCATATTCCAAGCTCTTCAGTCCCTTACTGTAGAAGCTGCTGGATCTTGTATTATCCTGATTGTATTTCCACAATATTCAAATTGTTTCTTTCTGGCTGCTTACAGTATTTTCTCCTTGACTTGGGAACTCTGGAATTTGGCTACAATATTCCTAGGAGTTTTTATTTTTGGATCTTTTTCAAGAGGTGATCAGTGGATTGTTTCAATATTTATTTTGCCTTCTGGTTCTAGAATATCAGGGCAGTTTTCCTTGATTTTTTTCATCATGACTTTCAGGTAGCCCCATGATTTTTAAATTGTCTCTCCTGGATCTATTTTCCAAGTCAGTTGTTTTTCCAATGAGATATTTCACATTGGCTTCAATTTTTTCTTTCTTTTGGTTTTGTTTTGTAATTTCTTGATTTCTCATAAAGTCATTAGCTTCCATCTACTTCACTCCAATTTTTAAAGAACTATTTTCTTCAGTGAGCTTTTGAACTTCCTTTTCCATTGGGCTGATTCTGCTTTTTAAAGCATTCTTCTCATTGATTTTTTTGGACCTCTTTTTCCAGTTGAGTTAGCCTATTTTTCAAGGTGTTATTTTCTTCAGCATTTTTTTGGGTCTCCTTTAGCAAGCTGTTGACTCACTTTTCATGATTTTCTTTCAACACTCATTTCTCTTCCTAATTTTTCCTCCACCTCTTTTACTTGATTTGCAAAATATTTGTTGAACTCTTCCATGGCCTGAGACGATTGCATGTTTATTTTGGAGGTTTGGGATGCAGAAGCCCTGACTTTTATGGCTTCCTTTAATGGTATGCTTTGTTTTTCCTCACCCAAAAGGATAGAGGAAAATAACTTCACCAAGAAAGTAACCTTCTATAGTCTTATTTTTTTTCCATTTTTTGGGCATTTTCCCAGCCAGTTACTTGACTTTTGAGTCCTTTATCAAGTGGGGGATATACTCTAGGGACCTGTAAGTTCTCAGTTCCTTCTAGGTGCAACATTCAAGGGAGAGGTGTTTACTCTTCTTTTGTCCTGCACTCTAGTCTGGGAGCAACCACAAGTTTTTCTGCCCAGGATCTGCCAGTAGGCTTCCCCTTTCCACAACTGCCTACAGTTCCACCATGCTAGTGTTTCTCTTCACCCCAAAGACTGCTGCTCAGGGCTGAGATCCAGATCAGCTGTTCGATTCCCCCAGGATCTTTAGGCTGAGAACTTCAAAAGGAGACGCTGCTGCCCTGGGGCTGAGGCCGGGCCAGGGCCAGACCCTGCTAACTTCTTACATAGGTGTAAGAGCTTTCTTACTGACCTTTGAAACTGTCTTTGGCATTTGTGGGTTGAGGAATCTGGGAACTGCAGCTGCTGCCCATGATTCTGCACAGTGCAACCAAGGTCAGGCTGCACTGCGCTCCTCTCCAAGACTGCTGTGATAGACCTTTCCTGTTGGCCTTCCAGGCTGTCTTGGGCTGAAAATCTATTTGAACTCTGTTGTTTTGTGTCTTTTGCTGCTCTAGAATTTGTTTAGAGTCATTTTTTACTGGTATTTTATGGGTTTTGGGGGTAGAGCTAGAGCAGGACTGTCCTTCTACTCTGCCATCTTAGCTCCATGCCCCTCCACCCCCCAGATTTTCAACATCTACTTTTCATATGCTTGGACACCTTTTAGTGCCAGCCTTTGGTTTCAGGCTTAGCATTATAATTGTCAGGAGTGATGAGAACCAGATTTAAGACCTGTTCAGAGGACAATTAGTACAGCTATAAACTCTGAGGTGGTGTTGGAAGCCCTTGCCCATCTGTTTTGTGCTAAGTTAACTGTATACAACCTAAGTGTGATTATCTCTGTCCTACTTATGAAATAAAAATGGAAAAGTTCAACATAGAGCCATGTTATCATATTTCTAGTGGGCTTATTAGGTAGTAGCCTAAGAAGGGTGGGAAAGCAGCAAGATTAGACTGGCCCATTTTCTCCTTCCTATAGTTGATTTCTTGGCCTTCATCATTCTGAAGATTGTCTTAGGACATAAAGGCAGTTAGATGTCACATTGGGTACCTTAAGTTGAGTTTTATGGAACCACTGCTTTTGAAAACAAGGAGAAAATGTGGCTAGCTAGCAGACCATATGAGAAACACCAGAGGGGTTTTTAGTTCAAATTCAATTGTTTTCAGTGCACATACATCCTAACAAAGATAATGTAGTCAGAGAATGAATAAGATCATGCTTTTTAAATTTAGAACAAGGAAAGAAAAGTTTTACTGTACCCATTCTCCATCTTGTTCAGGCACTCCTCCCTCCCCCAGGGGAAATGATTATAGTGTGTTCCAGATTTAGATCTTCATCTCAGAACACATTTTTCCTTTCCTCCATAATTTATTCTTCTGTTTTATGAAAGCATATCTAAGTAAGGTTATTAATACAAATGGCACCATTGCCAGTTTGTGAAAAAGAGGCCCCCTGGAGAGCAGTGTTGGATATATATGATGAGTCCTGTTTGGCTGGGTGCTCTGTAATCATTTACATTTGGATTGTTGTCCTCAGACGAAGGAAAGGAGGCTTGTAAGGTGGCAGCCTCAGCCACATCAACAGCTAGGCATCCTTACTTGGACCCACGACAGCTCTCTTCATAAGTCGGGAAACAGGCTGAACTTGCTTTCAATAATTTTCTTCAGAGGCCTGTTGTGTTGGTTTGTATTGAAGGGGAAATTTCATATATCATGGGAAGAACTAAATGAGATTTTAGAAATAGTTTATGTTGCTGAGAATGTTGCGTTCTCCTTTGTCAGTGCCAGTTACGACAGGGCTAAAGAAGTATCTGCATGATGCTCCAGGCCCGCACAACCGTGGCCCATGGGCTGATGGCTGCTTGCAGTAGGCCAGAGGATTTCCTCTCTGTACAAAGGATGTTTTCCCCTCCTTTTCTCATGGTCCTCCTGAAATTCCTTGACACATTGCAGGCAGCCCGCAGGCCATGGCTATGCAGGTCTGCAGTACTCAGCGCTTAGCATGGAGGAGTTTACTTTAGAAGAGGGTGGGAAAGAAACAGCAGGTGTTAAACCACCCTCATGTAAGAAAGTTCTTAGTGTGGATGACTCATCGAAAGAGGCCTTGAACTGGACAGATGAGGAGTTCTCAATTATTCTTCTCTCTGTTTTATACAGGCAGTGGGCAACATCACCTTGTTAATAAATAGGTTTGCAGTAGGGGTTATGTAATTTGGTAAATCATGCTACCTTTGCCTAGGTGACTCGGGTGATGTTTGTAGCCTGCATGGGTAATGAACATTTTTGCATTTTAATTTGTTTAAGGCTAAAAAACAATACTTGTATAGTCTGTGTTGTCAGCAGCCTCCGTGGTGTTGGTCCAGCAACGGCTACTGCTGCTAGTGTCGTAACACTGGTATTACTTGTGTCTCTCTTTTTCCATGGTAAACTTCCTCTTTAACATGTGAGATACACATACCTTCTTCATCCCTAAGGATTTGCTGATTTCAGGTTTATCAGAGCAGCTCTGCCACAGTGAGAGTAAATGTAAAATTCCCAATTACTGTGAAGCATTACTGCCAAATGTATCATCATTTGCATACAGTAGAAACATCTGACTTAGTATTATTTAACTAGGAAGGAAGGCGAACGGTTAGAAACTGTTCTGTCATGCTGGACTCTTCATGACCCCATTTGGGGTTTTCTTGGCAAAGATACTGGAGTGGTTTGCCATTTCCTTCTCCAGCTCATTTTGCAGATGAGGAAACTGAGATAAACAGGATTAAGTGACTTGCCCAGGGTCACATAGCTAGCAAGTGTCTGAAGCTGGATTTGATCTCAGAAAGATGAGTCTTCCTGACTCTAGACTCTGCACACACTACTTCACCAACTAGTTCTCCAAGTGGAAAGTGAATCAACAACAAAAAGAGTTTAATGAGTAGCATTTAAGTCAAGAGACCTGGGGTTTAAATTACAACTGTGGTAGTAAGCCACGGTCTCTTGAGATATTCCCTATCTTCACCTGTAAGATTACGGAGTTGTTGTGTGAGTGAAATGCTTGGTAGACTTTGTAAACGTGGTTAACATGTGTGAGTTTTTGGTGGTATCATCACTGATGAAATATTTGTGGGGTACGAGGAGTGACACCAAGCAAGGCATTGTGCTGGAACTTTGAGGTGTATAGGGATGTATAAAATATGGTCCCCTGCCATCTAGACTAACAAAGTTTATATAGGAAAAGAGTACTTAATAACTAGATCTTGAGAACCAAATGAGTAGCACACAACAAGTGGTGAAGGTATTGTGATGGAGTGGGGTGTGGGGGTAGGAACAGGTGGGGAGAGTGGCAGCTTTTGGTTACTCCTTGCTAGGAATTTTCCAATTTCCAAGTAGAGATCTGACTAAATAATAATAAATTTTGTTCCAGTTTTTTGACCTTGAGACTCTATTTAAGGCCCACCCCACCCCCGAAAAAAAGCCTAGAGATAACGTTTACCATGAGGTTGAATAGTGAAATTAGATCATGTGAGACTCCTATGCATCTTTTATAACCTTGACACCTAGAAATCCTGCCTACTGAATTCTGAGTACAGCCTGGGAGAGAACCCTAGCAATGCCTTAATTTTCTCACCCGCCTCACTGGCCAGGGCTTAACGTTGTCTCCACATCTGTGTTCTGAGCAGATTCACAGTCTGAGAGTGAGGCTTCCCCAGTGAAGCGACCAAGGCTACTGGACAGCAATGACCGACCTGAGGAAACCAGCCGTTCTAAACAGAAAAGTCGGCGCCGCTGCTTCCAGTGCCAGACAAAACTCGAGCTTGTCCAGCAAGAACTGGGATCATGTCGCTGTGGTGAGTGTCTTCCTCCTTCAGTGTGTGGTGGGAGCCAAGGCTTTATTGAGGGTGAATGTTATCAGCCCCTTGGAACTAAGCAAACATGGATCCTGAACGAGAAATGTTGCTAAAAAAGTAAGAACTAAGGCACTGTCCTTGCTCTGCAGTACAAGCCTTCCAAATGTCATTTCTAGAGATTGGGGCCAATGTTCAGCTTATCAGCTGTGTGTCTCACAGCCCTCCGGGTGCAGACACACTGTTGGATGCCCAGCTTCACCTGTAAGAACTCATATTAGTAGATTGTTTTCTCCTTCCTCAAAGTCCTGATCCTTCCACATAGAGTACAGAACTCACAGACAGACTTTTTCTAATAGGAATTTTTCCTTTGTTGATTTCTTATTGGTTTGTCATTATGAATACCACCCTAGTCCCACAGTCACCATGGCTCCCAAATTGACTTGAATAATGTCTCAGCATATTTTTTTTTAAGAAAAGCTGTACAAACAGAGCCAAAGCCTGATAGAAAATAAACTAGACCTAAAAAAAAAGGACCATGCTAGAGGTCATTGAAGACCTTTAATAGAAATGAGAAATGTGACTTCTAGCATTTATAGTTTTATTCTTCAAGCCTTTTTAAGTTGTGCCATTGCAGGGACCATCTCCAAAGTGAAGGTGATGGCAGGTGTATCTACTCAGCAGCTAATTAAAATTTCAGTGAACTGACAGGTTTTTCTATTTAAAGACTGCTTTAGAGATTTCTGGGGTTTTGTGTTTTGTTTTTAAAATTCATTGTTGCCTACCTCAACTTATATAAGTGACTTTAAATTTGTGGTACTTAACTACTGATAACTGCTCCCTATTCTGCACACTACCAGATTTTCTTCCTACTATCAATATGGAGAAAGTTGAGTTGGAGTTCTTTCATTTAGAAACAAACCTTTAAAAGAACAGTGAATGCTATCATCTATCCATATATAGGAAATCAAATGGGTTAGGGTCAGGTTACTTAATTTAAATAGACAATTTCTCCCCCAAATTGCTTTCAAAGAAAAGTTTTATTAGAAATATTAGTATTTTTCTAGTGTACTTTGAAGTTTCCTCACACCTCAAAAATATTTTTTAAATATTCTTTTGCTTTGGGATGTGCATGCGTGTGTACATGTGTGTACTCTAGAGTATAATGCCAACTCCTTATAATTACCACAAGAAAATGTATAAGAAACTTTATGTCTTACCATAGCAGTACAAAACTTAGATTCATCTTCTCCCTCTGGCCACATATATCATGTCACATAAGGGCAAAAATCTGCTAGTTACAGTATTTTAGAACAACTTATTTCTCAGGGTCTGGTTTTATTTCCTGCTTTTGAAACATCTGACTCCTAACCAGAGCTACAGGAGATGAGGCTGTCCCAGCCCTGGCTATTAAAAGCCTCATACCTATTCTGTGAGAAAATCAGCTTTATCCTTTTCCTTCTCCCTCTGCTTGAGAAGTATAGTGGTAGAAGCTGTAAGGGTCGCTCCTTTGCTGTCCTTCAGCAGAAAGCGCCTCCCGGTGTAAACTTCCAAAGAATTAAATTATGGTGACAGTTCAACTTACAACATTGCTTTAAAATACAAAAATGACCAAGTGACTAGATCATGTTTCTGCTTATATTGTTTGTTCAGGAGATTGCCAGGCATTGCTAATGATAGAGCGGGTAAAACTAGTTGTTGGGTCGTTAGTTATAGGGGTAGCTATTCTGACTGAATCTCATGTGTTCTAAAGAAACCTTGACTTCTCTGCTCAGGCAAGACTGTGAAAGGCAGTAGACCTCAGCCTCTTCATAGAGAAAATACCAGTTCCCACTGCATTACCTGTTGTGCTTCCATCCACAACCCTGAACAATTCTCTCCAGCTGTAGCTTTGTAAAAATTCTTATTCTAAGAAAATAAGTCAGTCAGCCACAGGCTTGTACGCATGGAGCTATGTAAAGAGAATCTAAAGTTACAAAGACCCTTCCACAAGGAATTGTACAATCTGAGTGCAGAGTAACACAAACCAAGGGGATCTGAATTGTAGTCAGAAGGTAGCTTTGGTTTGTGTACTAGGTTCAAGTCTCACCTCTGACCCAAACTGGACTTATGACCATAGGCAAGTCACTTCATGTCCACCCAGTCAACTCCGTAAGACTGGATGTAGCAGAGGTGCCAACCCACATTGATTAAGGGGATTTCCTCACCAGGAAGTTCCCTATAGCAGTGAAATCATAGATCTAGTCTCTGTCCCTATAGGAGGAGGGGAGAGGTGGCACTTGATAACTATTTAGTCGGTTTTTTAATTTTTTTAATTAAATTTTATTTCATTTTCAAATGATCTGCCTTCCCTCCCTCTAATTTCTACCTCCTCTCCCCCACAATGAGAAAACAAGAAAAACCAAACCCCTTAACTATTAGTTTTACAATTGAATCCCTATAAATGGGAAAGTAGGCAGGCTAAGAGAATTAAAGACTAGGTTACCTGGTCCAGGAGCAGGTACCCAGTGACAGGATCCCACAGCTGCTAGTACATTCCCTCCCCCCAAAATAGTTTGTGTCCACACGTATACATGCGTTTGTATAAATTTTGTCTCCCCTTGACCTTAGAGACTGTTATACTCTTGTTTTGTGTTTCAAGTATTTAGACTAATTAATGCCCAGAATGTGATAAGCAGTTAATATTTGTTAATTAATCAGTTATAGATTTTCATATCCATATGCACCATAGATATATACAGCAGATACATGCATATACAATAGATATACATACATATACAGTCATAGATATCATAGGGGTCCTTAGAGGACAGTTACTCCAACCCCTCATGGAATTAATGAGGAAATAGGCCCAGAGAGCTTAATATGTGGCATAGCAAGGATTTAAAACTACAAGTTCAGCACTCTTTCCATGGCACACTACCTTATTTTCTAACTTTAATCCTATGTAATTGGTGTCCCACACTTAGGCCGTAGCACCAGTTGTTAGAGTTTAGATGATTGCTCTTGGTATCAGAGTTCTGGGTTGCTCTGTGTCTATTGAAGCCCTAAGGGTCTCATGGCAATTTTCTCAAAGACTTATATTTGGGCTTTAGTTTCCACAAAGGAGGCTCCTTAAGAAGCCTAGATACCCACATTACAGTCATTCCTTGTGTCATCACTTCACCTGTTGCAGCTGCTTTTAAGGCCATCTCCAGCTTGTTTAGCACATAGCTTTAGCAGTGTGTTCCTTGAGCTCCCATTATTAGAAACACAGGATTTTTCTTGACCTCAGATGCCTGTATTCCAATGTTAAGAATAACTGAATCCTTAATATTACACAGGATTTGCAAGGTGGTCCATCAGGTGTGCTCTCTTGCCCTGGAAAACAAGAATTCACATTTCAACACCAAGTGTTCCGCAGTGCTACAGCTACATTTCCCAGTTAGTCTGGTAGCTTAACAAAATCCCCTATAGAAAGTATCTATAGAGTATATAAGGAATAACACTGTGGCCTTTCAGGTGTGGCTACCTTGGCTGTCTCTCTTACATTCACCCACTCACACTTAGGAGTCTTCAGTTGCCAGAGCTGTTGTGTGGAGATGTTTAAAAGTCAGTATTCTCCACAGATCCGGGTGGGCTTTTGTGAAGGATAGAAATAGCACCTTTTTGGTTGTTGTTCGGGGAGCTTGAGTTTTCCACCAGAAGCAGGCAGGCCCAGGGCAAAGCAAAGTCTCTGAGTATGAGCTTGCTTAGGGGAAGTTCAAAACGTGAACCGGACCACCGCCAGCATGATATTTTTGTTGTTGTGTAGTTGCTTTCGGTTGTGTCCAACACTCTGTGACCACCTAGGCTGGCATTCCTGCTTAGTGACTGAAAACAGTCCCACATTCTTTCTCCTGTGGGCTCCTCCCCTCTCCCCCCTCAGCTCAAGCACTGCTAAACTAAGCAGATTCAATCAAAACACTGTCATTAATTCAAGCAAAGAACCAAAATAAATGCTACTTTGTCCGCTTGACAATAACTGGATGTGATTGGGATGGGGGTAGGGGAAACAGTAAATCCTCGAATGAGCAAGATTTCTTTCCCTTAGGCTTCCAGAATAACCAGCACTTCTGGTTTGCCATTTCCTTCACTAACTCATTTTACAGATGAGGAAATTGAGGCCAACAGGCTTAAGAGATTTGCCCAGAATCACACAGCTAGTAAGTGCCTGAAGCTAGATTTGAACTCAGGAAGATGAGTCTTCCTGACTCTCTTAGGTCCAGCTGTCCATTGTGCCACCTTGCTATGTTTTTTACTTTCCCTAAAAATCTCCAACTCTGTGTGGTGTACCTGACTTTTCTTAAGAGAAGACAATAACCTTGGGGAAAAAACTGGACAGTCTTGGGCAAATTTAACTCTTGGGATTATTTCTAAGGAGTGCTATCATTGTGAAACCCAATTTGCTGAGCATGTTGGCATTATAGAGCTTCACTTAGTTATCTTGAAAAGTTGGGGGTAACACAGTAATTTACTACTGAAAGAGGAAACTCAGGAAGGTGGTTTAAACTCAAACAAAACATTTTTCCAACATAGAAAATCTTTTTTATGCATTCACAGTCTTTTTCTTCCAATCCCTTTCCACTCTCTACAGGTTATTAACTGCTGACAAGAAATTCACATCTCATAAATAATGCTTAAGAGCCATTGCTATATAAATTGAATGTGTTATGAATTGTGATGGACCTTTTTGTAGCATTCTATGCCTAGAGCAGGAAGAACAGAGGATGTCATTTTCATTAATTTCTAATGAGGTGCCAATTAAAGGCAGGGAAAATGCTCCAAAGGGAAGAGTGGCCCAAGCTCTCCTGAATCCTCCGCCCTAGGGCTGTCATCCAAACAAACTGCCAGTCAAGCCTTCTCTAAAAATTCCATTAAATTACAATCTCATCGAGAGCACACACAGACACATTCAGCTTCCTTTTGATCTTCAGAAGAGCAATTTGTTAAGATGAGTTCTCAGCCTTCTCACACAGGGAACTGGGAGAGGTGATAGGAATTGTTAATTGCAAAAACACTCCACAGGCTTCAGGGAGTAGGTGAAATTTTAAGATGAGTTCTCACTGTCTGCCTCCCTGTAACTGGGTAACCTTCAAATTAACAATACCAAAGTAGCACCCATTTCCTATGAATTCACTGCAGCCAATTAGACAAGGTGTATGGGGTGAGGCTAAGGTGTGATCTCCTGTGTTGCATAAAATCTCTACAATTTGCCTTCTCGGTCTGGAAAATAAAAATAGAAATGTGCTTATTTATTTTATTTTCCTATCAGGAAACAAATTGAACCATGCGAGAACAGTCTACAGTATATTCTGCTATGGTTTAGCCCTTGTCACCAGAGTTACCCATGATTCTGTTGTGCTGCTGAGCCATGGGCCTTTTAATTCTAGAAAGGAATTGGGGTTACCAGTGGTAGGTTCTGCAGACAAATATTGGCCAGCATGATAGCAGGACTTTTTAAATCCTGATGTACTGCTTCTCTAAGCCACACAATCAATTTTAGAACACCAACATGGCATGGAATGGAGTGGGGGGAAAGGGATATAAATTATTACTTTTTTTTTTTTGATTGGATAATGACTTAAAAGATATGCTTCTTCTTTCCTTTTAGGATTAGGAGCATTTTACTAATCTCCTGAGCAATTCCACTTCTTTTCATGTTTTTGGAATAAATTTTGCAGGTGCAGTGAGAGCCTGGGGTAATGACTTTAGCTCACAACTTTGGAGACACAAGTTTTCCTAGTCCTCAGTAGTCCGTTCTGACTGGTCACATCCTGGGTGATGACTGGGAAGAGATCATAAGGTCATATTGAACATGACTATCACTGCTCACAAGATTGGAAGCACTGAAGTGAAAACCTCAGTTGTTGCCACAGCCTACCTTTTTACTTAGAAGAAAGTTTGGCATCCAAGCCATACTTGTTTATTCTATCAGTTTGCAACATGTTCACTTAGTCACAAACTTTTAGTAGGATGATTTGATTTGGACCCAGAAATATATTGGTGATGGATTGGTTTGAGTGGGTTACAAAAATTTAATAACAACCTACCCACTAAATCTAAAGGAAAATATATTTAAAAAAAAAAAAACCATTTCAAAGAGCCCAGTTATGTGCAAGGCCCTCTACAAGATCCCCCATTTTCCTCTTGTTACAATATCTCATATTTACATAGTTCTTTGCAGCAGTTTTTTGAAAAGCACTTTATTTTTAAAAAATCCTGCAAGGAAGGTTGTTACACGTAGAGGGGGTACATATGTTGACTATCTTAGAAACTTAATTTGACTGCTCAGGTAGAATTTTTATAAGTGGAACATTCATGCTCTGCTAGATGTTGTTCATAGCATGACTACATACAACAGGTACTATGGCTAGGGAGGTCCATTGATTTACAAAATTAGAGAGAGAAGTTTTTCCAGTACTTGCTAGAAAGAGAATAGTTAGCATATTTATCTTCAGTGGAAGTGATGGTGCTTTTGGAAAGTCAGAAAAGGGAGAAAATGGAGGTGCCACTGACCTACATTACAAAGCCCTCCGAAGAATGCGATTTGAAATGTGGGGAAAAGTTCTTAGGACTTTAGCTACCATTTGATCATCTTTCTCACTATATACTGTTCAGCTAAATTGGAAATTATCTCCATTCTTAATCTTTGGAGAATTTTAGTCCAATATCAAATAGATTTGACCTTTAACTACCTACACACAAGTGGCACCCCACCCATGTGACCAGAACAGTGAAACTTTGTGCTAAGGGCCTTTCATGTTACACTTTGTCCAAAGCTATATAACTCTCTGAGGAAACTCCCTTTCCAACAATGAATATCATGGAAAGAGCACCTCCCAGGAAAGTGTATATGTGTGTGTGTGTGTGTGTGTGTGTGTTGTAGTAGTGGTGGTGGTGGTGAAAATGAAAACAGTAGAAGCTAAGCCAAGAGTGTAGGAGGCTACTTGGTATTGTCAGAGTAATTCTAGACTTAATTAAGGGCCCTGGGTTTGAATTTACACTCTGACATTGTATGGCCATGGACAGGTCACATAACCAGGTTATGTGACATCATTTCTTCTTCTTGAAAGTAGAAATCAAACTTGCACAAGATATCACACAGAAGGAGAATGCTCCATAAACCTTTAAGCAACATAAAATGTGAATTTATAATCACTGTCACTGAATAGCAAGAGACTATCCATAACCTTGGGTTGTCCAGGAATTTTTATTGAAAATGCCATATTTTACTCAGTGTTATTTTTTTTCTTCCATTTAGAAGCTATCTTATCATTAGTAAGATAGAATAGAATTATTCAGAAGAATTGATCATAGTTTCCACTAGCTGAAACCTGGGGGAACCTAGATTTTACAGATTTCCCCTCTTACTGTAACAATCAAAGCCTTGATTGGAGCGGCTTAGAGGGACATACATGGAGGTCCTACACTTTGCCTTTCACTTAGAGCAATTTTCTTCCTTTTTATTTAATTGCTCTTGCAAGTGTTTTGAGCAGCTACAACTTCTGATGGCAACCATAAGAACCCATAATTATATTCACACACATACCAAAAATACCTCATTTCTTCCTCAAAAGGGGAAAGTAGAAGAAACCAGTACTCAAAGGGGAAAGTGTGGTCATCATCTAGAGATTGGAAATCTTCGGTTAAACAGAACTTTGGAGGGTAGTATGAGTTGCAAGAAGATTTTTATCTGTACAACAATTTATAAACTCCCTTCAGTGATGACCCACTTATTGAAAGATAATATTTAATATTACCAAATTAAAGGACAGCAAAGGAACATGGGGTGATATCCCCTTCCCTTATTCCATAAAAATTACATGTTAAACACTCCCCATGAAGTAGAATAAAATAGCTTTTATTGCATTTTCAAATTCATTACCTCTCTTTACAGGAGGTGAGCTACATACTTCCTCTCCATTTTTGGAGTTCTAGAGTCTTAAACATTATTATTCTGTATTGTTATCACCATATAATTTGTTCTTCTGTCTCTGCTTGTGTCCCTTTGCATCAGTTCACAGAGGTTTTCCAACTTTACTCTGAAACTGTGCATTTCTCATGGCACAATAATACTCCATCGTGGAAGAAACACATCCTTAGTTTCCAATTTGAGGCTTCCATGAAAAGAGCTAATAATCATTTCTTGTGTATAGAGGTCCTTGTTTTCTTTGGGATTATAGGTCTGGTACTAGTATCTCAGACAAAGGATAACTTTGGGAGCTTAATTTCAAGTTGCTTTTCCAGAGTGGTTGAACCAATTGATGCCTCCAACAGCATTTGTTATTTTAATCTTTGGTGAGGTGGAATCTAAAAGTTGCTTTAGTTTGCATTTCTCTCATTATTACTGATTAAAATAATTTTGTCGGGTTTGCGGGGAGACAGTCAGGGTTAAGTGACTTGCCCAGGGTCATACAGCTAGTAAGTGTCTGAGGCTGGATTTGAACTCAGGTGGTCCTTACTCCAGGACCGATGCTCTGTCCACTGTGTTACCTGACTGCCCTGCCCCTATTGGTTATTTGGTAACTTGGGTTTTTTTCCTGTTCTTTTCTTTTGACTGTCTGTTGCAACTCCTTCATTTTGCAGATGAGGAAACTCCAGCAACTCAGTCACAAAGCTAGTAACCATAAGAATAAGTGATTCAGCAAAGATCTTTTCAATAACAGGGCTTTGTTTTACTTTCTTTAGAGGAGAATATACAGCAAATTGCTGTAGGCTCTGTAATCAGTGAACAGAGTATACAGTGAATCCTCAACTGTTGTGGAGATAACATTCCCAAAAAACAGCACAAAAGTCAAAAACAAGAATGTTGATCTATTGAATTTAGGCGAAATAGGAGATTAGATTCCCACCACCACCAAAACCTGCAATCTTTCACTAGAGATTGCTGAAAATACATTTCCTACATGCAGTTCTTTATGACAGAACACTTAATATTGATAAGATGCACTTTCCCTAACACCAAAACCCACAAAATTACCCATAAATGCAAGGGAGAGGAGAAGCTACCCCAGTGATGTGAGAAGAGAACCCTGAGGTAAAAAGTGGAAAAGGGCAATACCTGCCATCCCTAATCACCCTTATCACTCAGTAGTTTTTCTCTGGTGAAAAGTACATGGACCTGCTTCCTGGTGTTTCTTAGCTGGAAAAAACCACCCAGGGTTGCTTGGCCTACCCACACACGGTGGGATGAGGTTGTAGGACATTTGCGCAAGAATTCCAGAGAGAGGGCTGGAGTGACCACCCTCTCATTTACCCACAAATGTAGCTGGTTTTCCTTCTTCCCCTCCTCCCCAATTCCTTGCACTTAAGAGGTTACTTTGGCACTTTCTGGAGCAATTCACAAACATTCATACAAATACTTTCCCCCTTTTTTTTTTTTGTGGATATAACCTGCATATACATACTTCTCATTTTTTTTCTTCTGCTGTTCATAGCTGCAAATATGCATGGTTGCCAACGCAAAAGTGAAAATGAGGTAGCTAACAAAATCATGCAAATACTTGAAGTCATGACAGTTAGATGAGGGAAATGTTGAAGACTGGTGGTTTTCAGGTTTTGCCTAGCATTTTTTAAGACTGTATCTGAATACTGAAGCCTGGTTTGAAAAAAGAGTTTAATTTTTCAAAAACATTTATGTACACCCAGTGTCCACAACATAAATTGGTGATGCATTTCACCTATCAGAATACTTTTTTCCTCTCAAGGAAAGGTATTCCAAGCTTTCCTTTAAAAAAATACAAATAGTTTTGGCTTGGTTAGCATTAGTTTTGTAGAATTACTTCTGTCTCTCTCACACTGTCTCAATTCATAGTCACAAGAGAGGATTTACTTGGTAAGAAAAGGATATATGCAGAAATGAAGGTAATGTACAAACAAAAAATACCAACAATTTTTTTTTACACAGCGTTGGCAGAAGTTACTGTTGTGTTGCTTTTAGAAGAGCAGGAATTGATTCCGAACCTGACTTTTAGATTTTTGGGGGAGGGGGAGGGGATTGGGGAGGCAGGGAAATTCCAAACAGAGAAAGAAAACTATTGCCCAATTTCCCCAATTAATTGTAATAAAAAAATTTTTTGTATATTAACAAGGAGACTTATTAGTAATATATCACAAAGATCATACACTATAGCCTGGAGTCATACCAGGAATTCAGGGCCAGTTCAATGTAAGGAAAACAAGCCTAACTAAAGTAATAACAAAACCAACAAAAATCATGATTCATCATCAGTAGATGCAGAAAAAGGTTTTGACAAAATACACAACCTGTTTCTGTTTAAAAAGAAAACATTAAAAAAAACCATAGGAATAAATGGAGCTTCCTTAAAAAAGGTAAGTAGTACAAAGAACAAGCATCTGTAATGAGGGTAAACTGGAAGCTTTCCTAGTGCGATCAGAGGTGAAGCAGTGATATCCATTAACAGCAAGACAAAGAAAAAAAATGGAAAGAATAAACCTAGGTGGAGAGGAAACAAATCTATCATTTTCTGCAGATGATCCCTTTTAAATATTTCATTTAAAGTGACTGTAGACTGTATAGACTACTTGGGAGTCTACCTGCTGAGATGCACTTAGAAATTATATGAACGCAATTCCAAAAAACTTCATGCAAATAAAGACATCAAAATAACTGGAGAAATATTGGTTGTTCATGGATAAGCCAAGCCAATATAATTTTTTAAATGACAATACTAATTTGCTTATTTAGTGCCATATCACTCAGGCCACCAAAGAATTACTTTTGTAGAACTGGAAAAATAATAGTAATTCTTCTGGAGGAGCAAAAAAGTCAAAATATCAAGGGTCTGATTGGAAAGGAATTAGTCACTAAACTACCTTTCTGATCAGGAATTAATGAATGAGCCTTTCATTTAAAGTCAGTAGGGTACACTATGAAAAATATTGAGAAACTGCTTAGGAATATAACCACCACCCCTTTCTTCTCTCTTCAGCCAGTAACTCAAGGTCAACAGAATCCTGGGCTCAGTAGGGGGGGAACAGGCTATTAATCAAACATCAAAGTTCAAGGAGACCCTCTGTAAAAAATTATGATTTTTTTTAAGAATGGGATTATACTTACCTGGTCCCTTTGGTTAGGATATACAATGGATATTAGAGAAGACTGTTGAGGATTTAATGGAAATAGAACATACCCAAGAGAAGTCAGACTTTAACAAATACTTAGTGACTAACCTTGAAAATGGAACATCTTGAGTACACAGTAATCACATATTTGCCATCACTAGAAAGTCAAGTCTGGGGCAGAGAGGGAATAAAAGGATACTTGTGAGAAGTTATCAGCCAAGCCATATGGAAGTGATATTGGGGTATAGTCATTCCTTACATGGCAAGGAGATTTGAGACAGAAAGTCAAAGCTATATCCATTTTAGGAGTAGTACCAAAAGAATGCAGCAAAAAGGGCAGAGTGTAGCATTTTGTTAAAATTTTGGACCAGATGGGCAACATTATAAGCTGACTGTTGTTGTTAAGAGGAACATCTTGTATTGGTCCTTAAAGAGTTGGCATGTCCAAACCTAGCAACCATTGCTAGAGTTGTGGCATTGGGACCAACTCCAAAAGCTGATTACAGCTCTGGCTAAAATCTAAAGACTCCCAACAAATTTTGGAGCAGCAGAAGTGGAGAACAACAGAATGGAGATTTCCAGCCCACGATGACCTGAGAGGCCCACAGGAAACATCTGTTGCATCAGGCGCAGAGCAGAGCTCAGCCCAGCCTTGGCCTCCTGGCATGGCTCATAAACAGCCCTTGCGGGTAGAATCTCCAGTTGTAGAATCCCCAGTCCCAGTATCAGCGGGGTCACAGATCCCTCAACCCACAGGCTCCAAAGGTCAGTGACAAGGTTTTTTCAGCTGGCCAGGAAGGGAGAAGGACCTTCCCATAGCTCCAGCCTCACCAGTGGCCTGCAGAGGCCACCGCAGGCGGCAGCAGTTCCCATCTCAGCCCCTACAGCAGCCACATCCATTGTTGGATCGTAAAACCCCTGGGGGCACTGAGGAACTTAATATTACCTCAGCCCTGTGTACAGGCTCTGAGGGATCTGGTCTTTGTCTTGCACTGAATGGCAGCCATGCCCCCACAGCTTGACTAAATCCCAGCCCCCAGTGCTGGCTTGGTGGAACTGGAGGCCACATGGCTATGGAGAGGAAGCTCTGCTGAGATTCTGGGCACAGAATTTTCTTCCTGCTCCCAGACCAGTGTACACGCTTGATTGTGCCAGTCAAGGAGGAACTGAGATCTTACAGATTCCCAGAGTATATCCTACTCTTTACAAAGGACCCAAAAGTCAAGTAAGTGGTTGGGAAAATGCCCAAAAAAGGGGGAAAAAATAAGACCATAGAAAGTTACTTTCTTGGTGAACAAATATCTCCTCCCATTCCAGGAAGTACAATACTTACCATCAGGGAAAGACATAAAAGTCAAGGCTTCTGTATCCCAAACATCCAAAATAAATATTCAATGGTCTCAGACCATGGAAGAGCTCAAAAAGGATTTTGAAAATCAAGTAAGAGAAGGTGGAGGAAAAATTGGGAAGAGAAATGAGAGACATGCAAGAAAAGCATGAAAAGCAGGTCAATGCCTTGCTAAAGGAGACCCAAAAAATGCTGAAGAAAATAACACCTTGAAAAATAGGCTCATTCAATTGGCAAAAGAGGTTCAAAAAGCCAGTGAGGAGAAGAATGCTTTCAAAAGTAGAATTAGCCAAATGGAAAAGGAGGTTCAAAAGCTCACTGAAGACAATAGTTCTTTAAAAATTAGAATGGAACAGATGGAAGCTAATGACTTTATGAGAAACCAGGAAATCACAAAACAAAACCAAAAGAATGAAAAAATGGAAGATAATGTGAAATATCTCATTGAAAAAACAACTGACCTGGAAAATAGATCCAGAAGAGACAATTTAAAAATTATTACCTGAAAGCCATGATCAAAACAAGAGCCTAGACATCATCTTTCATGAAATTATCAAGGAAAACTGCCCTAATATTCTAGAACCAGATTATTTCTAGAATAAATATTGAAAGAATCCACTGATCACCTCCTGAAAGAGATCCAAAAAGAAAAACTCCTAGGAACATTGTGGCCAAATTCCAGAGTTCCCAGGTCAAGGAGAAAATATTGCAAGCAGCTAAAAAGAAATAGTTCAAGTATTGTGGAAATACAATCAGGATAACACAAGATCTAGCAGCTTCTACATTAAGGGATCAAAGGGCATGGAATAGGATATTCCAGAAGTCAAAGGAACTAGGACTCAAACCAAGAATCACCTACCCAGCAAAACTGAGTATAATACTTCAGGGGAAAATATGGTCTTTCAGTGAAACAGAGGACTTTCAAGCATTCTTGATGAAAAGACCAGAGCTGAAAAGAAAATTTAACCTTCAAACACAAGAATCAAGAGAACCATGAAAAAATAAACAGCGAAGAGAAATCATAAGGATCTTACTAAAGTTGAACTAATTACATTCCTACATGGAAAGACAATATTTGTAACTCTTGAAACTTTTTTCAGTATCTGGGTAGTTGGTGGGATTACACACACAAACACACACAGCACAGGGTGAATTGAATAGGATGGGATCATATCTTTAAAAAAAATGAAATTAAGCAATGAGAGAGAAATATATTGGGAGGAGAGAGGAAGAAATGGAATGGGAAAAATTATCTCATAAAAGAGGCAAGTAAAAGACTTTTCAGTGGAGGGGAAAAAGAGGGGAGGTGAGAGAGAAAAACATTACTCTCATCACATTGGACTAAAGGAAGGAATAAAATGCACACTCATTTTGGTATGAAAACCTGTCTTACAATACAGGAAAGTGGTGGCGGGGGAGTAAGGGATAAGCAGGGTGGGGGGGATGGTGGAAGGGAGGGCAGTGGAAGGAGGGAGCAATTTGAAATCAACACTCTTGAGGAGGGACAGGATCAAAAGAGAGAATAAAAGCAGTGGATAGGATGGAGGGAAATATAAGTTAATCTTACATAACATGACTATTATGGAAGTCATTTGCAAAACTACACAGATATGGCCTATAGTGCATTGCCTGCCTTCCCAAAGGGAATGGGTAGGGAGAGAGGGATGAAGAGAAGTTGTACCTCATAGTTTTAGGAACAACTGTTGAGTATTGTTCTTGCAACTAGGAAATAAGAAATACAGGTAATGGAGTATAGACAGTTATCTTGCCCTACAGGACAAAAGAGAAGATGGGGATAAGGGAAGGAAAGGATGTTAGAAGGGAGGGCAGATTGGTGGTAAGGGCAATTAGAATGCTTGGTGTTTTGGGGTGGGAGGCGGGAAATGGGGAGAAAATTTGGAACTCAAAATTCTGTGGAAATGAATGTTGAAAACTTAAATAAATTTAAATTTAAAAAATATAGAACAAAATGCAAGAAAGAGAAATTAGACCATGGAAAACCTTATTCAAGAACAAAATGCCATAAAAATTAGAATGGGCTAGAGAGAACATAATTCATTAAGACAAGAAATATTCAAAGAATATCAAAAGATTGGGGAAAAGACACAGATGTAAATCTACAAGTGCTAAGTTGAATGCAATCAGACAGCACAGAAGGGTAGCAACTTTGGCCAATTATTGGTTCCGTTTGCAAAGAAAACTGATAAATATTGGTGTTCTAATCTGTTGGTTTTTGTAATCGAAACTTTGGTGACCCCTATTGGGTTTAGAGTTGGAAATTAAGATAATGTGATACTCAAGGAACAAAGCTAGAAACACAAGAAGGCATGCCCTCAGAGTTTGGGAATTCAGCCAGAGAATATGACTCCAGCAACAGTAATGTAACTTTGAACCTGCGCAAAATGAGTTACAGGCTAATGATACAGCAAAGTTGACCAGGAAAGGGGTGTGCCTTCAAAGAATCAAGCTCACCTCTTCTGAGTAAGGAGGTAAGAAAGTGACTGAAATTGGATTTTGTAGTGGAAAGATTATAACCAACCCTACGTAAAGTACCAAAAAGGAATTAGTTCAACCTAAGGCTCTCTGTCCTTGGGCTAACAGAATATGTCATAATGATTTTGCATGTGTGCCAGGAGAAAACTGTTACTGTCGAGGGTACCACTGTCCTCCCAGCCATCCAGGTTAGTAACCTGGGTTTTATCTTTGATCCTCTGTGTTCTCACCACCATGATATCTAATCAGTTGTCAAGTCCTTTAATTTTTATCTTCCGAACATCTGTTGTATATGTTCTCTTCTCTCTTCATACCTGGACTGTTCTAAAAACTTACTATTTATTCTCCCTGCCTCATTTCTCTCCCCATTCCATACATCTTCCAATTATCTTTCCATAGTGCATGTCTAAATACTTGGTTTTTAATAAATACTAATTGACTAACTGGCTGGGATTGATGTAGAATAGATTTTATTGGCTCAAGATGACAACAGATTTACACAAGAAGTATAAGACTTATGTCCAGTGTGTTCAACTGAAAAGAACTTGGGATGCCTAGCAAGAGAGAATATGTAGCAAGCCAGCCTTTGGACTTGATAAGAACTGTCTTCTTATATCCAAAAGAGGATCAGAAGAAGTAACATCCTAGTTCTATTAGTGGTAATTTGCCTGCCTATTATATCCGACAGTGCTTCCAGAAAGGCTCTTGGACCTTCTCTTGAACTTGCTTTTTAAAATTATTTTTGATTGATGGATTATTTCTCCATTAGTCATTTCTTATTATCTGTCCTCCTTTCCCTTCAATAAATTGCCCACAAAGCAACATCACTGGCCTTTCTGCATGGTATTCCATAATCTCCTACCTCTTTGCTAAGAAAGTGGATATGTGGTTCATCCTATTTTCTGGAACTAAAATTGTACATGATCAACAGTCTGAAATCATCCATCCTTTTAATTATTGCTTTCATTTACATGATTGAAGTCATTGTGCATGATTTTTGTTTTCTTCTATATCCCTCAAAAGAAGTATAAAATTTTAGAGTTAAAAATAACCTCATCAACCATTTCTTACTAGAAAGAAATCTCCACTGTTGTAAAATACTCCACCAGTGGTCATCTAGGTTCTGCTCAGAGACCTCCGGTAAGGAGCCCAGTACTTTTCAGAGCTTTACATTCCACTTTTAGACAACTCTAATTTTTAGGAAGATTTTCCTCACTTCAAGTCTTAATTTCCCTCTTTGCAGCTTCCACTTATTGCCCCCAGCTGAACACAGTATTTGAGAGTAGAGTGATGGGGCAGAAATCAGCAATAATGCTGTATGTTCTGTATAAGTCTTCCTATGTTTCTCTGAACTCCTTTTAGCCATTTCTTCTTATGATGCAATAACATTCTATTATATTCTTACATCACAATTTTCTCAGCCATTTCCCAGTTAATGGACTCTAATATATTGCTACTACAAAGTGTTGCTGTGAATAATTTTGGCATGTATTGGAACCTTTATTTCTGTCATCAGCCTCCTTGGTACATAAGCAGAGCATGGGTTGCCAGGTCAAAAAGTATGAATGATTTAGCAACTTACGCAGTCTCACTAGCAATATAGTGGTGTGCCTGACTTCCCACAGCTGTCCAGCATTGACTTTTTCTGCTTTTTATCATCTTTGCCAGTTTTACAGAAGAAAAGGAATAAGAACTTATGTAGCACCTTCTGTGTGTCAGACACTGTGCTAAGGGTTTTGCCACATATCTCATTTGCTTCTCACAGCAACCTTGCTCAAGGTAGGCATTGTTGGGGAACAGAGCCAAGATAGCCAAGTAGAAGCAGGGACCTGCTTGAACTCTCCCCACAAACCCTTCCAAAAAAAAAAAAACAAACCTGTAAAAAATGACTCTAAACAAATTCTAGAGTAGCAGAAGCCACAAAATTAGAGACTGAAGCAAATTTCCCACACAAGACAATCTGGAAGGTCAACAGGAAAGGTCTTCGTGCTGGACTGGGAGTGGAGTGCAATTTGGTATGGACTACACCAGTGTGGACAGAGCTGGAGCAGGCCTCAGGAGACTGAATCATTGGCAGCTGTGATGGTCTCCAGAATTTTCAACCCACAAACACCAAAGGCAACTTAGAAGGTCAGTGGGAAGGGTCTCTCACATGACTGAGAGGATAGCAAGGTCTGACCACAGCTCCAGGGTAGTGTCAGCTACTGCCAAGTCTGCAGCTGCTTCTGAAGCCTTCCCCTTAAAAAAAGCTCAAAGGTCAAGTGATTGACTGGGAAGATGAGCAAATAGGGGAGGAAAAAAAAAGGCTATAGATTCTTACTTTCTCAATGCAAGGTATTTTCTTATGTCATTGGTGACAAGGAAGATCAAGGGATGCAACCAGAAGACAATAAAGTTGAGACTGCTGCCTCCAAGAAAAATATGAATTGGTCTCAGAACTCAAAAAGGATTTTGAAAAACACGTAAGAGAAGTAGAGGAAAAAATGGGGAGAGAAATGAGAGTGGTGGAAGAAAATCATGAAAAACAAGTCAACAGCTTGCTAAAGGAGAACTCAAAAAAATGCTGAAGAAAGTAACACCTTTAAAATTAGAATAACCCGAATGGCAAAAGAGGTCCAAAAAGCCAATGAGAAGAAGAATACCTTAGAAAACTGAATGGGCCAAATGGAAAAAGAAGTACAGAAGTTCACTGAAGAAAATAATTCCTTCAAAATTGGAATGGAGCAAATGGAAGCTAATGATTTTATGATAAATCAAGAAATAATAAATAAATATTATTTATTAATAAATAATTAAACTAAAACAAACAATGTGAAGTATCTCATTGGAAAAACAACTGACCTGGAAAATGGATCCAGGAGAGATGATTTAGTAATTAGGATTACCTGTAAGCCGTGATCAAAAAAAGAGCCTAGATATCATCATCTTCCAAGAAATTATCAAGGAAAACTGCTCTGACATTCTGGAACAAGAAGGTAAAATAGAAATGGAAAGAATTCGCTGATCACCTCCTGAAAGAGACCCCAAAAGGAAAACTCCTAGGAATATTGTAGCCAAATTGCAGAGTTCTCAGGTCAAGGAGAAAATACTGCAATCAGCCAGAAAGAAACAATTTGTATATTGTGGAAACACAATCAGAATAACATAAGGCTTAGCATCTTCTATCCTAAGGGATCAAAGGGCTTGAAATGTGATATTCCAGAGGTCAAAGGAACTAGAATTAAAACCAAGAATTACCTACCCAGCAAAATACTTCAGGGGAAAAAAATGGAATTTCAGTGAAATAGAGGACTTCCACACATTCTTGTTGAAAAGACCAGAACTGAATAGAAAAATTGACTTTCAAATACAAGAATCAAGAGAAGTTTGAAAAGGTAAACAGGAAAGAGAAATCATAAGGAACTTGTCAAAGTTGAACTGTTTGCATTCCTACATGGAAGGATGATATTTGTAACTTACGAGACCTTTCTCAATATTAGGGTACTTAGAGGGAATGTGTGTGTGTGTGTATAGGTATTTGTGTATGTGTATCTATATAAGTATATGTATGTTTACATATATGTGTATGTATTGAAAGAAAGAGAGATGGAGGGCACAGGGTGAGCTAAAAAGGAAGGATGATATCTTAAAAATAAAATGAAGTGTTGAGAGAAATATACTGGGAGAAACAGAAAGGGAGAGGTAGAGTGTAGTAAATCATCTCACATAAAAGAGGCAGGAAAGAGTTACTACAATGAAGGAAAAGAAGGGGAAGGTGAGAGGGAATAAGTGAGCCTTACTTTCATTGGATTTGACTTCAGGAGGGAATAACATACATACTCAATTGGATATGGAAGTTTATCTTACCCTATAGGAAAGCAGGGGGGTTAATAGAAGGGACAGCAGATTGAGGAAAGGGTAATTGGAAGCAAAACTTGTAGAAGGACAGGTCAGAGGAGAGAGTAGAATAAATGGTGGTGGGGCAGGACAGAGGGAAGCATAGTTAGTCTTTCGCAACATGATTGTTATAGAAATGTTTTGAATGGTTACCCATGTATATATCCTATATCCAATCGCTTGCCTCTTCTCAATGAGGGGGGTGGGGAGGGAGAGAATGTGGAGCTCAGAGTTTTAAAAATGAATGTTAAAAATTTTTTTTACATGCAACTAGGAAATACAATATCTAGGCGATGGTATATAGAAATCTTTCTTGCCTTACAGGAAAATAGAATGGCAGAGGATAAAGCGGGGGTGGAGGGGAGAGGCGTGGTAGAAGGAAAGGATAACCAGAATACATGCTGTCCTGGGGTGGTTGGGAGTGGGGAGATGGGGAGGAAATTTGAAATTCAAAATTTTGTGGAAGTGAATGTTGAAGACTGAAAATACATTTAATTAGGGGAAAAAAAGGTAGGCTCTGTTATTATCCCCATATTAGACAAGTGACTTACCAGAGGTCAATAACTAGTAAGCATTTGAGGCTGGATTTGAATGCAGATCTTCCTTGACTCTAGGTCAGTGCTCCATCTACTTCACCATGCTGCCTCTAGATTCTTTACCAATTTGCTGGGTATGAAGTGGAACTTCAGAGTTGTTTTAATTTGCATAAATAAAAAATAAATTACTATGTTTGCATAATGATTGGAAACCTTGGTTGCTTGTAGGTGAACTGTCTTGAAATCCTTATAAATAAGCCAAGATATTCTAAAATTATTTGAGTGGAGGAAAGACCATGAAAACTTTCCTGATTATTCAGCTTATGTTGATCTTTTCCTTATCTGGTTTCTTCTGTGTATAACATTGAGTAATTAAAAATACATGCCACTTACTTCGTAAAGAATGTTAAATTTTACTAACCTGTTTTCTGGTTGATTTGTATGAGCACTTTATCTCTCTATCTAAACTTTAAGCGTCTCTTGAGGGCAGGAACTGTGTTCTTGTCATCTTTGTATTTTAATTGGTACCTAAGGCACTGTGGGACATTTTATAATATTGATGTAACTTGCATATTCAGTTCTTCTACCTCTCTTGCTCTTTGCAAATCTGTGTCTTTAACCTCCTTCAGAATTTGCATTTACTCAACATCCCATCAAGATTTAGTCAATTTGTACAGTATTAATTTGCACTTTTTCTTGGCTTTGTCTCCTGTATTCTTCAACTTCTTCTATTTATATGTCTATGCGTTCTGTCTCCTCAAGTGAGTTATGGAATACTTAAAGGCAAATAGTACTGCGCTCCTAACTTTCTCTGCACCCTTTTTCCTCCCCATCTCCATCTTTAATACTACTACACCACAAAGCAGATGCTCCATAAATACTGTTGACTGATAGGACCTTATGCCTTTTCTCTCAGTGTACCTGAATTGTTGATTTATCAGGTTAGATTTCTATAGCATCTTTCCTCTGAGGGGATCAGTGTCAATTAAGTTTTCTTTCTGCTTCCAGAAAGGTCTTTCATCCCAGCACTCTGAAGACCATATCATCCCATAGAAGCTACTTTCCCCCTGATGAGTGCCCTCCAGACAGACAGTAAATGGGAGGAAAAGTAGCTGCTTGTTAGTCAGTTTACAACTTTCTCATGGTGCAAGTAGTAATCTCCAAATGATCATGTAGCATGCAAGAATAGGGCAGCAAAACAGATGGTAACAGTATGGAAATGTGCTCTTGCTGACATTGGGTTCAGTCTTCTGAAGCCCTGGTTGGATAGATAACTTGCCTTGGAAACCTTTGGGAAGACCTATGTGGACAGATATTGTAGCAAGAGGACTCAAATCTCTAGAAAAAACTCAAGCTTGCAAAGATAGAATACTAGTATTCTACGTGTTTGTTGACCCATATACATTGTCACATAGCCAGACAAACTAAAATTGCTCAGGCTTCTTCAATTAAAGCCATGTTACTAAAGAGCTAATTCTACTAGAGGCCATGATGGCTGTTTGGATATGTTCCCAGCTCCCCTTCATCCTTTATTTACCCACCCATCAATCCTCAAAAAAAGAATCAGAGAAAACATCACCTAGAAGTTGTGGTGAGAGATGTTTCTCCATGTAATCCCAAATGTTTAGAAAAGCAGGTATCACTCTCTAGGTCTGGGTTGGCATAGTTAATGAGGTCATGGTTTCTGTCCATATATAGAGATATCTCAGAGAACAACTGCGCAAAATCTCTCAAGCTTGGGGTAGTACACCCTCCATTAGACAAAGAACTCAAAAGTCAAATAATTGGCTGGGAAAATGCCCAAAAGGAAGGGGGGAGGATATGAATATGGTTACTTTCTTGGGGAAAAAGTATTTTCTTCCATTCTTTTGGATGAGGAAGAGCAAGGTCAAGGCTTCCACATCCAAAGCCTCCAAAAAAATATGAAATTGTCTCAGGCAATGGAAGAGCTCAAAAAGGATTTTGAAGATCAAGCAAGAGAGGTGGAGGAAAAATTGGGAAGAGAAATGAGAGAGATGAAAGAAAATCATGAAAAACAAGTCAACAGCCTGCTAAAGGAGACCCAAAAAATATTGAAGAAAATAACACCTTTAAAAATAGACTAACCCAAATAAAAAAAGAGGTCCAAAAAACCAATGAGGAGAAGAATGCCTTAAAAAGCAGAATGGGCCTAATGGAAAAGGAGGTCCAAAAGCTCGCTGAAGAAAATAATTCCTTCAAAATTAGAATGGAACAAATGGAAGCTAATTACTTTATAAGAAATCAAGAAATTATAAAACAAAATCAAAAGAATGGAAAAATAACAATGTGAAGTATCTCACTGGAAATATAACTAACCTGGAAAATAGATCCGGGTGAGATAACTTAAAAATTATTGGTCACCCAGAAAACCATGATCACAAAAAGAGCTGCCTAGACATTATCTTCTACGAAATTATCAAGGAAAACTGCCCTGATATTCTAGAACCAGAGGGTAAAATAGAAATGGAAAGAACTCACTGATCAGCTCCTGAAAGACATCCCAAAAGGAAAACTTCTAGGAATATTTGTAGCCAAGTTCCAAAATTCCCAGGTCAGGGAGAAAATACTACAAGCAGCTAGAAAGAAACAATTCAAGTTTTGTGGAAATATAATCAGGATAACACAATATTTAGCAGCCTCTACACCAAGGGATCAGAGGGCTTGGAATATGATAATTCCAGAGGTCAAAGGAGCTAGAATTAAAACCAAGAATCACCTACCCAGCAAAACTGAGTGTCATACTTCAGGGCAAGTAATGGAATTTCAATGAAATAGAGGACTTCCAAGCATTCTTGTTCAAAAGATCATAGCTGAATAGAAAATTTGACTTTCAAAATCAAGAGAAACATGAAAAGGTAAACAGGAAAGAGTTTAAGGAACTTGTTAAAGTAGAACTGTTTATATTCCTACATGGAAAGATGATATTTGTAACTCATGAATCCTTTTTCAGTATTAGGATAATTAGAGGGAATACACACAGATACACACACACATATGTAGGTATGTATGGGTATATATGTATGTGTGTATTATATATGTTTATGCATATGGGTGTGCATGTGAATATATACATATACATATGCTTGTGTATATATATACACACATCCATATATATACATATATACACACACAAATGCATAGAAGGCACAGGATGAGCTGAATATGAAGGGAGAATATCTAAAGAATAAAATTTAGTGTTGAATGGAATGTACTAGGAGTAAAAGAAAGGGAGAGGTGGAATGTAGCAAATCATCTCACATAAAAGAGCTTTTTTACAGCGGAGGGAAAGAGGAGAGACCTGAAAGGGAATAGTAAGTGAGCCTTCCTCTCATGAGATGTGGCTTAAGGAGGGAATAACACACCCTCAGTTGAAATCTGTTTTACCCTACAGGAAGGCAGGGGAGGAAGGGAATAGGAGAGGGAAGATAATAGAGGGGACCAAAAATTGGGGAAAGGGATAATCAGAAGCAGACACTATTGTAGGGGGATGGGTCAAGGGAGAGAGTGGAATAAATGGAGGACAGGACAGAGGAAAGTGTGGTTAGTCTTTCACAGCCTAACTGTTATGGAAATGTTTTGCATGGTTACACATGTAGGACCTATACTGAATTGCTTTGCTTTCTCAATGAGGGTGGGTAGAGAGGGAAGAAGGAAGAAAATATGGAACTCAGAGCTTTAAAAATGAATATTAAAAATTGTTTTTTCATGCAACTTGGAAATAAGATACATAGGCAATGGGGTATAGAAATCTATTTCACTAAACAGGAAAATAAAGGGGAGGAGGATAAAAGAAGAGGTAGGGGCTGATAGGAGTGAGGACAGACTGGAGGAATGGGTGGATGGGGTGTACACTGTCTTGAGGTGAGGGGTGGGGAGAAATGGAGAGTAAATTTGAAATTCAAATTCTTGTGGCAGTGAATGTTGAAAACTGAAAAATAAATTTTATGTATTTTTAAAAAAAAAGAAATGAGAGCAGCAAGAAGAGCATGTGGGGTTGGGACTAGCCATGCCAGGGCTTTGCCCAGGACTGAAGAACACCTGGGTGGGGGGAAGAGGCACATGTGCAGGAGGGTGGACTGGAGTAAAGGTGATCTCTCTCAGAACTTCCATTTTCTCTTTCACCTGGTGTTTTTTTTTAAGGGTTTGGTTTTTTTAGGGGGAGCTCACAGATTGCTGCAAATAGGGACAGGGCTATAGAGAGCACAATACTGTACCATGAAGTTAACATAGGTGTTCTTTTGGAATGTGGGGTTTTTTCCAGACATCTTTACATAAAGTCAAAATTGCATAATGCAAATTTACGTGAAACAAGAACTGTCTATATAGATGCTATTCTAAAATTAGAATCTAGGGTGTAGATTAAGCTGCTTATTCTTGTTCTGGTTGCCATAGAGAAGATCAACTGGTGTCCCTCCTTGTAACCTGGCATGGATGACAATCAACATACTCAGGCGTGATTTCCCCACACACATACTTTTTTCCTACCCTTGACTTCAACACTAGCATGTTACACTGGTACTTAGGAATTCCCAGACAGGGTCTTGTGCTCACATTTATGACAGCTGTCAGCAAACTCCTTATAGGGCCCAGAGGACCCCTGGTGAGGCTGAGCATTGCTTCTAGGTGACCTGTCCCTGGCAGGTTGAGACCAAATAGATGTATGTTGTCCATGTCCCCATACAGTGGGGAAACAGAAATACTAAGGAAAATTAAAGAAATGTATATGGGGGGGTATGAGAGTAATATCATAGGATTTAGAACTAGAAGACATGTCCAGTCCCTTTATTTTATGAATTTGAATTAGTGTCCAAAAAAAAATCTTGACAGGGTAAAACATTATAGTTAGTCAAATATCTTGAAATTCAATAGGGATAAATGTCATATCTTACATTTTGGTTCAAAACATCAATTCCAGAAGTTCATGACGGACAAGATATGGTTAGACAGTAGTGAATGTGAAAGAGATTTGGTCATTTTAGTGACTAGCTTGTTTCCTGCACACTCAGGAACCTTCCATATGTGTTTATCCCCTGTACTAGAATGGAAGTTCCTGGAGGGCAAGAACTGTCTGACTTTTCTGCTTGTATCCCAACCCTTAGCACAGAACTGTGCACATAGTGAGTACTTAATACATGTTTCATCCATTATTATTCAGTTCCTTCATTTTCATAAAGGTTAGGTGACTTGGCCAAAGGCACATGGGTTTATAGGTGGAGCAGTTGAACCTCAAATCTAGAGTTTTGCCCACAACAACAAAAGAGGAAATGAGTATGCAGAGAAGCATTTGAAGAGGGGAAAAAGAGAGAAGTTGTTGAGGGGGGTACATGTGATAGCAAGGGAGCAGATCACCAACAGTTGGCTCAAGTGACTTTTGTACCCCAACAGAGTTGTGAGGATCAAAGGAGAAGGTGTTTGCAAAGGCTTAGCACAGTCCCTGGCACATAATAGGCACTTAATAAATGCTTGTTCTCCTCCCTTCTCTCCGCCCCCCCCTTTTATGTCACAGACTGCAACTCCACAGGGGTGTTTATCCCTACAGTCTCTCCCTTTCTGCCATTGTAAAGCTGAGGGTGCACCTCTACATAAACTTCTATCAGTTTGGCTTCTTTGCATAAGCTCTGTCTTATGTTCACAGAGCCTAGACCTTGTCGATGTTCAAGAAATAGAGAGAAGTTCCAAATGCTGTTGTGTTCCTCTGAAGCACAGGATATAGAGCACTTTGCAGTTCCTAATGCTTCTGTTCAGCCTGTAATCAATCAATTAATCAATAAAGATAAATGAATGAATGGATGAATCATGTGTTTATAGGGGAGTTGGGTGTGCTGTGTCAGGATTCCCCTATTAGTACTAATTTGGTGCTGGAGGATTTTATGTTTGAGCCACTGAAGTTTACTGAATGGAAGGGGAGTGACATGGTCAGACTTGCCCTTTAGAAAGGTCATAGTGGGCTCAGATTCTGTCTGGCCCACTTATCAATACAAGTGTCACAAATGGGGGCTCTCCACAGTACCAGTAGCTGTCCCTTTAACTGCTGGATCTGTAAAGCTGGATTTGTTCACTGAGCCAACTACAAAATCAGAAGAATCAGCAAAGAAACAACTGTCCAAAGACTCCATCCTATCCCTATATGGGACAGGGACAGACCATTCAGCAACCAAGTGCTTCAGGTATGTTTATGGACCATTCAACTATGCCATTTACCTCACAAGCACCAACTCAGATTCAAGGCTTTCCATCCATGGGAGTACCTGTGCTTGCAGCAACTGGAATCATGGGAAATAGGATAGGACAAAATGCAAGCATGATGGTTGGCATGGCTATGCCCAGTGGGTTTGTGGGAAACACATACTAATGTGATGCCAGTTCCTCAAAATGTGATCGGGTGCCAAGGAGAAATGGGAGGACAGATGGGAGCAACACAGAATACATTTGGCATCCACAAGCTCAGAAGCCCCCAGGGAACCTATCAAATGAATCAGCAAATGGCAGGGAATGCACATCACCAGTGCTAGCAGTGCTGTGGATGCCAGCAGGATAGTTGGGTCAGACTCTCAACACACAGCTGTGGAAGTGAAAACTGCAATAAAAGTTTCATCCAGAAGTGTCACCACCTGACATTCCTTGATAAATGCATCTAGTCCCCCTGTTTATTCATATACAAATTCTTCCCCATTGTTCCAACCCCCTCTCCCCCGACCCCGCACCCCAGTTCATATTAAGAATTAACTGACTGACCGTCTTGGTCTCTATTGATTAAATTTGATGTGGTAAAAAGCAAATTGAGAATCCATATTGACATCACTGGCAGCTTTTTTCACACTATACATGATTTCATAAACCATATTCTCAGAGAAGCTGCTTAGTCAATTTCCATAATCAGTTTTATTCTCAATAAGATTATAGGTCTACTGTTTGCATATAAGGGAAGGTGGTTATCATGTTAGTAATACCTCTGACAGAAAAACCTTGCTCCCAAATTAGCCAGTAATCCTGTAGAAAGGTGTACTATATGAACAGATGTTTAATCATATAAAAAGAATGTAAATGTATCACGGAGCACTGTTTTCTAGTGTATCAAAGTTCTTTTATTTCGTCATTTATTTCACTATGATGTTGTGTGTGCTTAAAAGAGAACATGGTTAGTGAAAGGAGGATGAACCCAGATATCACCACAAAATTTAATCTGTTCAAAGTATAAAAAAATATCCCAAATCTTTTCTCTGAGTCTTCTGTAATACATACACTTCTTGTGTACATAGTGCTAAGCTGTAGAGCACTCCTTGCACTAAATGCATACAGGGTATCTGCAAAGTAGTACTTTTAATCCTTGAAGGTATATCAAGGTTTATGACAGTAATTGTGTTTATATTTTATGTTGCCTAGTATTAACAACATCTTATTTCCCTATATTAAACAGATGAATCAAAAAAGACCGTATTGACAGGTAAAAAATGGAGAATGAAGTGGAGTAGGGAGAAACTTGAAGCAAGAGACTAACCAAGAAACTTTTGTAGTAGACCAGGCATGAGGTGATGAGCACCTCTACCAGGATGGTGGCCATGTCAGTGGAGTGAAGGGGGCTGGCTGGCTTGAGATAGTACAAAGGCAGAATTGACTGTACTTGGCAACTGATTGGTTGGAGGGGGTGGGGTAAGAGAGAGTCTAGGATGGCAGCTGTCAGTCATTAAGCATTTATATAATAGCACCTGCTCTGTGGTAGGCTCTGTGCTAAGTACTTTACAAACAATCCTGGGAGGTAGATGCTGCTATTATCCCTTTATAATTAAGAAAACTGAGGCAAAAGGAGGTTAAATGACTTGCCCAAGATCATATATCCAGTGTGTGTCTGAGACTGAATTTGTACTCAGGTGTTCTTTGACTCCAGGCCCAGTATACGGTACCACCTAGGTGCCACTATGTGCCAGGCATTGTGCTCATTACTAAGAATACAAAGAAAGGTTAAGGACATTTCCTTGCTCTGTAGGAGTTCACTGTCTTAGTGAGAAAATTCACATATAAACAAATATACAGTCAAACTTTTGTTATCCTTCCATCATTTTCAGTGGAATCCAACTCTTCTTGACCCTGTCTAGGATTTCATGGCAGATACTGGAGTGGTTTGCCATTTCCTTCTCCAACTCATTTTATAGAGAAGGAAACTGAAGCAAACAGGGTGAAGTAACTTGCCCAGAGTCACACAGCTAGAGGTCAGATTTGAACTCGGGAAGATGAATCTTTTTGACCCTAGGCCCAGTAATCTATCCACCGCACCACCTGGCTGCTCACAAGCTGTATACAGGTTAAAGGGGAAGTAATCAATTGAAAGAGAAGGCACTGGAATTAAGAGAAGCTGGGAAAGACTTCCTGTAGAAGATAGGATTTTATTTGAGATTTTAAGTAAACTGGGAAGGTATAGATGGAGATGAGGAGAGAGAGCATTACAGATGTGATGGGGACAGTATGTGAAAATGCCCAGTCAAGATAGGAGTGTCTTCTTCATGGAACAGCAAGGGGAAGGGGACTGGATCAGGAACACATGGGAAGGGTACAGGCTGTAAAAAGTGTGGAAAGGTATGGGGGGCTAAGTTAAAGAAAGGAGAATGCCAACAGAAGCATGTTGTTTTTTTGGGTTTTTTTGACCCTGAAGATAGGAAGGAAGCTACTGGCCTTTGTTTTGTAGGAGGTTGACATAGTCAGTCGTGCACTTTATCACTTTGACAACTGAGTGGGGAGAGACTTATAGCAAGCAGAACATCCAGCAGGCTATTACAGTAGCCCAAGGGTGAGGTACTGATTACCTGTACGAGGGCAGTGTCAAAAGAGGAAAGGGGACATACATGAGGAATGTAACAAAGGTAAAAGGGAACAGTCCAAGAAATTGGATATGGGGGATGAAAGAGGGATGTCTGACATGGATTTGGGAGAGGAAGCTTAGGGCTGGTAAGCATATGTAAGAGTTATCAGTCTAGAAAGAGAAACCAGAGTAGAATCCATGGAAACTGAAGAGAAGTAGCTAAAGAGTCTGGATGGAGGAGAAAAAGGGATCTTGGCAGAGCTAGAGGAGACCCTCGGGGTTGGTTAATGTGTGTGACCTGGATGAAGATTCAGCAAAGGAGATTGAGTCAGTAAGCACTGCATGCCAGGCACGTGTTAAGTGCTGGGGATACAAAGAGGGTTAAATACAGATAAATTGGAAATAATCAGGTAAGGGAAGGTACTGGGAGATCAGAAAAGACTCTTTTTCTCATAAAAGATGAAATTTTAGCTAGGACTTGAAGGAAGCCAGGAGGCAGAATTGAGGAGTAGAGAGAGTATCTAGGCCTTGAGGACAGCCAGAGAAAATTCTTGGAGGAAGAGATATCGGGATTATCTTGTTAGCAAGGAGGTCAGTATCACTGGATCACAGAATACTTGCGGGGGGAGGGGGGAGGAGGTATGGATGGTTCTGAATGCCAAACAGGATTTTATATTTAATCATAGAGATGACCGAGCTTATTGAGTGAAAGAGGGGAGAGGGTGGGCTGGGGGGGGTCAGATTTTTGCTTTAGGAAGATTGAACTGATAGCTGAATGGGGAGGATGGATTGAAGTGGGAAAAGGCTTGTGGCTGGGAGTCCACATTGCAAACAGTCCAGAGCTGAAGTAATGAGGACCTAGAATAATGTCATGAAAACCTAAAGAGAAGACCATATCAAGGAGGAAGAGGTCAATCAATACTGTCAAAGGGTACGGAGAGTGTCTAAAAGAATGTATGTTAAGAAAAGGCTGTTAGATTTAGTAACTGAAGGGTTATTAATAACTTTGGAGAGAGCAGTTTCAGTTGAATGATGAGGTCAGAAGTCAGACCAAAGAGAGCTGAAAGTGAAAGGAAAGGAAGTGGATTCGCTGATTGTAGATAGCCTTCACCTTCTCAAGAAGTAGGGACAAGAAAAAGAAGAGAGGTGTGGGATTAGGGATGGATAGATTAAATGATCTTGTGCAATATTCACTGATTATTATAGTAGCAGAAGGATACTAGTTTGTACAAAAAGCTGTTCATCTTTATCCCATAAGTGTAGGCAGTGGGTAGTAGTGTTATGAAGCAGAAAACATGAGGATTTGGACATCCCTAAGATTGATATTAAAGATGATGTGACCACCCTTAGAGTTTATGCTGCATTTACCCTGGAAAAAAAAGAAATCTTGTTTTTAAAATACAATGTTGCCAAACTTGGTTTACCTTTCTTACCCCACTTTAAGCTATCCATACTTGGAACTTGGATAGTTATTCCCAGCAATAGCAAATGATATCCAGTGATCTTGAAACTGCTACTCAAATTATCCAAGGTTAGAGCAGGCCAGTGGATGTTGATGCATGGCAGTGGAAATAAATTCTTAATTATCCATGCTTGGCTAGATTCCTTTTTTAATTCCAGGACAGCATTTCCATTCCACCTTGCATGTCTGAGAGACACCTCCATTGACTGATGGTCGAGAAAAGCAAACTTTTTAATATTAGCCATTAAAAAACTATAATTAAGGAGTAAAATCTTCTGCCTTGAAATGTTTTGATTCATTTCTGAGCCAGATAGAAATAGTTCTTGGTGTCATTTACTTTGTGTACAACTACATTTCTATACCTACTGGATAATTAGAAATCGATGGCATATCACTAGGCTTTGTGTTTATTCTCTAATCTAGACAGTTATATCTGGCTAAAGAGATCCTGTGCAGCAACATTAATCCTTTTCTTAAAGCCATAACTTAAAGCGAATTATAAGAAGTTATTTTGTCGTTTATACCTAAATGCAGAGTACAGATTTGGTAGTAAGTTGGGAGCTACATCTTTATTCATCTTGTCCTGTTTACCCAGGGATCAAGTGTACATAATAAATGTGCTTTCTCCAGGTTGGCCATTCTCTTTCCCCACCCTCCACCCCCTCACACATGCCCAGCACTTGGGAATTTGGCCAAATCTGCTAGGAACTACCTGCTCCCTCTCTCCCCACCCCAATCTTTACTGCATTAGCAGTTTCCCCTAAACATGGAACAGTGATCAAATCTTAGGCAGGCAAACTTTTTTGCCTTCAGTCTGGGAACTCCGCAGCATCTGTCAATTCTACTCCACCAAATAACTCTTAAAAATTTGACCTTCTGTCTGTTGCCTCAAAAATGAAATTCATCTGCAGCTAAGGAAGTATGTTTATCTGGGTTGGGGAGGAAGCATTTAAATAAACCCAGATACCTAAGGAGAAGGGATTTCTCTAGCCCCTATCCTTCTACTGTAATTGAAAAGCTAGATATTGTGGTAGGGAATATTAAAACTTGGGAATTAGGAACATGGGGAGGGAAAATATGTTTATATTCTGGAGTATTGTGTTCAATATAAATTTTATGAATACCTTTCTGCCTTTTCTAAAATTTAAGTCACAGATGACTTGATATTGGTAGATTGGGCCAGAACCTTGTTTGTTTTGCAAAATCTCTATAGTCTAAAACCTTCCCTTCATCTTATCTCTAACAGCTCCCAGCTTTACTGTCTCCAGGAAAATAGACACAAGACACTTTGAAACACACGCAATACGTGATTAAACTTGGAAACACAAATCCTTTGGCTCTGTGTCTGAAAGAGAGGCTTGCAGAATTCCTAACTATACCTGTTAGGGAGCCCCCACAGTGTCTGAGAAGCTATTTTTCTTTCTCCTTAGAAAACCTCCCCTTCCCCTGTCAAGGTGTCCCCAACCACGACATTTTCTGAACTGCCTCATGCCTTCTCTGTATATTTGAATCAGTCAGGTTTCCCTAAAAATCTGTGTGTTGTGATTAGAAATCTTGTCACCTTTCTTTTGATCATATATCTACAGTATCACCAAGGAGGGTGTTTGTGGTAGTGGCAAGGAAGCCATAAAACCTATATACCCACAGCATGTTCAAAAAAGAAAACTCCTACCTTAGTTCTAGTTCAGAAAAGGTTTCCCAGGGTAAGAAGAGAAGGGCTAGGAGGAAAGAGGAGACCCCAGGGCACAAAGAGCTAAAGGATTTGTCTGGAAACACAGCAGGAGGAAGTGCATATGGGAAGTAAGAATGTCACCTGTGGAGATCTTGGTTCTGACATGTAAATTGGAGGAGGAGAACTCTGAGAACAGTTCGTGGTAGACTCTGTGATGTGAGCTGGGAAGCGCTTTGGAGATGATCTAGGGGCCTATAGAGTTCAGAGAGGTCTCATAGCGAGTTTAGAGGCCAAGCTTAGACTAGACCCCTAGTCTCCTGATTCCCAGTCTTGTGTTCTTCCCCCTGTACCATGCTGCTTCTCCAGCACCCTGTTGGCCAAAGAGGAAACTAAGGCGTTGTCCAAGGTCCCACAGCCTGGAACAGGATCCAAATCTAATAGCGTGCAGTCTTTCCACTGTGCTACCCCACCTCCTAGAAAAATGACTTGTTTTTGAAGGTGTTGGGCAGAGAAAGAAAAGAAATAACCACCTTCACCCAGTTGATCTTTTCCACAGAGCTCCCATTAATTAGCATGCTGAGTAAGTGCTATTACAGAGGGGATAGCTTTCCTCCTTTTTCCTCCAGGCCACAGAAATCTTAATTTGGCATTTGCAGTTTAGTAGTACCCTGAGACTCTCATGTCTCTTAGTCATTCTTTGACTTGGACAAGAATGGGGTTTTTTTGTTTGTTTTTTAATGTGAAAGCGCCTTGGTGATGGCACAACCAGCCTTAAAAATCCCAGATGAAATATTTATCCAGAGTGCAACCAAGCCCTCCCCTTCTAACCCGCCACAGACTCAGCTGGGGCTCTGGGTGAGGAAGAGCAGCCTGCAATTCAGTCAAAGCTTTGTTGGTAGTTTTCTAGGGGGCTACTGCCTAGTTTGAAAAGATAATCTTTTAAAAGGGCAAGGAAATGCTGAAAGGAAAGTCAAACAAATCAGGAGAAAGTGCTGAAAGAATAAGGTCAGCAGAGCACATCTGTCAGTGCAGCCAGCCTCCTGGAGCTAGTGTCGGGTGATGATGGCGGGAGGGGTGTTTAGAGGAAGCCTTGGCATCAGGGGTGGCCTGGGGACCACATCACCCGCTACACTGTCAAGCATCTCATGGCTTGGTTCAACTGAAGACTAGTCCCAGCACCAAAGGGTTAATACCTTCCTCCTCAGCTACTGGAATGGAATGAACAAAAGAGCAAATTATTATTCCTGTGGCAGAAATTGCCTGGAGCCAGTTTCTCTTGGTTTTTAAATATATGTTCATCGCTAGATAAAACAACTTAGCATAATGTGAACACTCAGTCTCCTCTTCCTTGTCAGTTGGGAAGGGGTTAAAGAGTTGTCCCAAAGTGGGCTTCTTGCAATTCAGATATTGTTGAATACTTGTGGTTTCAGTGTCCCAGAAGTCAGGAAGCAGCAGGTTGGGTGGGGTCAGGGGAATGAGAGCCTTTTTCTTCAGGTGAACATTGTGTAAAGTGTGGGCTGCTTGAGGAGAGGGCACTGGGACAGGATGAGCCCTCCTTGTGGAGGATAGTGAAGGGGCAATTATAGGGCTGTCTGGAAAGAAAACAATAAAGGACGTCAGAAGCCGCGGCATATGTTTTTATACTTTTAAAGTGACAGTGTGTACAAAATGTGTTTGGAGATTCATTAAGCTGAACTGTAGCACATCTTTATGTCCTTCCACTGCTATCTGCTCTCTCAGCCCTGCGATGGTAGATGCCAAGGGAATGCGCCAAATCACAACAGAATCCTTACAGCTGGAGTTTAAGAGCTTTTCACAAGCTCCTCATATCTCTGTCTTGTATCACATTGCTTCTTCGGCTACCATTTATCTCGTCTAACTGGCGTTTTAATTGATTTGGAAAAAAACAGCTGATTGCTTCTGTTTTAGAATCAACTCAGTGTGATTTAGTGGTTTTATTAAAAAGTTGGGTTGTATAATAGCTTTTTCTAAAATGCAAATTGTCCTTCCTGCTGGGGTGGGGACTGGGAGTTTACCATCACTTGATTCTCAGTAAGCCGTCTCTAGCCGGGAAACCTCTGGTAGAATTTTTTCTTATCAGCTAGTTATCTGCTCCCGCCCCAGTAGGGTACATGTCAAATAGTACAACAAGCCAGGAACCCAGGCCAGTTCTTGGAGTGTAATGACTTTCTCTCTGTATCATGCAAAGCCAAGGATGGAGGCGAATGTAAAGTAGACATGCTTTATTCCCGGAGCACCTGCAGCTGCTTTGCCTGTACCATAGGCCTGATGAAATAAAACACATTAAGATCCTCTAATACATTTCTGTGCTACAAATTGTGCCTTGAGCATTGGGTCAGCGGCTACAGTGTAATCCAGGGATTGCTGCTGTTGGGTATATAAATGGCTCATGCTTTCCAACAAGCTTTCCTGTGACCACCTGCTGTTCCCCACATGTACTTACAAATGAGCTATGAGGTCAGTTAGCTGTCCTGAGCCATAAGGAACCTTTATCTTGCAGTAGAGATGTGATTTTTTTTTTTTGAAATGAGCTTATCAGGTCATTCAGACATGTTGGGCTAGATTTCCACATTTGTAGGTTGCATTGTGGTTTGGTTTTTGGGGTTGTTAAAAAAATTTTTTTAAACAGATATTCAATGCTGGGTGAACATTAATGAGCCTAGACTGAAAAGGGTTAATAAGAATTTCCTTAGATACAAATTGCTTTCCCTTGTGTAGAGACCTTCCCACTAGTAAACAAGGACAGGATGCTTCTAGGTCAGAGTACCTGGTCCTGTTAGCCCCACTCCTTTTTACTTGGCATATAGTCTCAGATCCCAGTGAGTGGACAGAGGTAGGTAGTCATATATCTGCCTAAGTACAGCCATGCTCCTCCTCCTACCCTGAAGCAACCTGTCTTTTTTGCTAACCTCTGTCCCCAAAGCATGAGGAAAAGGATAAAGCATTTCTTTCAAATGAGGTGAATCAAGTGAATACCAGAGCATCTGGAACTGAATCTTATCCTCGAACAAAGATCTATAGTTTTATTAAAAGGACCACTTTTGAGAAGTCTCCAAATACAGTGTCTGCAAAGAAACAAGTATGTAATTAATTTAAGTCCAAAAATGTCAGGAGCTGTGAAGTTCTGGCAGCACCAAACAGTGCCTTCTTACTCAGAAATAATGCTGCAAACAGAATTTCTGCAAAGCTGAAATTGAATAGAAAAATGTTAAGAGCTCAGGGTTATTTTGGCATAACTTCCATTTACTCTTCCCAAGGGATTTCAAGGGTCTTCTGACCCCTAAATCTAGTATCAGCTGACAAAATTTGGAGAGGGAGGGTCAGTAAGCATTTTATGTTGAATTACTGGTCTTCAAGAGAACCCTGTTTGAACTGACTGGAGGGTCACAATCCTGTGGCACAGGGCATCTCCCCAGCCAGGGCTTCAGCATCTCCAGCAGAGACATCAGGACACTCAGCCTCAACTATGGAATCATCCAGTATAAACTGTCAGAGCTAGAAAGACTTGCGAGAATTACCTGGACAAGACCTTCATTATAGAGGGAGAAACTGAGGCCAGGATAAAAGAAGCAACTTTCTTATACCTCATATTAGAGTTGGGACTTCAGCCTGGGTCTTTCTACTCCGAGTCTAGGGCATTTTCTAATCACTCTGTGGTTAAAGAGGGTAGCATTAGAACTGTTCAAGGCAGTTCTAATGCCAGCACCCTCTCAGCTTGAATTTGATGCTGTCACTTAATGAGTCCTTTAAAAACCACTGAACAGTTAACAAAAAGAGGTTTTCTTTGCACTTCTACAGCAAGGCTAGGCAACAAGGATAGAATGATACTTGATTTGTCTGGATAAACCCTTATCTCCGTCTCCCGATGCAAAACCCATCTGGTCTTCAGGACCACATATGGAAGGACGAGAGGGACTCATATGGTCTTCAGAAGTCTGTCAGCTCAGAGCAGCCTTAACTGCACATGGATGGGGGCTTTTATACCCTTGGATGACTAGGAAAGTTTGTCAGGAAACAGACCATTCCATTCCTGGAACCGGTTTGTCTCCTTTTAGGGAATAATTATTCCTTGTTCCAAAAAAAAAGGAAGAAAGGGTGGACAATAACCCATGTTATGGGGATATTCTTTCACAGTGGATATGTCTGGAGTAGGGATGGTGAGGTGTGGGAAAGAGAATTATCTTCTGTGTCTTTGGAAAAAGTCTAGTACCCATCCTCCAGCTCTAACTCCAGGAACTTTCTCTTGAAGATCTGAGGGGCTCCTATTCCCCAAAGCAGCTTTGTTCCTTCTCATTCCTTTTTTTCTCTCTTCTTCTACTCTTAACTCTTACTAGCCAACTAAAATTAGTCTTTGACAAAAGATGGGGGGGAGGGGACAAGGGCACAAGAGGGTGTAACCTTTTTATACCCCTTCTAAGGTTTTTCCTGCCTCCATCACGTGGTTCACAGACCATACCAAGTGGAGCAGACTCCTTTTTCACACTCTTTTTGTATGCACTGGATCAAAATCAGAATATTACAGGTTTTTTCAGACTAGTGAAGTGGGAAATATTGTTACAGTTTTTATAGCACTTACAGTGAGGCGCTGGGTGTTGTGTCATCTTCTGCTAATGGTGGCATTTGGGAGAATTGCTTCCAAGTGTGTGCCAGCATAGAAGGGAGCTTTCTTCAATACTCATGCCCTTATGTCAAGGAAAGGGAAATTTTGCTGTGGAAAGGGCTATCTTAATTTTAAGCATTTCAAACATTTACCTTAAAAACTGTAGGTCACGTTAGATGTTGTGTTCATACTAAATTAACATATTTAGAATTGCTTTGAGTCAAGCAGTTATTAGTCTTAGAAGAATGAGCTACAATGTAATTCTTAATTTTAGAGCAGCATACAGTGTTATTCCCAGTTACTGGTTTAATGCTTCTCCGGAGTCTGCTGGATCCAAGGAAAGAATGGGGTTCATTTAGGATGACGAGTCACAGTCAGGGTTGATTCCAGTATGCGTGAGAAGATTTTCGCTCTTCATATCCATATGCCTTTTTTCTTGCCTCCTGAAGCATCTGCCCTTGAACATGGAATCCAATTCAGGAATTCCTGTCCTCCCCTTCCATAGGAGTATAGTAGTTTGAACAAACCGTTAGTTCTCATTTTCTCCACTAATACAGGATTTTTTTATACTTCCTTAAATTAGTTTGAACATTCTCTTGAGTCTAAGATGCTGAACCTTATGTGATGGACACAAGCCCTGTCTGAGCCCAGCTAGGTTGTAGCTTTCCTAGGCGGAGCATGCACATTCTTTTTTTTCTCTCTTTTTTTTCTCTCTTCTTCTACTCTTAACTCTTACTAGCCAACTAAAATTAGTCTTTTGCAAGTCAACTTCCTGAACTGCCCAGTCCTTGGAAGGGTAACAGAGGAGGAGTTTGGAGATGCCTGGTCTTTGTGGCAACACCTTGACAACTGCTTTGTTGGCCTTTTGTTCCCTGTTCACCTTCATTTGGTATGGCCTGCCCTTGGTCTGAAGGGCTTTTGAATATTGGTTCCTAAAATGGTCCATTCAGTAAATATATGCATAAGGTGTGCCTTGGGCCCTCAAATACCATCCTTTAGCTACATTTGAGCATTTTGCTTTTAAGCCAAAATCTCAGAATCACTCTTAAAGTAGCAACAAACAGACTACCCAGATAAATTCTTAAGTTTCTTTATCATTCTGATCAATTTCATTACAGACTTTTTGTCTAGAAAATGTTCTTGAGTGTGTTGGGTTGGGTGCTGCAGGTGGTGGCCAGGGAGCAGAAATGTGTGAAGTTGACCTCACTCATATAGAAACTATGAGTTTTCTGATCCTGCATTTTCAAAGTTTTTTATGTCTTGGGCATTCTTCCTTTGCCATTTTAGCATAATATTGTTGATTCCTAACCTTTCTGGGGACTGGGACATGCTGTCATTGTCATAGCATTTCCCCCCTAACAAAATGTAAAGCCAATGTGGTATAGGAGAAAACACACTAGACTTTCCTTTCTTTGGGTTTTAGAATAGTTTTTATCCCACCAACTCGAACTCATCTTTCTTTTCATTGTCATCTTTTAAGCCAGTTGGTGTTGTAGGAGAAAGCACTAGATTGGAATTTAGGAAACTTAAATTCTAGTTTGTTTTGAGAAAATTTTTTGTACTCTTGAACATTATCCCTCCCTTCCCCAAAGAAAAATCAACAATAACATCCCACTGTAAATCTAGAAATATTTCATTAGATGAACCAAGTTTAGTACGCCTTGGAATTTTCTCCCTTCAGGTCCCTTCATTTGTCTGTCTATGAGAACCAGGATCTGCCCAGACTCCTTTCAGTAATTGGTGGCATTGGAGGGAGCATGTAAGCTGCCTAGCAAGAGATCAAAGCAGCAGAAAATATTCCCCCACTTTGGATTTTTAGAATATTTTTTATTATTTAAGGTAATGACATGCTGCACTCCCACTAGCTAGAACTCATCTTTCTTATCATTGTCATGTTGGGCTTCCAGAGTCCAAATTTCTGTGGTTTTGGAATCAAATCTTTAGGCCACTAGAAAAAATACTAAGGCTTAGAACCCCCTAATCATCCTTATTGCCACCCCTGTCTCCTCCCACCTTCCTCCTGCCCACCCCACCTCCCACCCCCTGTTGTGTAGCCATCTAATGTGGAAATGTATTTTAGCTGCTGGCTGTCTCCAGCCTATAATACACACTCAGCATTTGGGACAAGTTCCAGGATATAACTTTCTTTTAGTGAATGATCTTGACAGAAGAGGGAATTGAGCTTAATTTATGTCATCTGATAACCTCAGTGCAGTGACTTGGGAAGCTAACCTCCTAAAACTTCTCTGGACTTTTCTCTAGTAAGTGGCAATGCCATTTATTTTAATTGTCACGGATTCAGTTCCTATAGCTTAACTTGTTTTTGCTATTTTAATGACTCAAAGTTTGGAAGAGAAGGTGTGATTTAGGCATGGTCATTGAACGCAGAACATCCTGGACATGTCCCAATCGAGGGCCTGCCATCACCAGAGTTTATAGTGGAAGTAAGAAAGGGAGGGGCACACGGTGGCTTCAGTGTTCTGGTCATTGCTTTTGTAGAGGAGTGGGAATTCCTTATTAAGGTAAGCAACCTTACTCCCTCCTGGCCTTGACATCTACCCTTCCAGTGTGGGAAGCCAGAAGCCAGCTTTGAGATTGGTGATAGGAAAGATGAATGAGCTTGGGGTTGAAAAGAGAGTGAGAACTTTGGCGAGGGAGGACAAGACTTTGCACCCTTTCTCTCCCTCAGCCCAGCATTGACTAATGAGGTATTAAATTCAGCTAAGAGCCAGGCTTAATTCCCATTGTAATCTATTTCCTGCTGTTCTTATTAACCTACCACAATTCATCAAAGGAGGAGAAGGGACTCTGGGACCTTTTTTCCCCAATTCTCTTACTACCTTAAAGAAGGGAGGGAAAAGGGAAAGGGGACAGGCACTCTTTTTCCCAATCTGTCAGGTCCTTGAAGCACTAGCTAGTGACAGAAATAGTAACCAGTACCCCCTCCTCTCCCCTGACCACCCATCCACTGATGTCCTGGGCAGGCTGTCAGAGATGTGCAGCCAGACGTGCTTTTGCACATCCAGGCTGCCGTGCTTCCACTGTGGAATCCTTTAGCACAAAGACAATTGGTATCCAATATCTTCAAGTAATGAACTTATCAGTAAATATACCACATAAACTCATTAATCTTCACTTTGCTTTGAGACCACGTGGGAGCTCCTGTTTCTCAAGAGACAAAAATTTCATCTTTCTTTTCACTAACACCAGTCCCTGTTTAGCGTCCTCTCCAAGATATTTCACCGTCCTCTCCTAGAACACCAAGTCAATGATGTTTTGTGACAAAGCTCATGTCCAGACGTGGCACTGGTCACTTGTTTCTGTTCCCCCAAAACACAGTCCAGGTTTGAGAAACTGTGACAGGCGGTTCAGGCCAGACAGACAGAGATTAGGCCCAGGTTTGTTGTTTTTTTTTTTGATAGTCCCCATACTGTTTAACACTTTATTCCCCAGCACACATAGAACACAATGTCTAGATGAAGTTTTTATGAGATGTTAACATTTTAATTAGTTTAATTAAAAACATTTAATTTGATAACAATCTGTGTCCTCAAAAAACTTATATTTAATGAAGATGAATAGATACACTTGGATGATGACAATGCTAACGCCTGTTAGAATATCATAAATGCATAGGAAGAAGAAAGAAAACTCAGTTGAGGGGAAAAGATGACTTCTGACTGGGCAAGTCAGAAAATGTTACAGAAGGAGTAGCATTGATTATATTAGGAATGATGTGAGCAGAGACAGGCACTGTCCTTGGGCGGGGGTGGGGGTCAGGGAGGTGTTGGGACCAGAGGAAACACAGTTTTCCAGAGTCTCAAAGCCATGAGCTAGAAGAAATAGGAGAGAAGACTGTTGGAGTAAGGTGGAGCACGGTAGATGCCAGGCTGAGAGCATCTGGACGGTGGGACGGTATCTCTGAAAGATGTTGGGTAGGGCAGTACTGTGATCAGAACACTGGGGTGACAGCCATTTGGCCTTGTTCTGTCGCCTATCTCTTCCTGTTCCTAGCCCCATGATGTTATGGAGCCATACATATAGTCATCTAGTTTAGCCCGTAACTGAGAAGATTTCCTCCTCTCTCTGCTTGAAGACTGCCTGTGGTATACCATTTTACTTTTGCTCAGCTCTGATTGTTGGGAAAGTTTAGTTTGTTTTTTTAGACATTATACTTAATTACTTTTTTTGCTAGCCTTATTCCCTCCTCTCCTTGACCCAAAGACTCGAAATCTGTCATCAAGAAAAGTGTCTTTTGAATAAACCGTAAAGCGTTTATTAAGCTCTTACTATATGCCAGGTACTTTTCGAGTGCTAGAGATACAAAGTCAAGCAAGCAAGACAACAGTTGACCCTAAAAAGCTTACATGCTGATGGGAATTCACAATACACAAAGGGAAGCTGGGAGGGGAGAGAGCGGACAGACTCTGGGAGGGCATGGTTTGGAGATGCCTGGGAGGGGGGGTGCAGTAAGAGGGGGAGGTCCAAGATGGTTTTAGAGGCAGTTTTTGAGAGGGATGGCTGAAGTGGGGCAAAACATGGGGTAGATTTTTTTTTATATTTCCTTATGTTCCCAAAGACAACACCTTACATGGAAATACTGCCAGTTTGGTTGAGGTGGGAGGCAGGAAAGGAATATAGGTGAGAACAAACTAGTTTCCAGAAACCTTCCCTCAGTGAAGGCTTCCTGCCCAAGGGGGAAGAATCCAGACTGGAAAGTCTCTGTTCCTGCCCTAAGAAGAAGGAAGAACCAAGGACTGCAGTCCTGGAGAGCGAATCTTTTCTTTTCTTTGGTCTTATGACTGTTTTCAGTATGGATTGATTCCTTAATGTGGGAGGCACTCCCCCTTCTCTGGAAAAAGTCTTATCTGTTACAGTCTTTTTCTGTTGGCTCCCCTTTCAGAGTCCCAGAACCCCTCCCTTTGTGTTGCGCTGCACCAGCTGACCCTCGCCTGCCCTCCCTCCTTTCACATATAAGTATTATGTAGAGGACCACTTTCCCCAGCATCTGCTTTGGAAGCCTGCCCACTTTCTTTTGTGAGGTGGCATTTGAGGGGCTATGTGTTCCTTTAAACAGATGATTAAAGCTTGCTTGGCCCCTTGGGGATGTTTCTCCCCTCTGTACTTATTTGTAATACCTTTTCTAGCACTTCAAAATAATCTATTTTCTTGTGAGGCCTCTTCATCAGTTGTAGTTTTATCAATCCCATCATCCCTTAAGGCCTTGCTATGTGGGAGGCAAAATACAATTTGAGTAATTATATAGATCCATATTTTATTCCCCCCTTTCTCCTGTTTCCTAGAGATGGCATATCCTATGGTAGATAGTATACCTGGTGATAGATGTTACATGAATTCCCTGTGTCAGAGAGAGTGCTGAGCTGACCTCTAGGGGCACTGAGGTCCACACCTTATGCATTTCCTGTCTTACTTCAGTGGTTCCTGGGGCCCCGCCTGTACTTTCACCTTGTTGGACATGGGCACCCATATAAAGGAAGGGGGTGGGGCATTGTGAAATGATAATTTCAGAAAGTTGATCTGTGACACATGGGCCTCTTACTCCCATCTCAGATTCTTGGGACCAGAGCTGGTTTTCTGGGTTGAAGGAATCATTAATGGCATATCTCCAACTCTTCCCCCTGCAGGTTATGTGTTTTGTATGTTACACCGCCTCCCTGAGCAACACGACTGTACGTTTGACCACATGGGCCGCGGTCGCGAGGAAGCCATCCTGAAAATGGTGAAACTGGACCGGAAAGTGGGCAGATCCTGCCAGCGCATTGGGGAGGGCTGCTCCTGAGTGTGAAGCTTGGCAGCCAAACCCTGTTCTTAGTTCACTAATGTTAGCCTTATTTAGGACAGAGTCAGCCAGACACCTTGTACTGGGCACGTTTCAGACTACAGCCAA